>JACGWO010000004.1:10634435-10749874 GCA_034509735.1 Sesamum alatum
TTGAATAAGATGGAGTCATAGTGATATATAGATCGAAGGGTGGCACTTTAATATTGATTATTAGCAGAGTCAGATACATTCATATTTCATAGGCCAAAACTGAGTCATCTATCAGTCAATGATAAGGATAGAAAGCACGAGTGTCTCCTATGATTGTGTTGAGTATTTGGCATGTATCCGTGACGTACGATTGATTATAAAGGTTCTCGAAGCCTCGATATGGCAAAGATAAAAGTCCATTAGTGTCTAAACTTTTTTTAAAAGAATAATTTGTCATTGCGCAAGAGGAGACAAAGCTGAGTCCATGACTTCGAAAGAGTGTTTTTAGATCGTACTCAGCTCATGGAGTATATGTTGAATAAGACCAACGCAGTCCTAGTATCATATAATCGAACCTTGGCTTGAATATTGATGTTAATGACGAGCGGTTGTAAGAAGTCAATACGAAATTATAGAGAGGAGATAGCCAAACTGACGTCATCTAGAATCGGACGAGTCGAATGATAAGGACGTGTATTATTGAGTGAAAGCACAAGGTGTTTCCTATGATTTATGATTGAGTATACTCAGGCATGTATGTTCGGTCCGGATCACGTCACGATTGATTATGAAGGTTCTCCAAAGCCCTCGTATATGCCCCCATATGGCCATAAGATAACAGTCCATTAGTGGTCTAAACTTTTTAAAGGAGATTTTGTCGTTGGAGTGCAAAGGACAAGCTGGCACACCATGACGTAATCTCAAGACCAGTGTTTCTAGATGTAGTCCTAGTGGCCCTTTTTTTATGTGTGAATAAAGATGTAAAAGTTATCGAGAGAAGATGGGCTTTAAAGAGAGATTGAGATTAGCGCATGCAATTAATTATATTTAAGCGATAAAATGAGTTCATGTATATATCACACACACCGAGCTAGGACTGATATGCACAGATGTTTCCGTATTATACGACTATTGTATTGACGTATTCGAGAGGCATGTATCCGGACGTACATGATTGATATGAAGGTCCCAATCCCTCGAATATGGAAAAAGATAAAGTCTAATTAGGTCTAAACTTGTTTAAGGAGTTTGTCGGTGCGCCAATATGGTAATACAAAGCTGAGTCCAATGACCCGAAAAAAGTGTTCCAGATGTAATCCTAGTGAATTTTTACGCTGAATAAGATGGAGTGCTAGTAGTATAATCGAAGAGTGGCTTTAATATCTGATTATCAGAGTCAATTACGAATAATAAATTAAACCAGAATGAGTCATCTATCAGTCAATTGATAAAGACGAAAAACCATAAGTAATTCCTACAACTGACTGTGTTGAGGTATAAGGCATGTATCCGATGTACGATTGATTACGAAGGTTGACCAAGGCCCTCGATATGGCAAAGATAACTAGGGGATAAGTGTCTAAAAATTTGTTTAGACGAGTTTTTCTTGTGCAAAGGTACAGAAGCCTGAAGTCCATGGCTCAAAAGAGTGTTTCAAGATGTAGTCCCTGAAGTGCATTTTTAATGGTGAATAAGATGGAGTCCTAAGTCCATATAATCGAAGAGAGGGCTTTAATATTGACTTATTAGAGTCATACATTCATATTTATAGCCAAAAACTGAGTCATTCTATCAGTCAAATGATAATGGATAGAAAGTACAAGGTGTCTTCTACGTATGGTGTTGGTATTAGGCATGTATCCGGAGGTACGAATTGATTGTAAAGGTTCTCGAAGCCTCGATATGGCAAAGATAAAAAAGTCCATTAGTGTCTAAACGTTTTCAAAGGAGTTTTCACTATATGCGCATAACGGACAAGCTGGAGATCCATGCTCTCCAGAAGAGTGTTTTAAAAGATGTAGTACTACTGCAGTTTTATGTTGAATAAGATGGAGTCTAGTCATATTAAATCGAAGCGTGGCTTTAGAATATTGATTATTAGAGTCAATACGAAGAGTAATTTATAGCCAAAACTGAGTCATGTATCTGTCAAATGATAAGGACTGAATAACACAAGGTGTTTTCCTAGATTATTGTTGAGTAAATCAGGCAAGTATCCGACGAACTTTACGATTGATATGAAGGTTCTCCAAAGCCCATCGATTATTGGCGCAAGATAACAGTCCATTAGTGTCTAAACGTTTTTTAAAGGAGTTGTTGTCGTTGCGGCAACTAGGAACAAAGCTGAGTCCATGACTCGAAAAGTGTTGTTACCTATGGGATGTAAGTAAATAGTGCAGTTCTCTATGTCTTAATAAGTTGGTGGTCATCCTTAAAGTCCATATAACAAATCGAAGGATAGTGGATGCATTGTTAAAAACTAATTATTAGATCAATACGAATATAATTTTATAGGCGAAAAATGAGTCATCAATCAGTCAATGAAATAAGTATGAATGCGCAAGGTGTTTCCTACGTTGTGTTGAGTATTAGGCATGTACTGGACGTACGATTCATTATGAAGGTTCTCCAAATCCCTCGATATGGCAAAGATAAAAGAATTCGCATTGAGTGTCTTAACTTGTTTGAAAGGAGTTTGTCGTTGCGTAAATGGTACCAAAGCAAAAGTCCATGACTCGATACTAAAAAGGGTGTTCTGATGATTTTAGTCCGAGTGCATTTTTTATGTTGAATAAGATGGAGTCCTAGTCATATTATCGAAGGGTGGCTTAATATTGTTTATTAGAGTCAATAGTACGAGTATATTTATAGCGAAAAAATGAGTCACCTATCAGTCAATGATAAAGGATCGAAAGATGAAAGCACAAGGTGTTTCCTAAACGATTGTGTTGAGTATTAGGCGTGTATCCGATGTACGATTGATTATTGAAGGTTCTCCAAGCCCTCGATGTATGGGCAAAGATAAAAGTGCATTAGTGTCCAAACTGTATTTGAAGGAGTTTGTCGTTGCGCCAAAGGTACAAGTTGAGTCCATGCTCAAAAGAGTATTCTAGATGTAGTCCTAGTGAATTTTTATGTGAATAAGATGGAAGTCCTAGGTAGAATAATCGAAGAGTGGGCTTTATATTGATTATCGGAGTCAATACGAATATATTATACAGCCAAATGAGTCATCTATCAGTCAATGATAAGGACGGAAAACATAAGGTATTTCCTACGACTGTGTTGAGTATTAGGCATGTATCCGGATGTACGATTGATTACGAAGGTTGACCAAGCCCTCGATATGGCAAAGATAAAAGGGAATAAGTGTCTAAATTTGTTTAAACGAGTTTATTGTTGTGCAAAGATACAAAGCTGAGTCCATGGCTCAAAAGAATGTTTCAGATGTAGTCCTCGTGCATTTTTATGTTGAATAAGATGGAGTCCTAGTCATATAATCGAAGGGTGGCTTTAATATTGATTATTAGAGTCAATACATTCATATTTATAGCCAAAACTGAGTCATCTAACAGTCAATGATAAGGATAGAAAGCACAAGGTGTTTTCCTACGATTGAGTTTGAGTATTTCATGTATCCGGGGCGTACGAATTAATGTAAAGGTTCTCGAAGCCCTCGATATGGCAAAAAGATAAAAGTCCATGTAGTGTCTAAACTTTTTTAAAGGAGTTTGTCATTGCGCAAAGGAACAAAGCTGAATCCATGGCTCAAGAAGAGTGTTTAGATGTAGTCTAGTGCATTTTTATGTTGAATAAGATGGAGTTCTAGTCATGAAACGAAGAGTGCTTTTAATATTGATTATTAGAGTCAATACGAATATATTTATAGCCAAAACTGAGTCATCTATCTTCAATGATAAAGCACTGAAAAAGCACAAGTGGTGTTTCTGATGATTATGTGAGTAGATTATGTATTCTCATCGAATGGCAAAGATAACAGCCATTAGTGTTCTAAACTTGTTTAAGGAGTTTGTCGTTGCGCCAAGCGAGTCCATGACTGAAAGAGTGTTCTAGATGTAGTCGTAGGTGCATTTTTATGTTGAATAAGATGGAGTCCTAGTCATATAATCGAAGGGTGGCTTTAAAATTATTATTAGAGTCAATACGAATATATTTTATAGCGAAAAATGAGTCATCTATCAGTCAATGATAAGGACTGAATGCACAAGGTGTTTCCTACGATTGTTGAGTATTAGGCATATATCCGGGTACGATGATTAGTTGAGTTTCTCCAAGCCCTCGATATGCAAAGATAAAGTCCATTAGTGTCTAACGTTTTTTAAAAGGAGTTTGTTGTTGCGCAAAGGAACAAAGCTGAGTCCATGACTCGAAAGAGTGTTCTAGATGTAGTCCTAGTACATTTTTATGTTGAATAAAATGGAGTCCTAGTCATATAATCAAAGGTGGCTTTAAAAATTATTATTAAGTCAATACGAATATATTATAGCAAAATGAGTCATCTATCAGTCAATGATAAGGACTGAATGCACAAGGTATTTCCTACGATTGTGTTGAGTATTAGGCATGTATCTGGACGTACGATTGATTATGAAAGGTTTCTCCAAGCCCTCGATATGGCAAAGATAAAAGTCATTAGTGTCTAAAACTTTTAAAGAGTTTGTCGTTGCGCAAAGGTACAAAGCTGAGTCCATGACTCAAAGAGTGTTCTAGATGTAGTCCTAGTGCATTTTTATGTTGAATAAGATGGAGTCTCAGTCATATAATTGAAGGTTGGCTTCAAATATTGATTATTAGAGTCAATACGAATATATTTATAGCCGAAAAATGAGTCACCTATCAGTCAATGATAAGGAAAAGCACAAGGTGTTTCCTACGCTTTGTGTTGAGTATTAGGCGTGTATCCAGATGTACGATTGATTATGAAGGTTCTCCAGCCCTCGATATGGCAAAGATAAAAATGCATTAGTGTCTAAACTATTTAAAGGAGTTTTGTCGTTGGCGCAAAGGTACAAAGCTGAGTCCATGGACTCGAAAGAGTGTTCTAGATGTAGTCCTTGTGCATTTTTATGTTGAATAGAGATGGAGTCCTAGTCATATAATCGAAGGGTGGCTTAATATTGATTATTAGAGTCAATACGAATAAATTTATAGCGAAAAATGAGTCATCTATCAGTCAATGATAAGGACTGAAAGCACAAGGTGTTTCCTACGATTGTGTTGAGTATTAGGCATGTAATATCCGGACGTACGATTGATTAGGAAGGTTCTCCAATCCTCGATATGCAAAGATAAAAGTGCATTAGTGTCTAAATTTGTTTAAAGAGTTTGTCATTGCGCACAAAGGTACAAAGTTGAGTGTCCATGGCTCAAACCAGTGTTCTAGATGTAGTCCTAGTGCAATTTTTATGTTGAATAAGATAGAGTCCTATCTAGTATAATCGAAGATGGCTTTAATATTGATTATTAGAGTCAATACAAATATATTTATAGCCAGTAATGAGTCATCTATCAGTCAATGATAAGGACGGAAAACACAAAGGTATTTCCAACGACTGTGTTGAGTATTAGGCATGTATCCGGACGTACGATTGATTATGAAGGTTGACCAATCCCTCGATATAATGCATAAAAGGGAATTAGTGTGTAAATTCGTTTAAAGGAGTTTGTGTTGGGCCAAAGATTTACAAAAAGCTGAAGTGCACGGCTCAAAACGAGTATTCAAGATGAAATCCTAGTGCATTTTTAATGTGAATAAGATGGAGTCCTAGTCGTATTACTCGAAGAGTGGCTTTAATATTTGATTATTAGAGTCAATCCGAAATATATTTATAGCCAAAATGAGTCATCTATCAGTCAATGATAAGGACAGAAAACATAAGGTGTTTCCTACGATTGTGTTGAGAATTAGGCATGTATCCGGACGTACGATTGATTACGAAGGTTGACCAAGCCCTCGATATGGCAAGAGATAAAAAATTAGTGTCTAAATTTTTTAAAGGAGTTTGTCGTTGTGCAAAGGTACAAAGCTGAGTCCATGGCTCAAAGAGTGTTCTAGATGTGTACAAGTGCAATTTTATGTTGAATAAGATGGAGTCCTAGTCGTATAATCGAAGGGTGGCTTTAATATTGATTATTAGAGTCAATACGAATATATTTATAGCCAAAATGAGTCATCTATCAGTCAATGATAAGGACTGAAAAACACAAGGTGTTTTTGTACGATTGTGTTGAGTATTAGGCATGTATCCGGACGTACGATTGATTACAAGGATGACCAAGCCCTCGATATCGCAAAGATAAAAGGTAATTAGTGTCTAAACGTTTTTAAAGGAGTTTGTCGTTGGGCAAAGGTACAAAAGCTGAATGCACGGCTCAAACGAGTGTTCAAGATGAAATCCTAGTGCATTTTTACTGTGAATAAGATGGAGTCCTAGTCGTAATACTCGAAGAGTGGGCATTTAATATTGATTATAAGAGTCAATACAAATATATTTATAGCCAGTAATGAGTCATCTATCACTGATAAGGACAGAAAACATAAGGTGTTTCCTACGATTGTGTTGAGTATTAGGCATGTATCCGGACGTACGATTGATTACGAAGGTTGACCAAGCCCTCGATATGGCAGAGATAAAAGGGAATTAGTGTCTAAATTCGTTTAAAGGAGTTCGTCGTTGCGCAGTACAATAGCTGAGTGCACGGCTCAAACGAGTGTCCTAGATATAGTCCTAGTGCAATTTTATGTTGAATAATATGGAGTCCTAGTCGATATAATCGAAGAGTGGCTTTAATATGATTATTAGAGTCAATACGAATATATTTATAGCCAGAAATGAGTCATGGGTCACCTATCAGTCAATGATAAGGACTGAAAAGACAAGGATTGTTTCCTACGATTGTGTTGAGTATTAAGGCATGTGTATCCGGACGTACGATTGATTACTAAGTTGACCAAGCCCTCGATATATAAAAGGGAATTAGTGTTTAAATTCATCTTGGCTTCTCTCCCTCCGATCTCCCTATCGCCCCTAGACCCTCTTCTTTGGAGTAGCGGTTTTACTCTCTAACTCGGACGCTCTGGGCATCTTGCGAACCCCCGAAAGGTGGAGTGGTGTTCTTCCTTATTCCATGGCCCTTCCCGCATACACCGAAATCTTTTTATTCTGTGTCTCGCTATTAGAGAGGTCTCTCTCTAATTTGGGATCCTCTGTAATTCTGGAATGCTGAGAGCCACGCTCACCTCTTCTTTAAATCATTCTTCGTGGATTTTATGCATCCAGATGGGCGTCCCATTCGATGGCGTGGTAAACATTATCATTAACGCAGCATACCGTGCCACTCTGCCTCTCTTGTTACCATATTTGGTGTGAGCGCTTTGGTGGATCTTGTTCTTGAGTAGGTTCGCACACGCATCAACGAAGATGACTTGAAGGCCCGCGCTTTTCAAACTTTTGCCCTTTCCGCCTTTGGCGCATCCCATGGAGCCACCCTGTTGAATAATGCTGGTTCTTGTACTGTTGATGGCTATTTTTTTGGTCGTTGTGTTTGATTGCATGTTCCCCTTTAGCCCGGCTTGTTGATTCTGTTCTGGCTGGAAAAGGCATTGTGTCGCTAACACTCTTTCGGACAGGGCGGTTCTCATTGTTATTATAGGAAATTTATATTTACCTAAAAATAAACATTTAAAGGAGTTTGTCGTTAAAGTTACATAGCTGAGTCCATGCTAGATGTAGTACTAGTGCAATTTTATGTTGAATAAGATGGAGTCCTAGTCATATACAATGAAGGAGTGGCTTTAATATTGATTATTAGAGTCAATACGAATTATATTTATAGCGACAGAATGAGTCATCTATCAGTCAATGATAAGGACTGAAAACACAAGGTGTTTCTTACGATTGTGTTGAGTATTAGGCATGTATCCGGACGTACGATTGATTATGAAGGTTCTCCAAGCCCTCGATATGGCAAAGATAAAAGGGAATTAGTGTCTAAACTTGTTTTAAAGGAGTTTGTCGTTGCGCAAACGGACAAAGGTGAGTCCATAACTCAAAACGAGTGTTATAGATGTAGTACTAGTGCAATTTTATGTTCAATAAGATGGAGTCCTACTCGTATAATCGAACAGTGGCTTTAAATATTGATTATTAGAGTCGATATGAATATATTTTAAAATCCAGAAATGAGTCATCTATCAGTCAATGATAAGGACTGAAAACACAAGGTGTTTCCCATGATTGTATTAGGCATGTATCCGGACATACGATTGATTACGAAGGTTAACAATCCCTCGATATGGCAGAAGCTAAAAGGGAATTAGTGTCTAAACTTCGTTTAAAGGAGTTTGTCGTTGCGCAAAGATACAAAGCTGAGTCCATGACTCAAACGAGTGTTGTAGATGTAGTCCTAGTGCAATTTTATGTTGAATAAGATGGAGTCTTAGTCATACAATCGAAGAGTGGCTTTAATATTGATTATTAGAGTCAATACGAATATATTTATAGCCAAAATGAGTCATCTATAAGTTAATGATAAGGACTGAAAGGACAATGGTGTTTCCAACATTGTGTTGAGTATTAGGCGTGTATCCGGACGTACGATTGATTATCGAAGGTTGACCAAGCCCTCGATATGGCAAATGATAAAAGGAAGTAGTGTCTAAACGTTTATTTAAGGATTTGTCGTGCGCCAAGGTACAAAGCTGAGTTCATGGCTCAAATGAGTGTTCTAGATGTAGTCTAGTGAATTTTTAATGTTGAATAAGATGGAGTCCTAGTCGTACAATCGAAGAGTGGCTTTAATATTGATTGTTAGAGTCGATACGAATATATTTATAGCCATAAACGAATGAATCTATCAGTCAATGATAAGAACTGAAAACACAAGGACGATTGTGGTTGAGTATTTATACCGGATGTACGATTGATTACGAAGGTTGACCAAGATTGACAAAGATAAAAGGGATTAGTAAATTCATTAATCTTGCCTACCCTCTCGGATTTCTTTGAGCTCCCATAGCGGTTTACTTCTCTAACTCGGACGCTCTGGGCATCTTTGGGAGTGGTCTTCTTATTCCAGCAATACACCGAAATCTTTTACTATCAGAGATACCATGGAGCCTGCCCACCGGATTCTTGGGAGTGGTCCTCTATAATTCTGGAATGGCTGAGCCACGCTCACCTTCTTTGAAGCACTTTCTCTGGAGATGGCGTACCAAGATTCAATGGAGGCATCAGAATGGCCTATAGTGCCTCTCTCACATTTGGCGTGAGCGTTAATGCTCGTTTCCAAAATCAGTTAATCTTTGGTGGAGTTCTTGAGCGGTTTTGACTTGCTTAACTTTTGCCCTTTTCCGCCTTTGGCGCATCCCATACCCTGTTGAATAAGATTGCTGATTGTTGTTGACTGTTGATTGCTGTTTTTTTGGGTTTGACTTGTTGATTGATACGCATCCAAACGAGCTAAAGGCGGATCAATGCACCAAGACTTAACAAAAGAAGCCCAATCCAAACTTAATATTTTGCATGGATTCAGAGTGCTTAATTTCAATAATTAGTAAGAGCCCAAAATTCGTCCAAGTGCAGCCAAGTGTCAAGAAGATTTTTCAAAGTGTTGAATACAATGCACCAATTTCGGATTCACATGGAAAGACCATAGATTTCCTAGTCTAATATTAATGTAATCCACAAGAGTCACTTGGGGTTATGTGTGGTCAATTTGGAAGTGTTTTAGGCCTATAAAAGGCAATGTATCAGCATACAAACGGAAGAACCAAGATTTATCCAAGTTTAGGAAATATTGAGAGAGAGTTCTCATATTTTGAAGAGTTTATATCCTATTTTCAGCAGTGAAACCTTGCTTTGTCAATCTAGCATATAATTCAAATCACAAAGCCCCCAAGCTCGACCCAAGTGTGTCGTTGTGTGGATTGGTTTACTCGTGTCGTGGTTGTTGAATGTTCTAGCATCAGTTCCAATAACGTTTGGTTGCTATTTGCATTCCTCAGGTCACGGACCTCTTTAATCCATTTCAAGCCTACGTCGTGAAGATCGGGCCACCCATGGTCGATACCATATATGTGTATCAGAGCCTTCGGTTGACAACAATCTTTTATCTTACACCACCAAGCTTCCGTACCCTCTTTGTTTTATCTTTACAAAAAATAGAGGACAAAAATTGTTGAAAGTCGTTTACAGGGCCCATTTTGAAAGGGAAAAAAAAACAAAAGAAAGAAAAAAATCTGATTGTGTTATTGTTTCCGGACACTTTGCTACTATAAGCCAACCGATCTTGAGTTGTACCTAGCTTCTTTAGGTAAAGTTTGAATCGTCTACACATACTGGATTTGTTTTGAGATAAAATGATATGGTATCGACCATGGGTGGCCCGATCTTCACGACGTAGGCTTGAAATGGATAAAGAGGTCCGTGACCTGAGGAATGCAAATAGCCAACCAACGTTATTGGAACGTGACCTGCTACTTAAACATTCAACCAACCACGAGCACGAGTAACCAATCCACACAACGACACACTTGGGTCGAGCACGAATTGGGGCTTTGTGAATTTGAATCACCAACCTAATATGCTAGATTGACAAAGCAAGGTTTCACTAAAGCTGAAAATAGGATATAAACTCTTCAAAATATGAGAACTCTCTCTCAATATTTCTTAAACTTGGATAAATCTTGGTTGTTCTCGTTTGTATGCTGATACATGCCTTTTATAGGCCTAAAACACTTCCAAATTGACCACACATAACCCAAGTGACTCCTTGGTGGATGTACATTCAATAATTAGTCAAAATATGACTAAAAACTATGCATTCTTGGTCAAAAACGAGTAAAAACTATGGTCTTCCATGTGAATCCGAAAATTGGTGCATTGTATGTGATAAATGCACTTTGAATGTGATTAAGAAGTCTTCCTTGACCACTTGGCTGCACTTGGACGAATTTGGGCTCTTATTATGGGCTTCCTTGGGCTTGAATTATTGAAATTAAGCACTCATGTTGGGCCTCCAATTGTGACTTGATCCCATTAGCAAATATTAAGTTGGATTGGGCTTGAATTGCTTCTTGCATTCTCTTCAACCTTCCTCTTGTCATTGGCCCACTTCCAATTGTTAAGTCTTGGTGCAATTGATCGTGAACGCCTTTAGCTCGTTGGATGCCCTCAATGTTCTCATCATCCTCCCCCTCTTGAAAAGGAGTCGTCCTCGACTCTTCATTATCTGTATCATAAAAAGGAGAAAGATCAGAAACATTAAAAGTAGCACTCACTCCATACTCACCGGGCAATTCAAGCTTGTAAGCATTGTCATTGATCCTTTCAAGGACTCGAAATGGTCCATCCCCTCTTGGCATGAGCTTGGACTTCCGTTTGTCTGGAAACCTCTCTTTTCTAAGATGCAACCAGACTAAGTCCCCTGGTTCAAAGATAACTCGTTTTCTTCCCTTGTTTGCACGGTTCACGTACTGTTGAGTCATCCTCTCAATATTACTTTTTGCCTTCTCATGGATTTGCTTAACAAATTCAGCACGTTTCTTTCCATCCATGTTTATTCTCTCCTGCAAAGGCAAAGGAGTTAAATCAATAGGTGCAAGAGGATTAAAACCATAAACAATTTGAAACGGCGAAAACTTAGTAGTAGAATGGACAGCCCTATTGTAAGCAAACTCGACGTGCGGTAGACACTCTTCCCAACTCCTCAAGTTCTTCTTCACAATTATTCGCAACAAAGTTGAAAGTGTCCTATTGACCACCTCGGTTTGCCCGTCAGTTTGAGGATGACAAGTAGTAGAGAAAAGTAACTTAGTTCCAAGCTTGCCCCACAAAGTTTTCCAAAAGTAGCTAAGGAACTTGGCATCTCGATCAGACACTATAGTCCTTGGCATACCATGGAGCCTCACAACTTCCTGAAAGAAAAGATTAGCAATATTAGAGGCATCATCAACTTTATGGCATGCAATGAAGTGTGCCATTTTGGAAAATCTGTCAACAACAACAAAAAATAGAATCTCTTCCCCTCTTAGACCTAGGCAATCCCAAAACAAAGTCCATTGAAATATCTTCCCAAGGTACACTGGGAATAGGGAGGGGCATGTACAATCCATGAGGATTAAGCTTTGATTTTGCCTTATGACAAACTATGCATTTCCCCACAAATTTCTCAACATCTCTACGCATCTTGGGCCAATAAAAGTGTTCACTCAAGACTCCCAAAGTCTTAGAAATACCAAAGTGACCCATCAAACCCCCAGAATGTGCTTCCTTTAAACAATAACAAACGAGTTGAACAATTAGGAACACAAAGTTGGTTGGCTCGAAATAAAAACCCATCATGCAAATAGAATTTGTCCCATCCGTTGCTTGGGGTGCAATTTCCAAATGCTTCACCAAAATCAACATCATTAGTATACAGATCTTTGATGAACTCAAAGCCAAGAATTTTAGCATCTAACATTGAAAGTAAAACATACCTTCTTGAAAGTGCATCAGCAACAATGTTCTCCTTACCTTTCTTGTGTTTGATCACATATGGAAACGACTCAATAAACTCTATCCACTTTGCATGTCGTCGGCTAAGCTTGCTTTGACTTTTAATATACTTGAGTGCTTCATGATCAGAATGTATCACAAACTCTCTTGGCCACAAATAATGTTGCCAAGTTTCTAATACTCTAACCAATGCATAAAGCTCCTTGTCATATGTGGGGTAGTTAAGTGTCGGCCCACTTAGCTTCTCGCTGAAATATGCAATCGGTCTACCTCCTTGCAAAAGAACTCCTCCTATGCCAATCCCACTTGCATCACACTCAATTTCAAAAGTCTTACCAAAGTCGGGAAGGGCTAGCAAAGGTGCATGAGTAAGCTTCTCTTTTATGGTTTGAAAGGCTTTCTCTTGTGCCTTCCCCCACTTGAATGGAACATTCTTCTTTGTTAACTCGTTCAATGGGGCTGCCATGGTGCTAAAGTCCTTCACAAATCGCCTATAAAAGCTTGCAAGTCCATGAAAGCTCCTCACTTCTCCAATAGTGGTGGGGGTTGGCCAATCTTGGATAGCTTTGACCTTTTCTTCATCAACTGTGATTCCTTCAATACTCACAACAAAACCAAGAAAAAACAACTTTGTTAGTGCAAAAGTCACACTTTTTCAGATTTCCAAATAACTTTTCTTTTCTTAGAACCTCGAGGACTTGATTTAGATGTGCTACATGTTCTTCCAAAGTCCTACTATAAACAAGAATGTCATCAAAGTAAACTACCACAAATTTGCCTAGAAATGCACGCAAAAACATGATTCATCAATCTCACAAAGGTGCTAGGTGCATTACTAAGTCCAAAAGGCATAACTAACCACTCATAAAGCCCATGTTTTGTTTTGAAAGCGGTTTTCCACTCATCTCCTTCTTTCATCCTAATTTGATGATAACCACTTTTTAAATCAATTTTAGAAAAGATAGTTGAACCGTTTAACTCGTCAAGCATATCATCTATCCTAGGAATAGGGTGACGATATCTTATCGTTATGTTGTTAATGGCTCGACAATCAACACACATCCGCCATGTGCCATCCTTCTTAGGCACGAGCAACACCGGAACTGCACAAGGACTAAGGCTCTCCCTTACATAACCTTTGGCCATCAGCTCTTGGATTTGCCTTTGAATCTCCTTAATCTCCTCGGGATTGGTACGGTATGCTGGACGATTTGGTAAGGATGCTCCAGGCATGAAATCAATTTGATGCTCGATCCCACGAATTGGTGGTAAACCTGGTGGCATCTCATCCAGAAAGACATCTTCATAGTCCTGCAAAAGAGATGTAACAACACTAGGTAGAGAAGATGTTAGGTCGTTAGAGTTCAACATAGCCTCTTTGTACACAAGTACAATGAGGTTTTGTTGATAAAACAAAGCTTCCTTGATCTCACTCTTCTTAGCAACTAGTAAACTCTCTTTCTCTTCATCTTTTTCCCTCTCCTTTTTCTTTCCTCTTTTGCTTTCTTTTTCTCCATCTTTTGAATCCCTCATTTTTTTATCATTCTCATTTTTACTCTCTTCTTTTTGTTTCTCTTTCTTTTTCTCACACTCTCTTTTGTTTTCTCTCAAAATCTGATCTTGCAAAATCTGCTTTGGTGTAATCGGATTGAGAGTTATGGATGCCCCTCGTAGCACAAAAGAGTAACGATTTTGGAATCCATCATGTGTCACATGCCTATCAAACTGCCATGGTCTCCCTAGCAATATGTGGCATGCTTTCATTGGCACAATATCACAAATAACCTCATCTTTGTATCTTCCAATTGAAAACAATACCTTTACTTGCTTGGTCACCTTCAACTCACCACACTCATTCAACCATTGAAGCTTGTATGGGCGGTGATGCTTGATAGTAGGTAGACTTAAATTTTTTGAAACCAAGTCAGTACTTGCCACATTGCAACAACTACCACCATCAATAATCATGCTACATACCTTTCCTTGAACTTGGCAGCGTGTATGGAACAAGTTTTCTCTTTGGCAATTGCCTTCCTCCATCATATGGGCACTAAGAGATCTTCTAGTAACAAGCAACTCTCCTTCTTCGGCATACTCTCCATCACCATCTTCTTGTGATGATTCCTCTTTCTTGGTGCTTTCTCCTTCGGTTTCCAACTCTCCATGGTTGTTGAAGATCATTGTACGTCGGTTAGGACACTCACTTGCTATGTGCCCTCTCCCTTGGCACTTGAAACACTTTATATCACGGTTTTCTTGAAGAATTAGGCTCGGGTTGTACCTTTTTTGCAGCAACTTTGTCACCATGTTTAGGATCGGCCTCCTTGAATTTCGATGTGGAAGGGGTGTCTTTCTTGGGGTTGTTCTTCCATGGACTGAATGTAGATGAGTTAGAACTCCTCCGCATAAGTCCTCTCCGCTTGAGTTGTTGTTCAACCTTGATGGACTGGTGTACCATCTCTTCAAGTTCTACATAGTGGTGCATCTCCACAACATCAGCGATGTCACGATTGAGCCCATGCAAGAAACGAGCCATAGTTGCTTCATCGTCCTCTATGATGTTAGTTCGAATCATGGCAATCTCCATCTCTTTGTAGTACTCATCAACACTTTTAGAACCTTGAGTAAGACGTTGGAGCTGGTTGTGAAGCTCACGACGATAGTAGGATGGAACAAACCTCCTCCTCATGATTGCTCTCATCTCTTCCCATGTTGTGATAGGACGTTCACCATTCCTAACCCTTTCCTTTTGCATCTGATCCCACCAAACAAGAGCATAATCGGTAAACTCAAGGGCTGCGAGTTTGACCTTTTTACTCTCCGAGTAGTTGTGGCATGAAAAGATTTGCTCAACACGCATCTCCCATTCCAAATATGCTTCGGGATCACTCTTTCCTTTAAATGAAGGAATTGTGACCTTAACTCCTCCTAGGCCACCATCTTCATCTCTAGGCCGTCTCGGTCTATCTCTTGGTCTATTCACTCTCCTTGGCCGGATGTCCTCATATTCATCTTCATCACTTGGATCCTCCAAATACTTATTATGAACATGATGTTGAGGCCGTGGATTGGGAGTTTGTCTTTGATTTGTAACTCTTGGACCGGCAACTCGATCCTCTACTTGATCCAATCTTTCATGAAGACCTTCCAACTTACGGTCAAGCAACTTCTCAAGGTGGCTCACCAAGGCTTGCATATGGAATGCATCGACTCCGCCTCGTAGTGTTTCTCCCGAGTTGTTGTCATCACTTCCTTCAACAACTCCTTTATCTCGATTTTCTGCCATTTAATAAAATTATAGGAACCTCACCAAATCCTTGCCACACTCTTTTTTTTCTCTCTTTTATTTTTCCACTCGTGTTTCACTCTTTTATTTTTCCACTTGTGTTTCACTCCTCACTTAATAAGCTCACAACTCTTGACTCTCAACGATAGTCTCACTACACTTAACACTCTCTACTCTAAAACTTATGAAACTCGATGCTTTTATCTAGCAACTCAAAAATAAATGCCAATTATTTCCTCAACCAAGTATGTGTAGATGGACGATTCAAACTTACTCGTAGCAAGAGAATGGTCTAAAGAAGCTAGGTACAACTTGGGAAATCAAGATCGGTTGGCTTACAAGGATAGTAGCAAAGTATAGCTAGGAAACAATAACACAATCAGATTTTTTTCTTTCTTTTGTTTTTTTTTTTTCCTTTCAAATGGCCCTTTTTTTTTCACTTTTGTACTCTTTTTTTTTGCCTTCTTTTGTTTTTTTTTTTTGAACGAATTTTCCTTCTTTTTTTCTTTTTTTGGCTGCTCGTCTGCTTTTTTTTTTTCTTTCGAGCTTTTCCCTTCTTTTTTTTTTTGAACGAATTTTGTCCTCTATTTTTTGTAAAGATAAAACAAAAGATAACAATGGGGTACGGAAGCTTGGTGGTGTAAGATAAAAGATGGGTGGAACTTGGGGACCTACCGTGTCAACCGAAGGCTCTGATACCACATGATATGGTATCGACCATGGGTGGCCCGATCTTCACGACGTAGGCTTGAAATGGATAAAGAGGTCCGTGACCTGAGGAATGCAAATAGCCAACCAACGTTATTGGAACGTGACCTGCTACTTAGAACATTCAACCAACCACGAGCACGAGTAAACCAATCCACACAACGACACACTTGGGTCGAGCACGAATTGGGGGCTTTGTGAATTTGAATCACCAACCTAATATGCTAGATTGACAAAGCAAGGTTTCACTAAAGCTGAAAATAGGATATAAACTCTTCAAAATATGAGAACTCTCTCTTAATATTTCTTAAACTTGGATAAATCTTGGTTGTTCCCGTTTGTATGCTGATACATGCCTTTTATAGGCGTAAAACACTTCCAAATTGACCACACATAACCCCAAGTGACTCCTTGGTGGATGTACATTCAATAATTAGTCAAAATATGACTAAAAACTATGCATTCTTGGTCAAAAACGAGTAAAAACTATGGTCTTCCATGTGAATCCGAAAATTGGTGCATTGTATGTGATAAATGCACTTTGAATGTGATTAAGAAGTCTTCCTTGACCACTTGGCTGCACTTGGACGAATTTGGGCTCTTATTATGGGCTTCCTTGGGCTTGAATTATTGAAATTAAGCACTCATGTTGGGCCTCCAATTGTGACTTGATCCCATTAGCAAATATTAAGTTGGATTGGGCTTGAATTGCTTCTTGCATTCTCTTCAACCTTCCTCTTGTCATTGGCCCACTTCCAATTGTTAAGTCTTGGTGCAATTGATCGTGAACGCCTTTAGCTCGTTGGATGCCCTCAATTTTCTCATCATAAAAGCATCGAGTTTCATAAGTTTTAGAGTAGAGAGTGTTAAGTGTAGTGAGACTATCGTTGAGAGTCAAGAGTTGTGAGCTTATTAAGTGAGGAGTGAAACACGAGTGGAAAAATAAAAGAGTGAAACACGAGTGGAAAAATAAAAGAGAGAAAAAAAGAGTGTGGCAAGGATTTGGTGAGGTTCCTATAATTTTATTAAATGGCAGAAAATCGAGATAAAGGAGTTGTTGAAGGAAGTGATGACAACAACTCGGGAGAAACACTACGAGGCGGAGTCGATGCATTCCATATGCAAGCCTTGGTGAGCCACCTTGAGAAGTTGCTTGACCGTAAGTTGGAAGGTCTTCATGAAAGATTGGATCAAGTAGAGGATCGAGTTGCCGGTCCAAGAGTTACAAAATCAAAGACAAACTCCCAATCCACGGCCTCAACATCATGTTCATAATGAGTATTTGGAGGATCCAAGTGGTGAAGATGAAATATGTGGACATCCGGCCAAGGAGAGTGAATAGACCAAGAGATAGACCGAGACGGCCTAGAGATGAAGATGGTGGCCTAGGAGGAGTTAAGGTCACAATTCCTTCATTTAAAGGAAAGAGTGATCCCGAAGCATATTTGGAATGGGAGATGCGTGTTGAGCAAATCTTTTCATGCCACAACTACTCGGAGAGTAAAAAGGTCAAACTCGCAGCCCTTGAGTTTACCGATTATGCTCTTGTTTGGTGGGATCAGATGCAAAAGGAAAGGGTTAGGAATGGTGAACGTCCTATCACAACATGGGAAGAGATGAGAGCAATCATGAGGAGGAGGTTTGTTCCATCCTACTATCGTCGTGAGCTTCACAACCAGCTCCAACGTCTTACTCAAGGTTCTAAAAAGTGTTGATGAGTACTACAAAGAGATGGAGATTGCCATGATTCGAACTAACATCATAGAGGACGATGAAGCAACTATGGCTCGTTTCTTGCATGGGCTCAATCGTGACATCGCTGATGTTGTGGAGATGCACCACTATGTAGAACTTGAAGAGATGGTACACCAGTCCATCAAGGTTGAACAACAACTCAAGCGGAGAGGACTTATGCGGAGGAGTTCTAACTCATCTACATTCAGTCCATGGAAGAACAACCCCAAGAAAGACACCCCTTCCACATCGAAATTCAAGGAGGCCGATCCTAAACATGGTGACAAAGTTGCTGCAAAAAAGGTACAACCCGAGCCTAATTCTTCAAGAAACCGTGATATAAAGTGTTTCAAGTGCCAAGGGAGAGGGCACATAGCAAGTGAGTGTCCTAACCGACGTACAATGATCTTCAACAACCATGGAGAGTTGGAAACCAAAGGAGAAAGCACCGAGAAAGAGGAATCATCACAAGAAGATGGTGATGGAGAGTATGCCGAAGAAGGAGAGTTGCTTGTTACTAGAAGATCTCTTAGTGCCCATATGATGGAGGAAGGCAATTGCCAAAGAGAAAACTTGTTCCATACACGCTGCCAAGTTCAAGGAAAGGTATGTAGCATGATTATTGATGGTGGTAGTTGTTGCAATGTGGCAAGTACTGACTTGGTTCAAAAATTTAAGTCTACCTACTATCAAGCATCACCGCCCATACAAGCTTCAATGGTTGAATGAGTGTGGTGAGTTGAAGGTGACCAAGCAAGTAAAGGTATTGTTTTCAATTGGAAGATACAAAGATGAGGTTATTTGTGATATTGTGCCAATGAAAGCATGCCACATATTGCTAGGGAGACCATGGCAGTTTGATAGGCATGTGACACATGATGGATTCCAAAATCGTTACTCTTTTGTGCTACGAGGGGCATCCATAACTCTCAATCCGATTACACCAAAGCAGATTTTGCAAGATCAGATTTTGAGAGAAAACAAAAGAGAGTGTGAGAAAAAGAAAGAGAAACAAAAAGAAGAGAGTAAAAATGAGAATGATAAAAAAATGAGGGATTCAAAAGATGGAGAAAAAGAAAGCAAAAGAGGAAAGAAAAAGGAGAGGGAAAAAGATGAAGAGAAAGAGAGTTTACTAGTTGCTAAGAAGAGTGAGATCAAGGAAGCTTTGTTTTATCAACAAAACCTCATTGTACTTGTGTACAAAGAGGCTATGTTGAACTCTAACGACCTAACATCTTCTCTACCTAGTGTTGTTACATCTCTTTTGCAGGACTATGAAGATGTCTTTCCGGATGAGATGCCACCAGGTTTACCACCAATTCGTGGGATCGAGCATCAAATTGATTTCATGCCTGGAGCATCCTTACCAAATCGTCCAGCATACCGTACCAATCCCGAGGAGACTAAGGAGATTCAAAGGCAAATCCAAGAGCTGATGGCCAAAGGTTATGTAAGGGAGAGCCTTAGTCCTTGTGCAGTTCCGGTGTTGCTCGTGCCTAAGAAGGATGGCACATGGAGGATGTGTGTTGATTGTCGAGCCATTAACAACATAACGATAAGATATCGTCACCCTATTCCTAGGATAGATGATATGCTTGACGAGTTAAACGGTTCAACTATCTTTTCTAAAATTGATTTAAAAAGTGGTTATCATCAAATTAGGATGAAAGAAGGAGATGAGTGGAAAACCGCTTTCAAAACAAAACATGGGCTTTATGAGTGGTTAGTTATGCCTTTTGGACTTAGTAATGCACCTAGCACCTTTGTGAGATTGATGAATCATGTTTTGCGTGCATTTCTAGGCAAATTTGTGGTAGTTTACTTTGATGACATTCTTGTTTATAGTAGGACTTTGGAAGAACATGTAGCACATCTAAATCAAGTCCTCGAGGTTCTAAGAAAAGAAAAGTTATTTGGAAATCTGAAAAAAGTGTGACTTTTGCACTAACAAAGTTGTTTTTCTTGGTTTTGTTGTGAGTATTGAAGGACTCACAGTTGATGAAGAAAAGGTCAAAGCTATCCAAGATTGGCCAACCCCACCACTATTGGAGAAGTGAGGAGCTTTCATGGACTTGCAAGCTTTTATAGGCGATTTGTGAAGGACTTTAGCACCATGGCAGCCCCATTGAACGAGTTAACAAAGAAGAATGTTCCATTCAAGTGGGGAAAAGCACAAGAGAAAGCCTTTCAAACCATAAAAGAGAAGCTTACTCATGCACCTTTGCTAGCCCTTCCCGACTTTGGTAAGACTTTTGAAATTGAGTGTGATGCAAGTGGGATTGGCATAGGAGGAGTTCTTTTTGCAAGGAGGTAGACCGATTGCATATTTCAGCGAGAAGCTAAGTGGGCCGACACTTAACTACCCCACATATGACAAGGAGCTTTATGCATTGGTTAGAGTATTAGAAACTTGGCAACATTATTTGTGGCCAAGAGAGTTTGTGATACATTCTGATCATGAAGCACTCAAGTATATTAAAAGTCAAAGCAAGCTTAGCCGACGACATGCAAAGTGGATAGAGTTTATTGAGTCGTTTCCATATGTGATCAAACACAAGAAAGGTAAGGAGAACATTGTTGCTGATGCACTTTCAAGAAGGTATGTTTTACTTTCAATGTTAGATGCTAAAATTCTTGGCTTTGAGTTCATCAAAGATCTGTATACTAATGATGTTGATTTTGGTGAAGCATTTGGAAATTGCACCCCAAGCAACGGATGGGACAAATTCTATTTGCATGATGGGTTTTTATTTCGAGCCAACCAGCTTTGTGTTCCTAATTGTTCAACTCGTTTGTTATTGTTAAAGGAAGCACATTCTGGGGGTTTGATGGGTCACTTTGGTATTTCTAAGACTTTGGGAGTCTTGAGTGAACACTTTTATTGGCCCAAGATGCGTAGAGATGTTGAGAAATTTGTGGGGAAATGCATAGTTTGTCATAAGGCAAAATCAAAGCTTAATCCTCATGGATTGTACATGCCCCTCCCTATTCCCAGTGTACCTTGGGAAGATATTTCAATGGACTTTGTTTTGGGATTGCCTAGGTCTAAGAGGGGAAGAGATTCTATTTTTGTTGTTGTTGACAGATTTTCCAAAATGGCACACTTCATTGCATGCCATAAAGTTGATGATGCCTCTAATATTGCTAATCTTTTCTTTCAGGAAGTTGTGAGGCTCCATGGTATGCCAAGGACTATAGTGTCTGATCGAGATGCCAAGTTCCTTAGCTACTTTTGGAAAACTTTGTGGGGCAAGCTTGGAACTAAGTTACTTTTCTCTACTACTTGTCATCCTCAAACTGACGGGCAAACCGAGGTGGTCAATAGGACACTTTCAACTTTGTTGTGAATAATTGTGAAGAAGAACTTGAGGAGTTGGGAAGAGTGTCTACCGCACGTCGAGTTTGCTTACAGTAGGGTTGTCCATTCTACTACTAAGTTTTCGCCGTTTCAAATTGTTTATGGTTTTAATCCTCTTGCACCTATTGATTTAACTCCTTTGCCTTTTGCAGGAGAGAATAAACATGGATGGAAAGAAACGTGCTGAATTTGTTAAGCAAATCCATGAGAAGGCAAAAAGTAATATTGAGAGGATGACTCAACAGTACGTGAACCGTGCAAACAAGGGAAGAAAACGAGTTATCTTTGAACCAGGGGACTTAGTCTGGTTGCATCTTAGAAAAGAGAGGTTTCCAGACAAACGGAAGTCCAAGCTCATGCCAAGAGGGGATGGACCATTTCGAGTCCTTGAAAGGATCAATGACAATGCTTACAAACTTGAATTGCCCGGTGAGTATGGAGTGAGTGCTACTTTTAATGTTTCTGATCTTTCTCCTTTTTATGATACAGATAATGAAGAGTCGAGGACGACTCCTTTTCAAGAGGGGGAGGATGATGAGAACACTGAGGGCATCCAACGAGCTAAAGGCGTTCACGATCAATTGCACCAAGACTTAACAATTGGAAGTGGGCCAATGACAAGAGGAAGGTTGAAGAGAATGCAAGAAGCAATTCAAGCCCAATCCAACTTAATATTTGCTAATGGGATCAAGTCACAATTGGAGGCCCAACATGAGTGCTTAATTTCAATAATTCAAGCCCAAGGAAGCCCATAATAAGAGCCCAAATTCGTCCAAGTGCAACGAAGTGGTCAAGGAAGACTTCTTAATCACATTCAAAGTGCATTTATCACATACAATGCACCAATTTTCGGATTCACATGGAAGACCATAGTTTTTACTCGTTTTTGACCAAGAATGCATAGTTTTTAGTCATATTTTGACTAATTATTGAATGTACATCCACCAAGGAGTCACTTGGGGTTATGTGTGGTCAATTTGGAAGTGTTTTAGGCCTATAAAAGGCATGTATCAGCATACAAACGAGAACAACCAAGATTTATCCAAGTTTAAGAAATATTGAGAGAGAGTTCTCATATTTTGAAGAGTTTATATCCTATTTTCAGCTTTAGTGAAGCCTTGCTTTGTCAATCTAGCATATTAGGTTGGTGATTCAAATTCACAAAGCCCCCAATTCGTGCTCGACCCAAGTGTGTCGTTGTGTGGATTGGTTTACTCGTGCTCGTGGTTGGTTGAAAGTTCTAAGTAGCAGGTCACGTTCCAATAACGTTGGTTGGCTATTTGCATTCCTCAGGTCACGGACCTCTTTATCCATTTCAAGCCTACGTCGTGAAGATCGGGCCACCCATGGTCGATACCATATCACCTTTGCCCAACGACAAACTACTTTAAACGAATATAGACACTAATTCCCTTTTATCTTTGCCATATCGAGGGCTTTGTCACCCTTCGTAATCAATCGTACGTCCGGATACATGTCTAATACTCAATACAATCATAGGAAACACCTTGTATTTTCAGTCTTTATCATTGACTGGTAGATGACTCATTTCTGTCTATAAATATATTCGTATCGACTCTAAGAATTAATATTAAAGTCACTCTTCGATTATATGACTATGACTCCATCTTATTCAACATAAAATTGCGCTAGTACTACATCTAGAACACTCATTTGAGCCATGGACTCAACTTTGTACCTTTGCGCAACGACAAACTCCTTTAAACGAATTTAGACACTAATTTCTTTTATCGTTGCCATATCGAGGGGTTTGTCAACCTTCGTAATCAATCGTACGTCCGGATACATGCCTAATCTTCAACACAATCGTAGGAAACACCTTGTGTTTTCAGTCCTTATCATTGACTGATATGACTCATTACTGGCTATAAATATATTCGTATCGACTCTAATAATCAATATTGAAGTCACTCTTCAATTATACGACTAGGAATCCATCTTATTCAACATAAAAATGCACTAGGACTACATCTTGAACACTCGTTTGAGCCATGGACTCAGCTTTTGTACCTTTGCCCAACGACAAACTACTTTAAACGAATATAGACACTAATTCCCTTTTATCTTTGCCATATCCAGGGCTTGGTCACCCTTCGTAATCAATCGTACATCCGAATACATGCATAATACTCAACACAATCGTAGGAAACACCTTGTGTTTTCAGTCCTTATCATTCACTGATAGATGACTCATTACTGGCTATAAATATATTCGTATCGACTCTAATAATCAATATTGAAGCCACTCTTTGATTATACGACTTGGAATCCATCTTATTCAACATAAAAATTGCACTAGGACTACATCTTGAACACTCGTTTGAGCCATGGACTCAGCTTTTGTGCGTTTGCCCAACGACAAACTCCTTTAAATGAATTTAGACACTAATTCCATTTTATCTTTGCCATATCGAGGGCTTGGTCAACCTTCATAATCAATCGTACGTCCGGATACATGCCTAATACTCAATACAATCATAGAAAACACCTTGTGTTTTTATTCCTTATAATTGACTGATAGATGACTCATTTCTGGTTATAAATATATTCGTATCAACTCTAATAATCAATATTAAAGCCACTCTTCAATTATTGCCAAATCCATTGAGCCCAAATTGAGTGGGGGGGAACGCTGAAGGACATCCCATAAATGCCGGATCATAAGGGATTGGTTTAAGGGAGCAATAGGTCGAATTCCAAGACCTCCCTCATCTTTTGGCCGACACACTTGATCCCAAGCAACTTTTGCATAACCTCTATCAGAATGCCCTTGCCATAAGAATTTACGGAATTTCTTCTCAATAATTTTAATGACTTCTTTTGGAAGGAAGAACGCCGAGCTCCAATAGGTGTGAAGAGAAGAGAGGACCGATTTAATGAGTTGGACTCTTCCTGCAAAAGAGAGGGGGATACCCGCCCAGCCCGCGATACGCTTGTCAATCTTTTGGAGCAAAGGTTGGCAGTTATGTAAAGTGAGATGGGAGTGCAGGAGGGGAAGACCAAGGTATTTGAGAGGGAGAACTCCAGCTTGAAAACCAAGAATATGATGGAGATCTGGGCGCAGGGGTTCAGCTGACTTGGAGAGGATAAGTTGACTTTTGTCACGGTTCACCGGAAGGCCTGAGGTAATAGATAACCATTCCAGGGCATCGCTGAAAACCTGGATCGAGGGGGCTTCCGCACGACAAAAGAGGATAAGGTCATCAGCAAAGGAGAGACAGAGGAGGCCAAGTTCCTTGCATTGCGGGTGGAATGCAAAGGGTTTTTCAGCAATGGATTTTTGGAGCTGGAGATGAAAGACTTCCATGCATAAGACGAAGAGGTAGGGGGAGAGTGGATCTCCCTGTCGAAGTCCCCTACTACCTTGAAAAAATCCGTGGGGCTCACCGTTAAGGCAAATGGAGAATGAAGTGGTGGTAATGCATTCCTCAATCCATGTAATGAGGATATCTGGGAATTGGAATAGTCGAAGTACAGCAATAATAAAGTCCCACTCGAGAGAGTCAAAAGCTTTCTGAAGGTCAACTTTAATTGCGGCTCTGGGGGGACCATTTTTCCGGTTGTACCCGCTGAATAGTTCTTGGGCAAGAAGGATGTTGTCTGAAATTCTTCTTCCAGGAACAAAGGCATTTTGTGACGGGCTGATAATGTGTTCAAGGACTGGCTTGATGCGCTGAACAATGATCTTAGAGATGACCTTGTAGAGGATATTACAGCAAGAGATTGGGCGAAAGTCGTTCACAAACCCCGGGAGTTGAACTTTTGGGACAAGTGTAATGATGGTGGCATTGATTTGCTTAAGAATTCTACCGGAGAAGAAGAATTCCCGAACAGCAGCAACAAATTCATCACCAATAATGGGCCAAGCAGCTTTGAAGAAGGCAGATGAGAAGCCATCAGGACCAGGAGATTTATCATCCGGAATGTCAAAGAGAGCCGATTTGATGTCTCCGTGTGTAACCGGCCTGGTCATTCCAGAGGTTAGCTCATCAGGGATAGAATAGCGAAGGAAAGGAACCAAGTGGCTCAGAGAGATAGTGGATCGTCTTCTAGGGCCCCCAAGTAAGCGCTCATAAAAGCTCACGAATTCGGACTGCACCTCATTCGGAGAAGTGAGAAGAGTCCCGTCATTATTGTGGATTTGGAATACACGAAGCGCTGAACGTCGTGCAGCCACTTTCCGGAAGAATAATTTCGAGCAATCATCACCCCCTTTAAGCCAAAGCATTTTTTTATCTTTGTTTAAGCATTTCCAATTCGAGAAAGGTAGCACGAGCAACAAGGATTTTGCACAGGCGCTCAATCTGCAGGAGGAGAGGTTGGTGCCGAAGTCGGATCAAGTGAGTCTGCACAATAGATAGGAATTCCGTAGCCATTTTGACATTGGCTGATAAGTCACCCTTTTCCTTCCTCATACGACGAAAAGTAGGTTTGAGGAGCTTAAGTTTCCTCGTGACTGAGTACAAAGAAGTCCCATGAATAGGAGCAGCCCAAGTCTTACCAACTTTCGAAAGAAAACCATGACAAGCAATAAGGTAGTTGTCAAATCGGAACATGGTGGACGGGGGGGGGGGGGGGGGGGGGGGAGGAGCATGTCCCTGGAGAACAAGAGGAGAATGATCTGAAGTCCGGGGAGTGCAACATAAAACAGATGATCCAGGCCATTTGGAGATCCAATCATCATTAGCCAGAGCTCGAGGCGCTTCCAAAGGCTGCGTGCCCCGTCACTGCAATTATGCCAAGTGAAGCGCGCACCGGAGGTGGGGAGGTGAAGTAAACCGGAGCAGGAGATACAGTTGCCAAATTCCTCCATACCCATTCGGATGTCCCCCGAAACACCACAGACTTCACTCAAGTCAATAACTGCATTGAAGTCGCCAAGGACAAGCCAAGGAAAAGCAACAGTAGATAAAGAGAGTTCATACAGTTTAGACCAGAGATCGCGGCGAGCAATAGAATCATTTGCACCGTAAGCAAAGGTAATAAAGCAGGAATCATGCGAGCAACGCATGGTGACGCTACAATGCACAAATTGGGGTCCAGAGTCAACAACATCAATATCAAGTTCAGAATTGTTCCACGCAATCCATAAACGGTTACCGGGCCCAGAATAGTCAATAAACCAACTCCAATTGGGGAGTAAGCGTACCTTTATTCGATTAATATTGGGGTGGGAGACCCTTGTTTCTAGGAGACCAATAAGATGGAGTCGAAATTCATGGACAAGCGAAGCAACAGCTTGTTGGTGATCTTGGCAGTTAAGACCCCGCACGTTCCAAGCAGCTGCTCTAATCATTTGTAACCTTGCGGCGGGCTGCGTCTATTAGGGCCCGGAGAGGTCAAATCAGCATCAAGTGGTAGCTCACCGAGAGCATCAAATGGATTATGGGTGGGGATGCTCTCAATGTTCCCGTTAGGGAGAGGAGTCAAGCCGTCGGCGGAAGCCCGAGGGGGGCGATCAGAAGGGGCTGGGGAATGCACAAGAGTGCAAGCTGGAGAGTCCATAGGAGATGAGGCCCGAGGGTTGGGGGGGGGGGGGGGCAACCGGGTGGTTTTGAAGCACCTGTTCTGGAATGGTGTTCAGCGGAGCAATCTCAGGGGTCATGATCCAAGGAGGGACTTGTTTCGGAATGTAGATAGCAGGCGGCTGTTTTGTCGGCTTCTTCAATGAAGGACAAGCCTTGGCCGAGTGGCCGAGGGAGCAACATGTGCGACATTTAGGAGGAATCCATTCATATTCAATGTCAATTCGGCATGGGGATTCCGATCCGTCCTCTGAAGGGATCATGATGATAATGTGCTTGGGAAGAGAAGAGGAATAATCAAGCATAACGCATACACGAGCTAAATCCAACCTCGTGCATGCCTTTGTGATAGTGTCACTGTAAAGTGGTTTGCCGATACCGCTAGCAATGGTGCTCAAACCTTCATCCGTCCATAGTTCAACAGGAAGGTGCCAAATGCGGATCCAAACAGGGACTTGCGTGTGGCTTTGCTTTCTTAAGACCATTCCCGGTTCCCAACGTTGAAGAACAATGGGCTGACCTTGGAAGAGCCAAGGGCCGCTCTCAATAATCTCATCCATAGCCGAAGCATTTTCAAATGTAAAGAAGAAGAATCCATTGGTGGTGGCTGTCACTTCTTTGATACCGGGCCAATTTGCATGAATGAAGTCCCGGAAGGGGAAGAAAGGGGGTTTGCGTCCAAGTAGATATCCAACCGCCGTAGTTTCCCATCGTTTAGAGCCATTTTTGATCATGCCAAGAGAGGGTCTAACAATCACTTCTCCGTTTTGGAATTCCGGTGGAATAAACCGCAAGGACTTCTTTTTCGATAGCTCACAAGAGGTACCAAAGGCATCATTACAAGCATTCAGCCCCAACGACACATTCGAACCACTCGGAATATTTAGTTTAGAAGAAGAATAAGGCAAGGGCGGCGCAGCCGAATCAAGTTCTTTAGATGGATCAATACAAAGACCCGAAGCAATCGGCGAATTAGCATTAATAACCGGGGCAACCGGAGTATTATTTGCAGCCAAAGTGATGGGCGAATCTTGCTTGAAAGAGGAAGGGGAGTCATGATTACCTTGAGTTCCAGCAAGAGTGTTGAGAGGGGGTGAGCTAAGTGCTGAATCAAAAGCCGAAGGCTGATTTCCAATGGCGGCCAAGGGTGAACCATTAGTCTTATTTGGCTGCAAGGGAGGGCTCCTTTGCTTAAGGTTGCTGGAGCAGCGTCTAAGAGCATCCAGGTATGAAGGAGGAGCTGCTGGTTTAACACTCAAAGACAGAGGAGGAGATTCCATATTCGGTGGCGCGGGAGGGAGCAAATAGCCGGCGAGTGTGAGCCTGATTTGTGGACGTTTTCAGCATGTGGAATGGAGGTGAAAAGGCCTCCAACAGCCCCCAAAGAAGGTGAAGAGACACCATGTTCAGCTATCAAAGGGTTGGCCTCAAAAACCCTAGCAGGTGGCGGTGGAAGTTGAAGAGTCACCTGCGAGTTCGCCAGTGGAATGTGAGGGATGTTCCTCCTAGCACGTCTAGGCTCAAGAGGGACGCAATATGGGGTGAGTTCATGCTCAGAGGTGGGCTTGAGGGCTGGTGGAGCCACCGAAAACCGAGAGTCTTCCGACGGGAGGGGGCCATATAGTGCTTGCCATGATTCATTGACAAGCTTCAAAGCTTCTAGTCCATGAGAGTCTCCCTCATCAATGATTCTTTTTGCAAGAGACGCAAATGCAGCCATATTGAAATCTTTTCGAAAACTCTCAAGATCCCCTCCAACGTTGAGGATCGCTTGCGGGTAGTGCCCACGTCACAATCAGCAAAATGATCCGCTTCATCCTCGCCGGTTCCTCCTTCAATGGCGGTGGAGGAAGAAGGTGATGGGTGTGTTTTGTGAGAGAGGGAAGTGTGTGAAGTGCGTGAGAGAGGTTGGAGAGAATTTTCAGCCATTTTGTTATTTTTGAAGAGTCGCTTTAATATTTATTGATTCCGCTTTGGAATGGCTTGTCGTTATGTTCCCTCTTTAGCCCCTTGTTGGGATTGGCTTGTTGATGTTGCTTTGTGCCCAGGATCGTTGACTGTTGACTTCCTGTGAACACTCTTCGGACAGGGCGGTTTTGCCTTTGTCATTGTTGTTAACACTCCTTTTATTTATGAAAATTTACATTTACCTAAAAATAAATTCATTTAAAGGAGTTTGTCGTTACGCACAGGTACATAGCTGAGTCCATGCCTCAAACGATTGTTCTACATGTAGTACTAGTGCAATTTTATGTTGAATAAGATGGAGTCCTAGTCGTACAATTGAAGAGTGGCTTTAATATTGATTATTAGAGGATAAGAATATATTTATATCCAGAAATGAGTTATCTATAAGTCAATGATAAGGACTGAAAACACAAGGTGTTTCCTACGATTATGTTGAGTATTAGGCATGTATCCGGACGTACGATTGATTACGAAGGTTGACCAAGCCCACGATATGGCAATGATAAAAGGGAATTAGTGTCTAAATTCGTTTAAAGGAGTTTGTCGTTGCGCAAACGGACAAAGCTGAGTCCATGACTCAAACGAGTGTTATAGATGTAGTACTAGTGCAATTTTATGTTGAATAAGATGGAGTCCTACTCGTATAATCGAACAGTGGCTTTAATATTGATTATTAGAGTCGATATGAATATATTTTAAAACTAGAAATGAGTCATCTATCAGTCAATGATAAGGGCTGAAAACACACGGTGTTTCCTATGATTGTGTTGAGTATTAGGCATGTATCCGGACATACGATTGATTACGAAGGTTAACCAAGCCATCGATATGGAGAAGATAAAAGGGAATTAGTGTCTAAATTCGTTTAAAGGAGTTTGTCGTTGCGCAAAAGTACAAAGCTGAGTTCATGGCTCAGACGAGTGTTCTAGATGTAGTACTAGTGCAGTTTAATGTTGAATAAGATGGAGTCCTAGTCGTATAATGGAACAGTGGCTTTAATATTGATTATTCGAGTCGATACGAATATATTTATAGCCATAAACGAGTCATATATCAGTTAATGATAAGAACTGGAAACACAAGGTGTTTTCTACGATTGTGTTGAGTATTAGGCAAGTATCTGGATGTACGATTGATTACGAAGGTTGACCAAGCCCTCGATATGGCAAAGATAAAAGGGAATTAGTGTATAAATTCGTTTGAAGAAGTTTGTCGTGGCGTAAAGGTACAAAAATGAGTCCATGCCTCAAACGAGTGTTCTAGATGTAGTACTAGTGCAATTTTATGTTGAATAAGATGGAGTCCTAGTCGTATAATCGAAGAGTGGCTTTAATATTGATTATTAGAGTCGATGCGAATATATTTATAGCCAGAAATGAGTCATCTATCAGTCAATGATAAGGACTGAAAACACAAGGCGTCTCCTACCATGTATCCGGACGTACGATTGATTATGATAGTTGATCAAGCCCTCGATATAGCAAAGATAAAAGGGAATTAGTGTCTAAATTTGTTTAAAGGAGTTTGTCGTTGTGCAAAAGTACAAAGTTGAGTCCATGGCTCAAACGAGTGTTCTAAATGTAGTACTAGTGAAGTTTAATGTTGAATAAGATGGATTCCTAGTAGTATAATCGAAGAGTGGCTTTAATTTTTATTATTAGAGTCGATACGAATATATTTATAGCCATAAATGAGTCATCTATCAATCAATGATAAGGACTGAAAACACAAGGTGTTTCCTACGATTGTGTTGAGTATTGGGCATGTATCCGGACGTACGATTTATTATGAAGGTTGACCAAAGCCTCAATATGGCAAAGATGAAAGGGAATTAGTGTCTAAATTCGTTTAGAGGAGTTTGTCGTTGCGCAAAGGTACAAAGTTGAGTCCATGGCTGAAACGAGTGTTCTAGATGTAGTACTAGTCCAATTTTATGTTGAACAAGATGGAGTCCTAGTCGTATAATCGAAGAGTCGCTTTAATATTGATTATTAGAGTCGATACCAATATATTTATTGCCAGAAATGAGTCATCTATCAGTCAATTATATGGAATGAAAACATAAGGTGTTTCCTACTATTGTATTAAGTATTAGGCATGTATCCGGATGTACTATTGATTACGAAGGTTGACCAAGCCCGAGACAAAGATAAAAGGGAATTATGTCTAAACTCGATTAAAGGAGTTTGTCATTGCGCACAGGTACAAATCTGAGTCCATGGCTCAAACGAGTGTTCTAGATGTAGTACTAGTGCAATTTTATGTTGAGTAAGATGGAGTCCTAGTCGTATAATTAAAGAGTGGCTTTAATATTGATTATTAGAGTCCATACGAATATATTTTTAGCCAGAAATGAGTCATCTATCAGTCAATTATATGGAATGAAAACACAAGGTGTTTCCTACAATTGTGTTGAGTATTAGGCATCTATCCAGACGTACGACCGATTACGAAGATTGAGCAAGTCCTCGATAAGGAAAAGAGAAACGGGAATTAGTGTCTACATTCGTTTAAAGGAGTTTGTCGTTGCGCAAAGGTACAAAGTTGAGTCCATGGCTCAAACGAGTGTTCTAGATGTAGTACTAGTGCAATTTTATGTTGAATAAGATAGAGTCCTAGTCATATAATTGAAAAGTGGCTTTAATATTGATTATTAGAGTCGATATGAATATATTTATAGCCAGAAATGAGTCATTGATGAGAACACCTGATGAGAACACCGAGGGTTTCCAACGAGCTAAAGAACTTCAAGAACAATTGCACCAAGACTTAACCATTGGAAGTGGGCCAATGACGAGGGGATGAATGGAAAACTGCTTTTAAAACAAAATATTGTTTATATGAATGGTTAGTCATGCCTTTTGGGTTAACTAATGCACCAAGCACTTTCATGAGATTAATGAACCATGTTTTGCGTGCCTTTATTGGGAAGTTTGTGGTAGTTTACTTTGATGACATCCTTATATATAGCAAAAGCATAGAAGAACATCTTGAACATGTACGTGCTGTGCTAGACACTTTAAGAGGAGAATCATTGTATGCTAATCTTAAGAAGTGTTCTTTTGCATGGATAAAGTTGTTTTTCTTGGATTTGTGGTAAGTGCTAATGGAATTGAAATGGAAAAGGATAAAGTCAAGGCAATATTGGCCAACTCCTAAGAACATTGCTGAGGTAAGAAGTTTTCATGGCCTTGCAAGCTTCTATAGGCGGTTTGTAAAGGATTTTAGTACCATTGCTGCTCCATTAAATGAAATCGTTAAGAAAGAAGTTGGTTTTCATTGGGGAGAAAAACAATGACAAGCTTTTGATCTCCTAAAAGAAAAATTAACTACTGCGCCTATTCTTGCATTGCCTAACTTTGATAAATCATTTGAACTTGAATGTGATGCATCTAGAGTCGGGGTAGGAGCTGTTTTGGATGCAAGAGGGATGACCAGTTGCATACTTCAGCGAGAAGTTGAAGGGAGCTCAATTGAACTATCCGACATACGATAAGGAGCTTTATGCTTTGGTGAGAGCATTAGAGACATGGCAGCACTACTTGTGGCCAAAGGAGTTTGTGATTCATACGGATCACGAGTCTCTTAAGTATCTCAAAGGCCAAGGTAAGTTGAGCAAGAGGCATATGAAATGGGTGGAATTCATTGAATCATTTCCTTATGTGATCAAATACAAGAAAGGAAAGGAAAACATTGTAGCTGATGCATTATCCCGAAGGTATGCTTTAATCACTACTTTGAGCTCTAAACTTCTTGGTTTGAGTCAATAAAAGAAATGTATGCCAATGATTCTGATTTTGGGTCTATTTATTTAGCTTGTGAACATGCTGCGTTTGGGAAGTTCTATAAACATGAGGGATACTTGTTTCGTGAAAATAAACTTTGCATCCCTAAATGTTCTATCCGGGAGTTGCTTGTTAGAGAGGCACACGGGGGAGGTTTAATGGGACACTTTGGTGTACATAAAACCATAGAGGTATTACGTGATCATTTCTTTTGGCCTGGTATGCGTGTTGATGTTGAGAAAATATGCGATCAGTGCATAACTTGAAAATGTGCCAAATCAAAATCAAAACATCATGGATTGTATCAACCTTTACCTATTCCTAGTGAACCATGGGTGGACATCTCTATGGATTTTGTTTTGGGTTTACCTAGGACAAAAAAAGGAAGAGATTCTGTGTTTGTGGTTGTTGATAGATTTTCTAAAATGGCTCATTTCATTCCATGTCATAAAAGTGATGATGCTATTCATATTGCTGATTTGTTCTTTCTAGAAATTGTGAGATTATATGGAGTTCCAAGAATAATTGTGAGTGACAGAGATGCAAAATTTTTGAGTCATTTTTTGGCGTGTGTTGTGGAGTAAATTGGGAACTAAACTTCTATTTTCTACTACTTGTCATCCACAAACTGATGAACAAACTGAAGTAGTGAATAGGACCTTATTTCAATTGCTTAGAGCTTTGATTCAAAAGAACTTGAAGAACTGGGAAGATTGTTTGCCATTTGCTGAATTTGCATATAACAGGAGTGTTCATTCTGCTACTAAATTTACTCCTTTTGAAATTGTTTATGGCTTCAATCCATTGACTGCAGTTGATCTTGTGCCTATTCCTGTTGATGAGCGAATGAATCTTGATGGAAAACCCAAGGCAGAATTGATAAAAAGGTTGGATGAAAAGGTAAAGCTCAATATTGAGAAGCAAACTGAACATTATGCAAAACAAGCCAACAAAGGGGGCAAGCAAGTCATTTTTGAGCCTGGTGATTGGGTTTGGTTGCACTTGAGAAAAGAGAGATTTCCCGCAAAGCGAAGATCAAAATTGCAAGCGAGGGGGGATGGTCCATTTACAGTGATTGTGAGGATCAACGATAATGCCTACAAACTAGACCTTCCCGGTGAGTACAATGTGAGCGCTTCTTTTAATGTGACTGATCTTTCTCCTTTTGATGCAGAATCAGATTCGAGATCGAATCCTTCTGAAGACGGAGGGAATGATGGGGACCATCCGAAGCTTACAACTCAAAGCAACGAAGATTCCTTTGAGAATTAATGGGGGACCGATTACGAGGGCAAGAGCTAAGAAAATTAACAAAGCTTTGATGATTCTTATTGATGAAATCAACGGGCTAATGCATGAGAGATCAATAGAAGGTCCAATGATGAATATTCTTCAAGTAGATGGGCTAGAATGCATCTAATAGTTGGGCTCAAGGTTTGAAGACTTCATTTGAAGAAAAAGAGGCCACAAATTCGTAGAACCCACCAAGCCCAAAAAGAGAGTCCATTATTTGTGTAAATTAGTTTATTTTCAGCATTAGAAGGCCAAGAGACATCATAGTAGTCAAAGGGTCATTTTTGTTTTTCTAAGTCTTGTTAGTGTGGTCAAAAGTGTCACTTTAATGCTCCTAAAGTCCAAGGTTAGAATTAACTCTTAAGACCCTTGGGCATCCATTTGAAGCATATAAAAGGCCATGGTTATCATTTGTAAAAATCAGACTTTGAATTAATATAAACTTCTTCTTGTGAGGTTGAATTCTCTTTGTAGAGTTTCAATTGTTTAGAACTTATCAAGATACTTGAGCAATATCTTGTGGCGTTCACCATACCAAGGTTCTTGGCTGCCCATATAGCCAACGGGTCAAGGTGCTCTCAAGCTCCAGGTATGATCAAACTAGATCATCGATCTGGGATATCCGCTGCCTATTTCTATACATTTGGTTCGTGGATCCCTATATCCAATGGGTCTCACGTCCTATCCGTATCAGCAAAGGCACAAAGCTGAGTCCATGGCTTAAACGAGTGTTCTAGATGTAGTACTAGTGCAATTTTATTTTGAATAAGATAGAGTCCTACTCGTATAATCGAAGAGTGGCTTTAATATGGATTATTAGAGTCGATACAAATATATTTATAGCCAGTAATGAGTCATCTATCAGTCAATGATAAGGACTGAAAACACAAGGTGTTTGCTACGATTGTGTTGAGTATTAGGCATGTATCCGGACATACGATTGAATACGAAGGTTGACCAAGCCCTCGATATGACAAAGATAAAAGGGAATTAGTGTGTGAATTCGTTTAAAGGAGTTTGTCGTTGCGCACAGGTACATAGCTGAGTCCATGGCTCAAACGAGTGTTCTAGATGTAGTACTAGTGCAATTTTATGTTGAATAAGATAGAGTCCTAGTCGTATAATCGAAGAGTGACTTTAATATTGATTATTAGAGTCGATACAAATATATTTATAGCCAGTAATGAGTCATCTATCAGTCAATGATAAGGACTGAAAACACAAGGTGTTTGCTACGATTGTGTTGAGTATTAGGCATGTATCCGGACATACGATTGATTACGAAGGTTGACCAAGCCCTCGATATGACAAAGATAAAAGGGAATTAGTGTGCAAATTCGTTTAAAGGAGTTTGTCGTTGCGCACAAGTACATAGCTGAGTCCATGGCTCAAACGAGTGTTCTAGATTTAGTACTAGTGCAATTTTCTGTTGCATAAGATGGAGTTCTAGTCGTATAATCGATGAGTGGCTTTAATATTGATTATTAGAGTGAATACGAATACATTTATAGCCAGAAATGAGTCACCTATCACTCAATGATAAGGACTGAAAGCACAAGGTGTTTCCTACGATTGTGGTGAGTATTAGGCATGTATCCAGACGTACGATTGATTACGAAGGTTGACCAAGCCCTCGATATGGCAAAGATAAAAGGGAATTAGTGTCTAAATTCATTTAAAGGAGTTTGTCGTTGTGCAAAAGTACAAAGTTGAGTCCATTGCTCAAACGAGTGTTCTAGATGTAGTACTAGTGCAGTTTAATGTTGAATAAGATGTTGTCCTAGTAGTATAATCGAAGAGTGGCTTTAATATTGATTATTAGAGTCGATAAGAATATATTTATAGCCATAAATGAGTTATCTATCAGTCAATGATACGGACTGAAAACACAAGGTGTTTCCTACGATTGTGTTGAGTATTAGGCATGTATATGGACGTACGATTGATTATGAAGGTAGACCAAAGCCTCAATATGGCAAGGATAAAAGGGAATTAGTGTCTGAATTCGTTTAAAGGAGTTTGTCATTGCGCAAAGGTACAAACCTGACTCCATCGCTGAAACGAGTTTATAGATGTAGTACTAGTGCAATTTTATGTTGAATAAGATAGAGTCCTAGTCGTATAATCGAAGAGTGCCTTTAATATTGATTATTAGAGTCGATACAAATATATTTATATCCAGTAATGAGTCATCTATGAGTCAATGATAAGGACAGATAAACAAGGTGTTTGCTACGATTGTGTTGAGTATTAGGCATGTATCCGGACATACGATTGATTACGAAGGTTGACCAAGCCCTCGATATGACAAAGGTAAAAGGGAATTAGTGTGTAAATTCGTTTAAAAGAGTTTGTCGGTGCGCACAGGTACATAGCTGAGTCCAAGCCTCAAACGAGTGTTCTAGATGAAGTACTAGTCCAATTTTATGTTGAACAAGATGGAGTCCTAGTCGTACAATCGAAAAGTAGCTTTAATACTGATTATTGGAGTCGATACAAATATATTTATAGCCAGAAATGAGTCATCTATAAGTCAATGATAAGGACTAAAAACACAAGGTGTTTCCTACGATTATGTTGAGTATTAGGCATGTATCCGGACGTATAAATGATTATGAAGGTTGACCAAGCCCACATATGGCAATGATAAAAGGGAAATAGTGTCTAAATTCGTTTAAAGGAGTTTGTCGTTGCGCAAAAGTACAAAGCTGAGTCCATGGCTCAAACGAGTGTTCTAGATGTAATACTAGTGCAGTTTAAGGTTGAATAAGATGGAGTCCTAGTTGTATAATCGAAGAGTGGCTTTAATATTGATTATTAGAGTCGATACAAATATATTTATGACCATAAATGACTCATATATCAGCTAATGATAAGAACTGAAAACACAAGGTGTTTCCTACGATTCTGTTGAGGATTAGGCATGTATCCGGACGTACTATTGATTAGGAAGGTTGACCAAGCCCTCGATATGGCAAAGATAAAAGGGAATTAGTGTATAAATTCGTTCGAAGAAGTTTGTCGTTGCGTGAAGGTACAAAGTTGAGTCCATGGCTCAAACGAGTGTTCTAGATGTAGTAATAGTGCATTTGATGTTGAATAAGATAGAGTCCTAGTCATAAAATCGAAAAGTGGCATTAATATTGATTATTGGAGTCGATACGAATATATTTATAACCAGAAACGAGTCATCTATCAGTCAATGATAAGGACTGAGAATACAAGGTGTTTCCTCCGATTGTATTGAGTATTAGGCATGTATCAGGATACACAATTGATATGAAGGTTGACCAAGCCCTCAATATGACAAAGATAAAAGGGAATTAGTGTATAAATTCGTTTAAAGGAGTTTGTCGTTGTGCAAACGTACAAAGCTGAGTAATGAGTCATCTATCAGCCTAGTGCATTTTTATGTTGAATAAGATGGAGTCCTAGTCGTATAATCGAAGAGTGGCGTTAATATTGATTATTAGAGTCGATACGAATATATTTGTAGCCAGTAATGAGTCATCTATCAGTCAATGATAAGGGTTGGGAACACAAGGTGTCTTCTACGATTGTGTTGAGTATTAGGCATGTATCCGGACGTACGATTGATTACGAAGGTTGACCAAGCCCACGATATAGCAAAGATGAAAGGGAATTAGTGTCCAAATTCGGCTAAAGGAGTTTGTCGTTGCGCAAACGTACAAAGCTGAGTCCATGGCTCAAACGAGTGTTCTAGATGTAGTACTAGTGCAGTTTAATGTTGAATAAGATGGAGTCCTAGTCGTATAATCGAAGAGTGGCTTTAATATTGATTATTAGATTCGATACGAATATATTTATAGCCATAAATGTGTCATATATCAGTCAATGATAAGAACTGAAAACACAAGGTGTTCCCTACGATTGTGTTGAGTATTAGGCATGTATCCGGACGTACGATTGATTACGAAGGTTGACCAAGCCCTCGATATGGTAAAGATAAAAGGGAATTAGTGTATAAATTCGATTGAAGTAGTTTCTCATTGCGTAAAGGTACAGAATTGAGTCCATGCCTCAAACGAGTGTTCTAGATATAGTACTAGTGCAATTTTATGTTGAATAAGATGGAGTCCTAGTCATATAATCGAAGAGTGGCTTTAATATTGATTATTAGAGTCGATACGAGTTTATTTATACCCAGTAATGAGTCATCTATTAGTCAATGACAAGGACTGGAAATACAAGGTGTTTCCTACGATTGTGTTGAGTATTAGGCATGTATCGGACGTACCATTGATTATGAAGGTTGACCAAGCCTTCGATATGACGAAGATAAAAGGGAATTAGCGTGTAAATTCGTTTAAAGGAGTTTGTCATTGCGCACAGGTACATAGTTGAGTCATGGCTCAAACGAGTGTTCTAGATGTAGTGTTAGTGTAACTTTATGTTGAATAAGATGGAGTCCTAGTCTTATAATCGAAGAGTGGCTTTAATATTGATTATTAGAGTCGATATGAATATATTTATAGCCAGAAATGAGTCATCTATAAGTCAATGATAAGGATTGAAAACACAAGGTGTTTCCTACGATTATGTTGAGTATTAGGCATGTATCCGAACGTATGATCCAATACGAATATATATATAGCCAGAATGAGTCATCTATCAGTCAATGATAAGGACTGAAAATAAAAGGTGTTTGCTACGATTTTGTTGAGTATTAGTCATGTATCCGGATGTCCGATTGATTACGAAAGACACCATTTTATTCAACATAAAAAAATGCACTAGTACTACATCTAAAACACTCGTTTGAGCTGTGGACTTAGCTTTGTTCCTTTGCGCAATGACAAACTCTTTTAAACAAATTTAGACACTTATTCCCTTTTATCTTTGCCATATCGAGGACTTGGTCAACTTTCATAATCAATCGTACGTCCGGATACTAGCCTAATAGTCAACACAATCGTAGGAAACACCTTGTATTTTTAGTCCTTATCATTGACTGATAGATGACTAAATTCTGGCTATAAATATATTCGTATTGACTCTAATAATAGATATTAAAGGCTCCCTTTGATTAAATGACTAGGACTCCATCTTATTCAATATAAAAATGCACTAGGACTACATCTAGAACACTCTTTTGAGCCATGGTCTCAGCTTTGTACCTTTGCGCAACGACAAACTCCTTTAAACAAATTTAGACACTAATGCACTTTTATCTTTGCCATATCGAGGGCTTGGAGAACCTCCATAATCAATCGTACGTCCGGATACATGCCTAATACTCAACACAATCGTAGAAAATACTTCATGTTATCAGCCCCTATCATTGACTGATAGATGACTCATTTCCAGCTATAAATATATTCGTATTGACTCTAATAATCAATATTAAAGCAACTCTTCGATTATACGACTAGGACACCATCTTATTCAACATAAAAATGCACTAGTACTACATCTAAAACACTCATTTGAGCCATTGACTCAGCCTTGTTCCTTTGCTCAACGACAAATTCTTTTAAATAAATTTAGACACTTATTCCCTTTTATCTTTGCCATAAGCCCTCGATATGGCAAAGATAAAAGTGCATTAGTATATAAATTTGTTCAAAGGAGTTTGTTATTGCGCAAAGGTACAAAGCTGAGTCCATGGCTCAGAAGAGTGTTCTCGATGTAGACCTAGTGAATTTTTATGTTGAATAAGATGGAGTCCTAGTCGTATAATCGAAGAGTGCCTTTAATATTAAATATTAGAGTCAATACGAATGTATTTATAGCCAGAAACTATCTATCAGTCAATGATAAGGACTGATAACACAAGGTGTTTCCTACGATTGTGTTGAGTATTAGGCATGTATCCGGACATATGATTGATTATGAAGGTTTTCCAAGCCCTCGATATGGCAAAGATAAAAGTGCATGAGTGTCTAAATCTTTTTAAAGGAGTTTGTCGTTGCGCAAAGGTACAAAGCTGAGTCCATGGTTCAAAAGATTGTTCTAGATGTAGTCCTAGTGCATTTTTATGTTAAATAACATGGAGTCCTAGTCGTATAATCGAAGAGGGGCTTTAATATTGATTATTAGAGTTAATAAGTATATATTCCTAGCCAGAATGAGTCATCTATCAGCAAATGATAAGGACTGGAAACAAAAGGTGTTTCCTCTGATTGTGTTGAGTATTAGGCATGTATCTGGATGTACGATTGATTATGAAGGTTCTCCAAGCCTTCGATATGGACAAAGATAGAAATGCATTAGTGTCTAAATTTGTTTAAAGGAGTTTGTCGTTGCGCAAAGGTACACAGCTGAGTCCATGGCTCAAAAGAGTGTTCTAGATGATGGGGACCATCCGAAGCTTAGAACTCAAAGCAACAAAGATCCTTTGAGAATTAATGGGGGCCCGATTACGAGGGCAAGAGCTAAGAAAATGAACAAAGCTTTGATGATTCTTATTGATGAAATCAATGGGCCAATGCATGAGAGATCAATAGAAGGTCCAATGATAAATATTCTTCAAGTAGATGGGCTAGAATGCATCTAATAGTTGGGCTCAAGGTTTGAAGACTTCATTTGAAGAAAAAGAGGCCACAAATTCGTCCAACCCACCAAGCCCAAAAAGAGAGTCCATTATGTTTGTCTAAATTAGTTTATTTTCAGCATTAGAAGGCCAAGAGACATCATTGTAGTCAAAGGGTCATTCTTATTTTTCTAAGTCTTGTTAATGTGGTCAAAAGTGTCACTTTAATGCTCCTAAAGTCCCAAGGTTAGAATTCACTCTTGAGACCCTTGGGCATCCATTTGAAGCCTATAAAAGGCCATGGTTATCATTTGTAAAAATCAGACTTTGAATTAATATAAACTTCTTCTTGTGAGGTTGAATTCTCTTTGTAGAGTCTCAATTGTTTAGAACTTATCAAGATACTTGAGCAATATCTTGTGGCGTTCACCATACCAAGGTTCTTGGCTGCCCATATAGCCAACGGGTCAAGGTGCTCTGAAGCTCCAGGTACGATCAAACTAGATCATCGATCTGGGATATCCGCTGCCTATTTCTATACGTTTGGTTCCTGGATCCTTATATCCAATTGGTCTCACGTCCTATCCGTATCACTAGATGTAGTACTAGTGCATTTTTATGTTGAATAAGATGGAGTCCTAGTCGTATAATCGAAGAGTGGCTTTAATATTGATTATTAGAGTTAATATGTATATATTTATAGCCAGAATAAGTCATCTATCAGTAAATGATAAGACTGAAAACAAAAGGTTTTTCCTACGATTGTTTTGAGTATTTGGCATGTATCCGGACGTACGATTGATTATAAAGGTTTTTCAAACCCTCGATATGGCAAAGATAAAAGTGAATTAGTGTCTAAATTTTTTTAAAGGAGTTTTTCATTGCGCAAATGTATAAAGCTGAGTTCATGGCTCAAAATAGTGTTCTAGATGTACTCCTAGTGTATTTTTATGTTGAATAACATGGAGAGTCATCTTTTGTGTTGAGTCAATACGGATATATTTATAGCCAGAAATGAGTCATCTATCAGTCAATGATAAGGACTGAAAACACAAGGTGTTTCCTACGATTGTGTTGAGTACTAGGCATGTATCCGTACATACGATTGATTACGAAAGTTGACCAAGCCCTCGATATGGCAAAGATAAAAGTGCATTAGTGTCTAAATTTGTTTAAAGCAGTTTGTCGTTGCGCAAATGTACAAGGCTGAGTTCACGGCTCAAAAGACTGTTCTAGATGTAGTCCTAGTGAATTTTTATGTTGAAAAAGATGGAGTCCTAGTCAAATAATCAAAGTGTGGCTTTAATATTGATTATTATAGTTCATACGAATATATTTATAGCCAGAATGAGTCATCTATCTGTCAATAATAAGGACTGAAAACAAAAGGTGTTTCCTATGATTGTGTTGACTATTAGGCATGTATCCGAACGTATGATTCATTATGAAGGTTCTCCAAGTCCTCGATATGGCAAAGATAAAAGTGCATTAGTGTCTAAATTTGTTTAAAGGAGTTTGTCTTTGCGCAAAGGTAGAAAGCTGAGTCCATGGCTCAAAAGAGTGTTCTAGATATAGTTCTAGTGCATTTTTATGTTGAATAACATAAGTCCTAGTCGTATAATCGAAGAGTGCCTTTAATTTTGATTATTAGAGTCAATACGAATATATTTATAACCAAAAATGGGTCTTCTATCACTTAATGATAAGGACTGAAAACACAAGGTGTTTCCTATGATTGTGTTGAGTATTAGGCATGTATCCGAACGTACGATTGATTATGAAAGTTGACCAAGATCTCGATATGGCAAAGATAAAAGGGAATAAGTGTCTAAATTTGTTTAAAACAGTTTGTCGTTGAGCGAAGAACAAAGCTGAGTCCATGGCTCAAACGAGTGTTTTAGATGTCGTACTAGTGCATTTTTATGTTGAATAAGATGGTATCCTAGTCGTATGATCGAAGAGTGGCTTTAATATTTATTATTAGAGTCAAACGAATATATTTATAGCCAGAAATGAGTCATCTATCAGTCAACGATAGGGACTGATAACATAAGGTGTTTCCTATAATTGTGTTGAGTATTAGGCATGTATCTAGACATACGATTGATTACGAAGGTTTGCCAAGCCCTCGATATGGCAAAGATAAAAGTGCATTAGTGTCTAAATTTATTTAAAGCAGTTTGTTGTTGAGCAAAGGTACAAAGTTCAGACCATTGCTCAAAAGAGTGTTCTAGATGTAGTTCTAGTACATTTTTATGTTGAATAACATGGAGTCCTAGTCGTATGATCGAAGAGTGGCTTTAATATTGATTATTAGAGTTAATACGAATATATTTATAACCAGAATGAGTCATCTATCAGTTAATGATAAGGACTAGAAACAAAAGGTGTTTCCTACGATTGTGTTGAGTATTAGGCATGTATCCGGACGTACGATTGATTATGAAAGTTCTCCAAGCCCTCGATATAGAAAAGATAAAAGTGCATTAGTGTCTAAATTTATTTAAAGAAGTTTGTCGTTGCGCAAAGGTACAAAGCTGAGTCCATGGCTCAAAAGAGTGTTCTAGATGTAGTGCTTGAGCATTTTTATGTTGAACAAGATGCAGTCCTAGTCGTATAATCGAAGAGTGCCTTTAATATTGATTATTAGAGTCAATACAGATACATTTATAGCCGGAAATGAGTTATCTATCAGTCAATGATAAGGACTGATAACAAAAGGTGTTTCCTACGATTGTGTTGAGTATTAGGCATGTATTCGGACGTACGATTGGTTATGAAGGTTTTTCAAGCCCTCGATATGGCAAAGATAAAAGTGCATTAGTGTCCAAATTTGTTTAAAGGAGTTTGTCGTTGCGCAAAGGTACAAAGCTGAGTCTATGGTTCCAAAGAGTGTTCTACAAGTAATCCTAGTGCAATTTTTATGTTGAATAACATGGAGTTCTAGTCGTATAATCGAAGAGTGGCTTTAATATTGATTATCAGAGTTAATATGTGTATATTTATAGCCAGAATGAGTCATCTATCAGTAAATGATAAGGACTGGAAACAAAAGGTGTTTCGTACGATTGTGTTGAGTATTAGGCATGTATCCGGACGTATTCTTGATTATGAAGGTTCTCCAAGCCCTCGATATGGACAAAGATAAAAGTGCATTAGTGACTAAATTTGCTTAAAGGAGTTTGTCGTTGCGCAAAGGTACAAAGCTGAGTCCATGGATCAAAAGAGTGTTTCTAGACGTAGTACTAGTGCATTTTTATGTTGAATAAGATGGAGTCCTAGTCGTATAATTGAAGAGTGGCTTTAATATTGATTATAGAGTTAATACGTATATATTTATCGCCAGAATAAGTCATCTTTCAGTCAATGATAAGGACCGGAAAGAAAAGGTGTTTCCTACGATTGTATTGAGTACTAGGCATGTATCCGGATGTACGATTGATTATGAAAGTTCTCCAAGCCCTCGATATTGCAAAGATAAAAGTGCATTAGTGTCTAAATTTGTTTAAAGGAGTTTATCGTGGTGCAAAGGTACAAAGCTGAGTTCATGGCTCAAAAGACTGTTCTAAATGTAGTCCTAGTGCATTTTTATGTTGAAAAAGATGGACAGCTAGTCGTATAATCTAAGAGTGGCTTTAATATTGATTATTATAGTTAGTACGAATATATTTGTAGCCAAAATGAGTCATCTATCAGTCAATGATAACGACTGAAAACAAAAGGTGTTTCCTACCATTGTGCTGAGTATTAGGCATGTATCCGGACATATGATTGATTATGAAGGTTCTCCAACTCCTCGATATGGCAAAGATAAAAGTGCATTAGTGTCTAAATTTGTTTAAAGGAGTTTGTCGTTGCGCAAAGGTACGAAGCTGATTCCATGGTTCAAAAGAGTGTTCTAGATCTAGTCCTAGTCGTATAATCGAAAAGTGGCTTTAATATTGATTGTTAGAGTCAATACGAATATTTTTATATACCCAGAAATGAGTCATCTATCAGTCAATAATAAGGACTGAAAACACAAGGTGTTTCCTATGATTGTGTTGAGTACTAGGCATACATCCGGACGTACGATTTATTACGAAAGTTGACCAAGCCCTCGATATGGCAAAGATAAAAGTGCATTAGTGTCTAAATTTGTTTAAAGCAGTTTGTCGTTGCGCAAATGTACAAAGCTGAGTCCATGGCTCAAAATAGTGTTCCAGATGTAGTCCTAGTGCATTTTTAAGTTGAATAAGATGGTGTCCTAGTCGTATAATCGAAGAGTGGCTTTAATATTGATTATTATAGTTAATACGAATATATTTATTGCCAGAATGAGTCATCTATCAGTCAATGATAAGGACTGAAAACAAAAGGTGTTTGCTACGATTTTGTTGAGTATTAAGCATGTATCCGTACGTCCGATTGATTATGAAGGTTCTCCAAGCCCTCGATATGGCAAAGATAAAAGTGCATTAGTTTATAAATTTGTTTGAAGGAGTTTGTCATTGCGCAAAGGTACAAAGCTGAGTCCATGGTTCAAAAGAGTGTTGGAGATGTAGTCCTAGTGCATTTTTATGTTAAATAACATGGACTCCTAGTCGTATAATCGAAGAGTGGCTTTAATATTTATTATTAGAGTTAATACGTATATATTCATAGCCAGAATGAGTTATCTATCAACAAATGATAAGGACTGGAAACAAAAGGTGTTTCCTCTGATTGTGTTGAGTATTAGGCATGTATCCGGACGTACAATTGATTATGAAGGTTCTCCAAGCCTTCCATATGGACAAAGATAAAAGTGCATTAGTGTCTAAATTTGTTTAAAGGAGTTTTGTCGTTGCGCAAAGGTACAAAGTTGAGTCCATGGCTCAAAAGAGTGTTCTAGATGTAGTTCTAGTGCATTTTTATATTGAATAACATGAAGTCCTAGTCGTATAATCGAAGAGTGCGTTTAATATTGATTATTAGAGTCAATACTGATGAGAACACCGAGGGCATCCAACGAGGTAAAGAAGTTCAAGATCAATTGCACCAAGACTTAACAATTGAAAGTGGGCCAATGACAAGAGGAAGGTTGAAGAGAATGCAAGAAGCAATTTAAGCCCAATCCAACTTAATATTTGCTAATGGGATCAAGTCACAATTGGAGGCCCAACATGAGTGCTTAATTTCAATAATTCAAGCCCAAGGAAGCCCATAATAAGAGCCCAATTTCGTCCATGTGCAGCCTTGTGGTCAAAGAAGACTTCTCAATTACATTCAAAGTGCATTTCTCACATACAAAGCACCAATTTTCGGATTCACATGGAAGTCAAAGAGTTTTACTCGTTTTTGACCAAGAATGCATAGGTTTTAGTCATATTTTGACTAATTATTGAATGTACATCCACCAAGGAGTCACTTGGGGATATATGTGTGGTCAATTTGGAAGTGTTTTAAGCCTATAAAAGGCATGTATTAGCATGCAAACGAAAAGAACCAAGAATTTATCTAAGTTTAAGAAATATTGAGAGAGTTCTCATATTTTGGAGAGTTTATATCCTATTTTCAGCTTTAGTGAAATCTTGCTTTTTCAATCTAGCATATTAGGTAGGTGATGATGGGGACCATCCGAAGCTTACAACTCAAGCAACGAAGATCCTTTGAGAATTAATGGGGGCCCGATTACAAGGGCAAGAGCTAAGAAAATGAACAAAGCTTTGATGATTCTTATTGATGAAATCAACGGGCCAATGCACGAGAGATCAATAGAAGGTCCAATGATGAATATTCTTCAAGTAGATGGGCTAGAATGCATTTAATAGTTGGGCTCAAAGGTTTGAAGACTTCATTTGAAGAAAAAAGAGGCCACAAATTCGTCCAACCCACCAAGCCCAAAAAGAGAGTCCATTATTTTTGTCTAAATTAGTTTATTTCAGCATTAGAAGGCCAAGAGACATCATAGTAGTCAAAGGGTCATTCTTGTTTTTCTAAGTCTTGTTAATGTGGTCAAAAAGTGTCACTTTAATGCTCCTAAAGTCCCAAGGTTAGAATTAACTCTTGAGACCCTTGGGCATCCATTTGAAGCCTATAAAAGGCCATGGTTATCACTTGTAAAAATCAGACTTTGAATTAATATAAACTTCTTCTTGTGAGGTTGAATTCTCTTTGTAGAGTTTCAATTGTTTAGAACTTATCAAGATACTTGAGCAATATCTTGTGGCGTTCACCATACCAAGGTTCTTGGCTACCCATATAGCCAACGGGTCAAGGTACTCTCAAGCTCCAGGTACGATCAAACTAGATCATCGATCTGGGATATCCGCTGCCTATTTCTATACGTTTGGTTCTTGGATCCTTATATCCAATGGGTCTCACGTCCTATCCGTATCATTTTGGTATCAGAGCAATCTGGTATTGATCTGATTTTGTTATCTTCTTGCATATTTAGTTAAAAAAAAAAACGAGCAGCAAAAAAAAAATCGTTCAAAAAATGTTCTATCCGGGAGTTGCTTGTTAAGTATCTCAAAGGCCAAGGTAAGTTGAGCAATATGAATAGCATCATCCCTAAATGTTCTATCCGGGAGTTGCTTGTTAGAGAGGCACACGGGGGAGGTTTAATGGGACACTTTGGTGTACATAAAACCATAGAAGTATTATGTGATCATTTCTTTTGGCCTGGTATGCGTGTTGATGTTGAGAAAATATGTGATCGGTGCATAACTTGTAAATGTGCCAAATCAAAATCAAAACCTCATGGATTGTATCAACCTTTACCTATTCCTAGTGAACCATGGGTGGACATCTCTATGGATTTTGTTTTGGGTTTACCTAGGACAAAAAAAGGAAGAGATTATGTGTTTGTGGTTGTTGATAGATTTTCTAAAATGGCTCATTTCATTCCATGTCATAAAAGTGATGATGCTATTCATATTGCTGAGTTGTTCTTTCGAGAAATTGTGAGATTACATGGAGTTCCAAGAACAATTGTGAGTGACAGAGATGCAAAATTTTTGAGTCATTTTTGGCGTGTGTTGTGGAGTAAATTGACTTGTCATCCACAAACTGATGGACAAACTGAAGTAGTGAATAGGACCTTATCTCAATTGCTTAGAGCTTTGATTCAAAAGAACTTGAAGAATTGGGAAGATTGTTTGCCATTTGCTGAATTTGCATATAACAGGAGTGTTCATTCTGCTACTAAATTTACTCCTTTTGAAATTGTTTATGGCTTCAATCCAGTGACTCCACTTGATCTTGTGCCAATTCCTGTTGATGAGCGAACGAATCTTGATGGAAAAGCCAAGGCAGAATTGATAAAGAGGTTGCATGAAAAGGTAAAGCTCAATATTGAGAAGAAAACTGAACATTATGCAAAACAAGCCAACAAAGGGCGCAAGCAAGTCATTTTTAGCCTGGTGATTGGGTTTGGTTGCACTTGAGAAAAGAGAGATTTCCCGCAAAGCGAAGATCAAAATTGCAAGCGAGGGGGGATGGTCCATTTCAAGTGATTGCGAGGATCAACGATAATGCCTACAAACTAGACCTTCCCGGTGAGTACAATGTGAGCGCTTCTTTTAATGTGACTGATCTTTCTCCTTTTGATGCAGAATCAGATTCAAGGTCAAATCCTTCTGAAGAAGGAGGGAATGATGGGGACCATCCGAAGCTTACAACTCAAAGCAATGAAGATCCTTTGAGAATTAATGGGGGCCCGATTACGAGGGCAAGAGCTAAGAAAATGAACAAAGCTTTGATGATTCTTATTGATGAAATCAACGGGCCAATGCATGAGAGATCAATAGAAGGTCCAATGATGAATATTCTTCAAGTAGATGGGCTAGAATGCATCTAATAGTTGGGCTCAAGGTTTGAAGACTTCATTTGAAGAAAAAGAGGCCACAAATTCGTCCAACCCACCAAGCCCAAAAAGAGAGTCCATTATTTTTGTCTAAATTAGTTTATTTTCAGCATTAGAAGGCCAAGAGACATCATAGTAGTCAAAGGGTCATTCTTGTTTTTCTAAGTCTTGTTAATGTGGTCAAAAGTGTCACTTTAATGCTCCTAAAGTCCCAAGGTTAGAATTAACTCTTGAGACCCTTGGGCATCCATTTGAAGCCTATAAAAGGCCATGGTTATCATTTGTAAAAATCAGACCTTGAATTAATATAAACTTCTTCTTGTGAGGTTGAATTCTCTTTGTAGAGTTTCAATTGTTTAGAACTTATCAAGATACTTGAGCAATATCTTGTGGCGTTCACCATACCAAGGTTCTTGGCTGCCCATATAGCCAACGGGTCAAGGTGCTCTCAAGCTCCAGGTACGATCAAACTAGATCATCGATCTGGGATATCCGCTGCCTATTTCTATACGTTTGGTTCTTGGATCCTTATATCCAATGGGTCTCACGTCCTATCCATATCAGTGATTCAAATTCACAAAACCCCAATTCGTGCTCGACCCAAGTGTGTCGTTGTGTGGGTTGGTTTACTCGTGCTCGTGGTTGGTTGAATGTTCTAAGTAGCAGGTCACGTTCCAATAACGTTGGTTGGCTATTTGCATTCCTCAGGTCACGGACTTTTTTATCCATTGCAAGCCTACGTCGTGAAGATCGGGCCACCCATGGTCAATACCATATCATATGGTATCAGAGCCTTCGGTTGACACGGTAGGTTACCCCAAATTCCACCTATCTTTTATCTTACATCACCAAGCTTCCGTACCCCATGGTTATCTTTAGTTTTATCTCTACAAAAGAAAACAAAAAAAAAAGAAGAGAAAAGTTCAAAAAACAAAAACAAACGAGCAGCAAAACAAAAGTAGAAAAATTCGTTCAAAAAAAGAAGGCCAAAAAAAAAGTACAAAAGTGAAAAAAAAAGGGCCACTTGAAAAGAAAAAAAAACAAAAGAAAGAAAAAACAGATTGTGTTATTTTTTTCCTAGCTATACTTTGCTACTATCCTTATAAGCCAACCGATCTTGATTTCCCAAGTTACACCTAGCTTCTTTAGATCATTCTCTTGCTACGGGTAAGTTTGAATCGTCCATCTACACATACTTGGTTGAGAAAATAATTGGCATTTATTTTTGAGTTGCTAGATAAAAGCATCGAGTTTCATAAGTTTTAGATTAGAGAGTGTTAAGTCTAGCGAGACTATCATTGAGAGTCAAGAGTTGTGAGCTTATTAAGTGAGGAGTGAAACACGAGCGAAAAAATAAAAGAATGAGTTGTTGAAGGAAGTGATGACAAGAACTCGGGAGAAACACTACGAGGCGGAGTCGATGCATTCCATATGCAAGCCTTGGTGAGCCACCTTGAGAAGTTGTTTGACCGTAAGTTGGAAAGTCTTCATGAAAGATTGGATCAAGTAGAGGATAAAGTTGCCGGTCCAAGAGCTACAAATCAAAGACAAACTCCCAATCCACAGCCTCAACATCATGATGAGTATTTGGAGGATCCAAGTGGTGAAGATGAATATGAGGACATCCGGCCAAGGAGAGTGAATAGACCAAGAGATAGATCGAGACGACCTAGAGATGAAGATGGTGGCCTAGGAGGAGTTAAGGTCACAATTCCTTCATTTAAAGGAAAGAGTGATCCCGAAGAGTATTTGGAATGGGAGATGCGTGTTGAGCAAATCTTTTCTTGCCACAACTACTCAGAGACTAAAAGGTCAAACTCGCAACCCTTGAGTTTACCGATTATGCTCTTGTTTGGTGGGATCAGATGCAAAAGGAACGGGTTAGGAATGGTGAACGTCCTATCACAACATGGGAAGAGATGAGAGCAATCATGAGGAGGAGGTTCGTTCCATCCTATTATCATCGTGAGCTTCACAACCAGCTCCAACGCCTTACTCAAGGTTCTAAAAGTGTTGATGAGTACTACAAAGAGATGGAGATTGCCATGATCCGAACTAACACCATAGAGGACAATGAAACAACTATGGCTCGTTTCTTACATGGGCTCAATCGTGACATCCCTGATGTTGTGGAGATCCACCACTATGTAGAACTTGAAGAGATGGTACACCAATCCATCAAGGTTGAACAACAACTCAAGCGGAAAGGACTTATGCGGAGGAGTTCTAACTCGTCTACATTAAATCCATGGAAGAACAACCCCAAGAAAGACACCCCTTCCACATCAAAATTGAGGCCGATCCAAAACATGGTGACAAAGTTGCTGCCAAAAAGGTACAACCCGAGCCTAATTTTTCAAGAAACCGTTATATAAAGTGTTTCAAGTACCAAGGGAGAGGGCACATAGCAAGTGAGTGTCCTAACCGGCGTACAATGATCTTCAACAACCATGGAGAGTTGGAAACCGAAGAAGAAAGCACCGAGAACGAGGAATCATCACAAGAAGATGGTGATGGAGAGTATGCCGAAGAAGGAGAGTTGCTTGTTACTAGAAGATCTCTTAGTGCCCATATGATGGAGGAAGGCAATTGCCAAAGAGAAAACTTGTTCCATACACGTTGCCAAGTTCAAGGAAAGGTATGTAGCATGATTATTGATGGTGGTAGTTGTTGCAATGTGGCAAGTATTGAATTGGTTCAAAAATTAAGTCTACCTACTATCAAGCATCACCGTCCATACAAGTTTCAATGGTTGAATGAGTGTGGCGAGTTGAAGGTGACCAAGCAAGTGAAGGTATTGTTTTCAATTGGAAGGTACAAAGATGAGGTTATTTGTGATATTGTGCCAATGAAAGCATGTCACATATTGCTGGGGAGGCCATGGCAGTTTGATAGGCATGTAACACATGTTGGATTCCAAAATCGTTACTCTTTTGTGCTACGAGGGGAATCCATAACTCTCAATCCGATGACACCAAAGCAGATTTTGCAAGATCAGATTTTGAGAGAAAACAAAAGAGAGTGTGAGAAAAAGAATGAGAAACAAAAAGAAGAGAGTGAAAATGAGAGTGACAAGAAAATGAGTGATTCAAAAGATGGAGAAAAGAAAAGCAAAAGAGGAAAGAAAAAGGAGAGGGAAAAAGATGAAGAGAAAGAGAGTTTACTAGTTGCTAAGAAGAGTGAGATCAAGGAAGCATTGTTTTCCCAACAAAACCTCATAGTACTTGTGTACAAAGAGGCTATGTTGAACTCTAACGACCTAACATCTTCTTTGTCTAGTGTTGTTACATCTCTTTTGCAGGATTATGAAGATGTTTTTCCGGATGAGATACCACTAGCTTTACCACCAATTCGTGGGATCGAGCATCAAATTGACTTCATGCCAGGAGCATCCTTACCAAACCGTCCAGCATACCATACCAATCCCGAGGAGACTAAGGAGATTCAAAGGCAAATCCAAGAGTTGATGGCCAAAGGTTATGTAAAGGAGAGCCTTAGTCCTTGTGCAGTTCCGGTGTTGCTCGTGCCTAAGAAGGATGGCAGATGGCGGATGTGTGTTGATTGCTGAGCCATAACAACATAACGATAAGATATCGTCACCCTATTCCTAGGATAGATGATATGCTTGACGAGTTAAATGGTTCAACTATCTTTTCTAAAATTGATTTAAAAAAGTGGTTATCATCAAATTAGAATGAAAGAAGGAGATGAGTGAAAAACCGTTTTCAAAACAAAACATGGGCTTTATGAGTGCTTAGTTATGCCTTTTGGACTTAGTAATGCACCTAGCACATTTAAGAGATTGATGAATTGTGTGCATTTCTAGGCAAATTTGTGGTAGTTTACTTTGATGACATTCTTGTTTATACTAGGACTTTGGAAGAACATGTAGCACATCTAAATCAAGTCCTAGAGGTTCTAAGAAAAGAAAAGTTATTTGGAAATCTAAAAACGTGTGACTTTTGCACTAACAAAGTTGTTTTCCTTGGTTTTGTTGTGAGTAGTGAAGGAATCACAGTTGATGAAGAAAAGGTCAAAGTTATCCAAGATTGGCCAACCCCCACCACTATTGGAGAAGAAGTTGTGAGGCTCTATGGTATGCAGAGAACTATAGTATCTGATCGAGATGCCAAGTTCCTTAGCTACTTTTGGAAAACTTTGTGGGGCAAGCTTGGAACTAAGTTACTTTTCTCTACTACTTGTCATCCTCAAACCAACGGGCAAACCGAGGTGGTCAATAGGACACTTTCAACTTTGTTGCGAATAATTGCGAAGAAGAACTTGAGGAGTTGGGAAGAGTGTCTACCGCACGTCGAGTTTGCTTACAATAGGGAGAGAGTAAACAGATGGGAAGAAACGTGCTGAATTTGTTAAGCAAATCCATGAAAAGGCCAAAAGTAATATTGAGAGGATGACTCAACAGTACGTGGACCGTGCGAACAAGGAAAGGAAACGAGTTATCTTTGAACTAGCGGACTTAGTATGGTTGCATCTTAGAAAAGAGAGGTTTCCGGACAAAAGGAAGTCCAAGCTCATGCCAAGAGGGGATGGACCATTTCGAGTCCTTGAAAGGATCAATGACAATGCTTACAAGCTTGAATTGCCCGGTGAGTATGGAGTAAGTGCCACTTTTAATGTTTCTGATCTTTCTCCTTTTTATGATACAGATAATGAAGAGTCAAGGACGACTCCTTTTCAAGAGGGGGAGGATGATGAGAACACCGAGGGCATCCAACGAGCTAAAGAAGTTCAAGATCAATGGCACCAAGACTTAACAATTGAAAGTGGGCCAATGACAAGAAGAAGGTTGAAGAGAATTCAAGAAGCAATTCAAGCCCAATCCAACTTAATATTTGCTAATGGGATCAAGTCACAATTGGAGGCCCCACATGAGTGCTTAATTTCAATAATTCAAGCCCAAGGAAGCCCATAATAAGAGCCCAATTTCGTCCATGTGCAGCCTTGTGGTCAAAGAAGACTTCTCAATTACATTCAAAGTGCATTTCTCACATACAAAGCACCAATTTTCGGATTCACATGGAAGTCAAAGAGTTTTACTCGTTTTTGACCAAGAATGCTATGTTTTAGTCATATTTTGACTAATTATTGAATGTACATCCACCAAGGAGTCACTTGGGGATATGTGTTGTCAATTTGGAAGTGTTTTAAGAGTATAAAAGGCATGTATCAGCATGCAAACGAAAAGAACCAAGAATTTATCTAAGTTTAAGAAATATTGAGAGAGTTCTCATATTTTGGAGAGTTTATATCCTATTTTCAGCTTTAGTGAAACCTTGCTCCGTCAAATCTAGCATATTAGGTTGGTGATTCAAATTCACAAAGCCCCCAATTCGTGCTCGACCCAACTGTGTCATTGTGTGGGTTTAATATTGATTATTAGAGTCAATACGAATATATTTATACTCAGAAATGAGTCAACTATCAGTTAATGATAAGGACTGAAAACACAAAGTGTTTCCTATGATTGTGTTGAGTACTAGATATATCCGGACGTATGATTTATTATGAAAGTCGACCAAGCCCTCGATATGGAAAAGATAAAAGTGCATTAGTGTCTAAATTTGTTTAAATCATTTTGTCGTTGCGCAAATGTACAAACCTGAGTACATGGCTCAAAATAGTGTTCCAGATGTAGTCCTAGTGCATTCTTATGTTGAAACAGATTGAGTCCTAGTTGTATAATCGAAGAGTGGCTTTAATATTGATTATTAGAGTCAATACGAATATATTTATGGCCAAAAACGAGTCATCTATCAGTCATTGATAAGACTGAAAGCACAAGGTGTTTCCTACGATTGTATTGAGTATTAGGCATGCATCCAGACGTACGTTTAAATATGAAGGTTCTCCAAGCCCTCGATATTAAAGATAAAAGTGTATTAGTGTCTAAATATGTTTAAAGGAATTTATCATTGCGCAAAGGTACAAAGCTAAGTCGATGGCTCAAAATAGTGTTCACGATGTAGTCCTAGTGCATTTTTATGTTGAATAAGATGAAGTCCTAGTCGTATAATCGAAGAGTGCCTTTAATATCTATTATTTATAGTCAGAAATGAGTCATCTATCAGTCAATGATAAGGACTGAAAACACAAGGTGTTTCCTACGATTGTGTTGAGTATTACGCACGTATCCGGACGTACGATTGATTATGAAAGTTGACCAAGTCCTCGATATGGCAAAGATAAAAGTGCATTAGTGTCTAAATTTGTTTAAAGCAGTTTATCGTTGCACAAATGTACAAAGCTTAGTCTATGGCTCAAAATAGTGTTCCAAATGTAGTCCTAGTCGTATAATTGAAGAGTGACTTTAATATTGATTTTTAGAGTTAATACGAATATATTTATAGCAAGAATTAGTCATCTATCAGTCAATGATAAGCACTGAAAACAAAAGGTGTTTCCTACTATTGTGTTGAGCATTAGGCATGTATCCGGACGTACGACTGATTATGAAGGTTCTCCAAGCCCTGGATATGGCAAAGATAAAAGTGCATTAGTATCTGAATTTGTTTAAAGGAGTTTGTCGTTGCTCAAAGGTACAAAGCTGAGTCCATCCTCAAAAGACTATTCTTGATGTAGTTCTACTACATTTTTATGTTGAATAACATGAAGTCCTAGGCGTATAATCGAAGAGTGCCTTTAATATTGATTATTAGAGTCAATACGAATATATTTATAGCTAGAAATGAGTCATCTGTAAGTCAATGATAAGGACTGATAACAGAAGGTGTTTCCTACGATTGTGTTGAGTATTAGGCATGTATCCGGACGTATGATTGAATATGAAGGTTCTCCAAGCCCTCGATATGGCAAAGATAAAAGTGTATTAGTGTGTCTAAATTGGTTTAAAGGAGTTTGTCGTTGCGCAATGGTACAAAGTTGAGTCCATGGCTCAAAAGAGTGTTCTAGATGTTGAATAACATGGAGTCCTAGTCGTATGATCGAAGAGTGGCTTTAATATTGATTATTAGAGTTAATACAAATATATTTATAGCCTCAGTCAATGATAAGGACTAGAAACAAAAGGTGTTTCCTACGATTGTGTTGAGTATTAGGTATGTATTCGGACGTACGATTGATTATGAGAGTTCTCCAAGCCCTCGATATAGCAAAGATAAAGGTGCATTAGTGTCTAAATTTGTTTAAAAGAGTTTGTCGTTGCGCAAAGGTACAAAGCTGAGTCCATGGCTCAAAAGAGTGTTCCAGATGTAGGTGCTAGTGCATTTTTATGTTGAATAAGATGCAGTCCTAGTCGTATAATCGAAGAGTGCCTTTAATATTAATTATTAGAGTCAATACGAATATATTTATAGCCGGAAATGAGTCATCTATCAGTCAATGATAAGGACTGATAACACAAGGTGTTTCCTACAATTGTGTTGAGTATTACGCATGTATCCGGACGTACGATTGATTATGAAGGTTTTCCAAGCCCTCGATATGGCAAAGATAAAAGTGCATTAGTACACAAATTTGTTTAAAGGAGTTTGTCATCGCGCAAAGGTACAAAGCTGAGTCCATGGTTCAAAAGAGTGTTCTAGATCTAGTCCTAGTGCATTTTTATGTTGAATAACATGGAGTCCTAGTCGTATAATCGAAGAGTGGCTTTAATATTGATTATTAAAGTCAATACGAATATATTTTATAGCCAGAAATGAGTCATCTATCAGTCAATAATAACGACTGAAAACACAAGGTGTTTCCTACGATTGTGTTGAGTATTAGGCATGTATCCGGACGTATGATTGATTATGAAGGTTCTCCAAGCCCTCGATATGGCAAATATAAAAGTGCATTAGTGTCTAAATTTGTTTAAGGGAGTTTGTCATTGCGCAAAGGTACAAAGCTGAGTCCATGGCTCAAATGAGTGTTCTAGATGTAGTCCTAGTGCCTTTTTATGTTGAGTAAGATGGAGTCCTAGTCGTATAATCGAAGAGTTGCTTTAATATTGATTATTATAGTTAGTATGAATATATTTATAGCCAGAATGAGTCATCTATCAGTCAATGATAAGGATTGAAAACAAAAGGTGTTTCCTACAATTGTGTTGAGTATTAGGCATGTATCTGGACGTATGATTGATTATGAAAGTTCTTCAAGCCCTCGATATGGCAAAGATAAAAGTTCATTAGTGTCTAAGTTTGTTTAAAGGAATTTGTCGTTGCGCAAAGGTACAAAGCTAAGTCTATGGCTCAAAAGAGTGTTCGAGATGTAGTCCTACTGCATTTTTATGTTGAATAACATGAAGTCCTAGTCGTATAATCGAAGAGTGCCTTTAATATTGATTTTTAGAGTCAATACAAATATATTTATAGCCAGAAATGAGTCATCTATCAGTCAATGATAAGCACTGAAAACACATGGTGTTTCCTACGATAGTGTTGAGTATTAGGCATGTATTCGGATGTACGATTGATTATGAAGGTTCTCCAAGACCTCGATATGGCTAAGATAAAAGTGCATTAGTGTCTAAATTTGTTTAAAGCAGTTTGTCGTTGCGCAAAGGTACAAAGCTGAGTCTATGGCTCAAAAGAGTGTTCACGATGTAGTCCTAGTGATGAGAACACCGAGGGCTTCCAACGAGCTAAATAAATTCAAGAACAATTGCACCAACACTTAACCATTGGAAGTGGGCCAATGACAAGTGGAAGGTTGAAGAGAATGCAAGAAGCAATTCAAGCCCAATCCAACTTAATATTTGCTAATGGGATCAAGTCACAATTGGAGGCCCAACATGAGTGCTTAATTTCAATAATTCAAGCCCAAGGAAGCCCATATTAAGAGCCCAAATTCGTCCAAGTGCAGCCCAGTGGTCAAAGAAGACTTCTTAATCACATTCAAAGTGCATTTATCACATACAATGCACCAATTTTCGGATTCACATGGAAGACCATAACTTGTACTCGTTTTTGACCAAGAATGCATAGTTTTTAGTCATATTTTGACTAATTATTGAATGTACATCCACCAAGGAGTCACTTGGGGATGTGTGTGGTCAATTTGGAAGTGTTTTAGGCCTATAAAAGGCATGTATCAGCATGCAAACGGGAACAACCAAGAAGATATCCAAGTTTAAGAAATATTGAGAGAGTTCTCATATTTTGAGAGTTTATATCCTATTTTCAGCTTTAGTGAAACCTTGCTTTGTCAATCTAGCATATTAGGTTGGTGATTCAAATTCACAAAGCCCCCAATTTGTGCTCGACCCAAGTGTGTCGTTGTGTGGATTGGTTTACTCGTGCTCGTGGTTAGTTGAATGTTCTAAGTAGCAGGTCACGTTCATATAACGTTGGTTGGCTATTTGCATTCCTCAGGTCACGGACCTTTTTATCCATTGCAAGCCTACGTCGTGAAGATCGGGCCACCCATGGTCAATACCATATCACCTAGTGCATTTTTATGTTGAATAAGATGAAGTCCTAGTCGTATAATCGAAGAGTGCCTTTAATATCTATTATTAGAGTCAATACGAATATATTTATAGTCAGAAATGAGTCATCTATCAGTCAATGATAAGGACTGAAAACATAAGGTGTTTCCTACGATTGTGTTGAGTATTACGCATGTATCCGGACGTACGATTGATTATGAAAGTTGACCAAGTCCTCGATATGGCAAAGATAAAAGTGCATTAGTGTTTAAATTTGTTTAAAGTAGTTTGTCGTTGCGCAAATGTACAAAGCTTAGTCAATGGCTCAAAATAGTGTTCCAGATGTAGTCCTAGTATATTTTAATGTTGAATAAGATGGAGTCCTAGTCGTATAATTGAAGAGTGGCTTTAATATTGATTATTAGAGTTAATACGAATATATTTATAGCCAGAATGAGTCATCTATCAGTCAATGATAAGCACTGAAAACAAAAGGTGTTTCCTACGATGGTGTTGAGTATTAGGCATGTATCCTGACGTACGACTGATTATGAAGGTTCTCCAAGCCCTGGAGCAAAGATAAAAGTGCATTAGTGTCTAAATTTGTTTAAAGGAGTTTGTCGTTGCGGAAATGTACAAAGCTGGGTCTATCCTCAAAAGAGTGTTCTAGATGTAGTCCGACTGCATTTTCATGTTGAATAACATGAAGTCCTAGGAGTATAATCGAAGAGTGCCTTTAATATTGATTATTAGAGTCAATACGAATATATTTATAGCCAGAAATGAGTCATCTATAAGTCAATGATAAGGACTGATAACACAAGGTGTTTCCTATGATTTGTGTTGAGTATTAGGCATGTATCCGGACGTACGATTGATTATGAAGGTTCTCAAAGCCCTCGATATGGCAAAGAAAAAAAGTGCATTAGTGTCTAAATTGGTTTAAAGGAGTTTGTCGTTGCGCAAAGGTACAAAGTGCAATCCATGGCTCAAAAGAGTGTTCTAGATGTAGTGCTAGTGCATTTTTATGTTGAATAAGATGCAGTCCTAGTCGTATAATCGAAGAGTGCGTTTAATATCAATTATTAGAGTAATTACGAATTTATTTATAGCCGGACATTGAGTCATCTATCAGTCAATTATAAGGACTGATAACACAAGGTGTTTCCTACGATTGTGTTGAGTATTACGCATGTATCCGGAGGTACGATTGATTATGAAGGTTATCCAAGCCCTCGATACGGCAAAGATAAAAGTGCATTAGTGTCTAAATTTGTTTAAAGTAGTTTGTCGTTGCGCAAAGGTACAAAGCTGAGTCCATGGTTCAAAAGAGTGTTCTAGATGTAGTCCTAGTGCATTTTTATGTTGAATAACCCGGAGTCCTAGTCGTTTAATCGAAGAGTGGCTTTAATATTGAATATTAGAGTCAATACGAATATATTCATAGCCAGAAATGAGTCATCTATCAGTCAATGATAAAGACTAAAAACACAAGGTGTTTCCTATGATTGTGCTGAGTACGAGTCATGTATCCGGACGTACGATTTATTAAGAAAGTTGACCAAGCCCTTGATATGGCAAAGATAAAAGTGCGTTAGTGTCTAAATTTGGGTAAATCAGTTTGTCGTTGCGCAAATGTACAAAGCTGAGTCCATGGCTCAAAATAGTGTTCCAGATGTAGTCCTAGTGCATTTTTATGTTGAAAAAGATGGACTCCTAGTAGTACAATCGACGAGTGGCTTTAATATTGATTATTAGAGTCAATACGAATATATTTATAGCCAGAAATATGTTATCTATCAGTCAGTGATAAGGGCAGAAACCACAAGGTGTTTCGTACTTTTGTGTTGAGTATTAGGCATGTATCCGGACGTACGACTGATTATGAAGGTTCTCCAAGCCCTGGATATGGCAAAGATTAAAATGCATTAGTGTCTAAATTTGTTTAAAGGAGTTTGTCGTTGCGCAAAGGTACAAAGTTGAGTCCATCCTCAAAAGAGTGTTCTAGGTGTAGTCCTACTGTATTTTTATGTTGAATAACATGAAGTCCTAGGCGTATAATCGAAGGGTGCCTTTAATATTGATTATTAGAGTCAATACGAATATATTATAGCCAGAAATGAGTCATCTATAAGTCAATGATAAGGACTGATAACACAAGGTGTTTCCTACGATTGTGTTGAGTATTAGGCATGTATCCGGACGTACGATTGATTATGAAGGTTCTCCAAGCCCTCGATATGGCAAAGATAAAAGTGCATTAGTGTCTAAATTGGTTTAAAGGAGTTTGTCGTTGCGCAAAGGTACAAAGTGGAGTCCATGGCTCAAAAGAGTGTTCTAGATGTAGTGCTAGTGCATTTTTATGTTGAATAAGATGCAGTCCTAGTCGTATAATCGAAGAGTGCCTTTAATATTAATTATTAGAGTCAATACGAATATATTTATAGCCGGAAATGAGTCATCTATCAGTCAATGATAAGGACTGATAACCCAAGGTGTTTCTACGATTGTGTTGAGTATTACGCATGTTATCCGGACGTACGATTGATTATATAAAGGTTCTCCAAGCCCTCGATATGGCAAAGATAAAAGTGCATTAGTGTCTAAATTGTTTTGAAGGAGTTTTTCGTTGTGCAAAGGTACAAAGTGGAATCCATGGCTTAAAGAGTGTTCTAGATGTAGTGCTAGTGCATTTTTATGTTGAATAAGATGCAGTTCTAGTCGTATAATCGAAGAGATTAGATGGAGTCCTAGTCATATAATCGAAGAGTGGCTTTAATATTGACTATTACAGCCAATACGAATATATATATAGCAAAAAAATGAGTTATCTATCAGTCAATGATAAGGACTGAAAGCACAAGATGTGTCCTACGATTGTGTTGAGTATTAGGCATGTATCCGGACGTACGATTGATTATGAAGGTTCTCCAAGCCCTCGATATGGGAAAGATAAAAGTGCATTAGTGTCTAAACATGGTTAAAGGTGTTTGTCGTTGCGCAAAGGTACAAAGCTGAGTCCATGGCTCAAAAGAGCCTTCTAGATGTCGTCCTAGTGCATTTTTATGTTGAATAAGATGGAGTCCTAGTTATAGAATCGAAGAGTGGATTTAATATTGATTATTAGAGTCAATACGAATATATTTATAGCCAAAAATGAGTCATCTATTAGTCAATGATAAGGACTGAAAACACAAGGTGTTTCCAACGATTATGTTGAGTATTAGGCATGTATCTGGACGTACGATTGATTACGAAGGTTGACCAAGCCCTCGATATGGCAACGAAAAGAGAGGAAAAAGTATCTAATTTGTTTAAAGGAGTTTGTCGTTGTGCAAATGTACAAAGCTGAGTCCATGGCTCAGAAGAGTGTTTTATATGTAGTCATAGTGCATTTAATGTTGAATAACATGGAGTCCTAGTCATATAATCGAAGAGTGGCTTTAATATTGATTATTAGAGTCAATACGAATATATTTATAGCAAAAAATGAGTCATCTATTAGTCTATGATAAGGACTGAAAGCTCAAGCTGTTTCCTACGATTGTGTTGAGTATTAGGCATGTATCCGGACGTACGATTGATTATAAAGGTTCTCCAAGCACTCAATATGGCAAAGATAAAAGTGCACTTAGTGTCTAAACTAGTTTTAAAGGAGTTTGTCGCTGCGCAAAGGTACAAAGCTGAGTCCATGGCTCAAAAGAGTGTTCTAGATGTAGTCCTAGTGCATTTTTTATGTTGAATAAGATGGAGTCCTAGTCAAATAATCGAAGGTGGCTTTAATATTATTGATTATTAGAGTCAATACGAATATATTTATAGCCAAAACAGCAGTCATCTATCAGTCAATGTTAAGGACTGAAAACAAAAGGTGATTTCTATGATTGTGTTGAGTATTAGGCATGTATCCGGATGTACGATTGATTACCAAGGTTCTCCAAGCCCTCGATATGGCAAAGAGAAAAGTGCATTAGTGTGACACTTGTTTAAAGGAGTTTGTCGTTGCGAAAATGGTACAAAACTGAGTCCATGGCTCGAAAAGAGTGTTCTAAATATAGTCCTAGTGCATTTTATGTTAAATAAGATGGCGTCCCAGTCATATAATCCAAGAGTGGCTTTAATATTGATTATTAGAGTCAATATGAATATATTTATAGCCAGAATGAGTCATCTATCAGTCAATAATAAAGACTGATAACACGAGGTGTTTCGTATGATTGTGTTGAGTATTAGGCATGTATCCGGATGTACGATTGATTATGAATGTTCTCCAAGCCCTCGATATGGCAAAGATAAAAGTGCATTAGTGTCTAAATTTTTTTAAAGGAGTTTGTAGTTGCGCAAAGGTACAAAGCTGATTCCATGGCTTGAAAGAGTGTTCCAAATGTAGTCCTAGTGCATTTTTATGTTGAATAAGATGGAGTCCTAGTCGTATAATCGAAGAGTGGCTTTAATATTGATTATTAGAGTCAATACGAATATATTTATAGCAAAAAATGAGTCATCTATCAGTCTATTATAAGGACTGAAAGCAAAAGGTGTTTCCTACGATTGTGTTGAGTATTAGGCATGTATCCGGATATACGATTGATTATGAAGGTTCTCCAAGCCCTCGATATGGGAAAGATAAAAGTGCATTAGTGTCTAAACTTGTTTTAAAGGATTTTGTCGTTGAGCAAAGGTACAAAGCTAAGTCCATGGCTTGAAAGAGTGTTCCAAATGTAGTCCTAGTGCATTTTATGTTGAATAAGATGGCGTCCTAGTTGTATAACTGAAGAGTGGCTTTAATATTGATTATTAGAGTCAATACGAATATATTTATAGCAAAAAATGAGTCATCTATCAGTCAATTACAAGGATTGAAAGTAAAAGGTGTTTCCTACGATTGTGTTGAGTATTAGGCATGTATCCGGTCGTACGATTGATTATAAAGGTTCTCCAAGCCCTCTATATGGCAAAGATAAAAGTGCATTAGTGTCTAAACTTGTTTAAAGGATTTTGTCGTTGAGCAAAGGTACAAAGCTGACTCCATGGCTCGAAAGAGTGTTCTAAATGTTGTACTAGTACATTTTATGTTGAATAAGATGGCGTCCTAGTCGTATAAGCGAAGAGTGGCTTTAATATTGATTATTAGAGTCAATACGAATATATTTATAGCAAAAAATGAGTCATCTATCAGTCAATGATAAGGACTGAAAACACAATGTGTTTCCAACGATTGTGTTGAGTATTAGGCATGTATCCGGACGTACGATTGATTATGAAGGTTCTCAAAGCCCTCGATATGGCAAAGATAAAAGTGCATTAGTATCTAAACTTGTTTAACGGAGTTTGTCGTTGCGCAAAGGTACAAAGGTGGGCTACGGGCACTGCCCTCTCTCTGAAAACACCCTCACCTCCATTTTCATGCATGGCTGAAGAAGCTTTGGCCAAGGAACCTTTTGATACCGGCGATGAGGGCGCCAGAAAAAGACAATCAGCCGCCGGAGGAGGTTGAAGATGATCATATGGTAGGTTTCAAGCAAGAGTTCAATATTTCCGAGTTATTCGCCCTTGCTTCTGGTGTGTTCGACAATGGAGATGCGCAAGCCATGGCTTCCATGAAAAAACCTCCAAGACGCGTGGCGTTTGCAGTTTGGAGTTGAAGTTTCTCCTTCTCCGCAAGCTTTTTGGTGGCTGATCCATCGCGGGTGGTGGCTCTCAAGCCAACTTCAGCACATGTTCTTACGAGATTCAGCTGTGACGTTTGACATTCCGTCGGCTGCTTGCGCCTCCCTTTCAGAGGTGTCACATTCTCCGGCCGGAATTCCTCCATTTTCCCCTGAAAACCCTTCGCCTTCCTTAGCTGAATACTCCCTTGGGGCTTCTCTCAGCATTGCGCCGCCGCTTGGAGTTTTTCCTCCTCATTTTCAGGCTGACTGTTCACCTTCCGCGCTGCAGCAACTTCTTGTTCCTCAGTCCGCGCCTCTAGCGCCTAGATCTGCTACTTTGCCGCCATTGATGCATGAAAAATCGTACAAGGATGCACTTTTCAGCGCCCCTCATTCGCTTTCTCATGCCTTGTTACCTGCTGCAAATTTTTCGTTTTGAAAAAAATATTGCTGCGCTTTACACAACAGTTTGATTCTGCTCCTGCTACGTTTTTGCACACCTGAAAATCATGCTGCTTGCTTCCGCCTTGCACGAATGAAAATGTTGCTGCTGTCCAGCCTTGCATAGCAGCAAATTTCGCTGCTCATTCTTCGTTGCCTGCTGTAAATTTTTGGCCTAAAAAAACCGTTGCTACATCGTCTTGCACAGCAGCAAATTCTGTTTGCTCATCCTTCGTTGGCTGCTGAAAATTCTTGGTCTGAAAAAACTGCTGCTACGTCGTCTTGCGCAGCAGCATTTTCTGCTGCTCATTCTTCGTTGCCTGCTGCAAATTTTTGGTCTGAAAAAACTGCTGCTACGTCTTGCGCAACAGCAAATTCTGCTGCTCATTCTTCATTGACTACTGCAAATTTTTGGCCTGAAAAAAACTGATGCGACGTCGTCTTGTGCAGCAGCAAATTCTGCTGCTCATCCTTCATTGCCTGCTGATAATTCTTGGTCTGAAAAATCTGATTGCTACGTCTTCCAGGCAGCAGCAAATTTTGTTGCTCATTCTTCACTGCCTGCTGCAAAATTTCTGGCCTGAAAATTCTGCTCCTACGTCTTGCCTTAATGTTGTTGCCCCATCTCCCACTGTGCATGATTCATCCCCTTTGGCTGATTTGGTCGCTCCGAGTGAATCGGGATTGCTTATTGGTTCGGTGCCACTTCGTTCTACTAACCCGCCGGGTTTTGGTGTTGATAAATTTGCCGCATCATGTGAAAATTCGAAGAAGAAAACCTTGCGTTACATTGCCCCGGAGCATCAAAAATGGTGAGGTCATTGTTCGACCTTCTCTTGACATGATCAAAAAGGGGTCCATGCGATGGGAATCAACGGCTGTGGGCTATCTTCTTGGTCGGAAACCTCCATTTTTCCCTCTCCATGATTATGCCCATGCTAATTGGCCCTGAATCAAGGATGTGACAGCCACCTCGAACGGGTATGGAAGGAATTATTGAGGGTGGGCCTTGGCTCTTCCAAGGTCAGCCCATTGTTCTCCAATGTTGGGAGCCCGGCCTTGCCTTGCGTAAGCAGAACCACACCCAAGTTCCCGTATGGATTTGACGCCGCCATTTGCCGGTTGAATTCTGGACGGATGATGGCTTGAGTACAATTGCAAGTGGAATCGGCCGCCCGCTTTATAGTGACACCATCACGAAAGCATGCACGAGGCTGGACTTCGCTTGTGTATGCGTCATGTTGGACTACACTTCCACCCTTCCGAAGCATATTATCATCATGATCCCCTCGGAGGATGGCTTGGAATCTCCATGCCGTATTGATGTGGAATATGAATGTATTCCGCCCAAGTGCCGTTCATGCTACTCCCTCGGCCACTCAGCTTCGGCTTGCTCTACCACTCAGGTAGTTTATGTCTTGGTGTTGACAATCACACTCCGCCCCCTATGGACAACAACACGAGCATCTCCACTCACAATCCATTTGATGCTCTTAATGAGATACCTCTTGAAGCTGATTTGATCTCCTCGGGCCCTAACAAAATGCAGCCCGCAACGAGGTATCAAATGATTAGAGCCGCGGCTTGGAATGTGCGTGGTCTTAACCGTCAAGACCACCAACACGCTGTTGCGGCGCTTGTTCATGAATTCCGTCTGCAGCTTATTGGTCTTCTTGAAACTCGGGCCTCCCACCCCAATGTATCTCAAATTAAGGTACGATTGCTACCCAACTGGAGCTGGTTTATTGATTATTCTGGGCCTGGTAACCGCTTGTGGATCGCGTGGAATAATTCTGAGCTTGATATTGATTTTTGTTGACTTTGGGCCTTAATTTGTTCATTGTGTTGTGTCACCATGCGTTGCTCGCATGATTCCTGCTTTATTACTTTTGTATATGGTGCAAATGATACTATCGCTCGCCGCGATCTTTGGTCCAAACTGTATGATCTTTTCTTTATCTACTGCTGATTATCCTTGGCTTGTTTTTGGCGACTTCAATGTTGTTGTTTGATCTGAGCGAAGTTTGTGGTGTTTCGGGGGATATTCGGTTGGGGATGGAGGAATTTAGCAACTGCATTTCTTCCTCCGGTCTTTTTGCACTTGCCCGCCACTGTGTGCGCGTTTCACTTGGCATAACTGTAGTGATGGTGCTTGTAGCCTATGTAAACGTCTTGACCGCGCTTTTGGTTAACGATGAATGGCTTTCCAAATGGCCCGGATCATCTTTTTATTTGCAGCACCCCTCGGACTTCAGACCATTCTCCTCTTGTGATTCAGGGGCATGCTTCTTTCCCCCCCGTCCTCCATGTTCCGATTTGACAACTTAACATCATGCCATGGATTTCTCTTGGAAGTTGGAGGAATTTGGGCTGCTCCTATTCATGGGACCTATATGTATTCAGTCACTAGAAAACTCAAGCTCCTCAAGCATATTTTCCGTCGTATGAGGAAGGAAAAGGGCGACCTGTCGGCCAATGTCAAAATGGCTTCGGAATTCTTGTCTATTGTTCATAGTCACTTGATCCGTCTTCGACATCAGTCGCTCCTTTTACAAATTGAACGCCTATGCAAAATCCTTGTATCTCGTGCTACTTTTCTGGAACAAGAGATGCTTAGACAACGATCCAAAATGCAGTGCGCTTAAAGGAGGTGATGATTGCACTAAAGCTCTTCTTTTGGAAAGTGGCTGCTAAGCGTTCAACGCTCCGAGTCTTTCAGATCCACATTGACGTCGGGACCCTTCTCACCTCCCCCAATGAGGTACAATCTGAATTTGTGAGCTTTTATGAGCGTCTTCCTGGCGGCCCTAGAGACGATCCACTGTTTTTCTTGATCAGCTTGGAGCCCTTTCGTCGCTTTTCTATTTCTGATGAGATGCGCTTAGGCATGACCCTCCCGGTCTCACACAGCGATATCAAATCGGCTCTTTTTGACATTCCGGATGATAAATCACCAAGTCCTGATGGGTACTCAGCGGCTTTCTTTAAATCATCTTGGCCCATTATCAATGATGAATTTGTAGCTGCTGTTCGGGAATTCTTTCACTCGGGTAGATTACTAAAGCAAATCAATGCTACCATCATCACCCTTGTTCCAAAGGTCCAGCTCCCCGATTATGTGAATGACTTTCGTCCGATCTCTTGCTGCAATATCCTCTACAAGGTTTATCTCTAAGATCCTTGTTCAGCGTATTCAGCCGGTTTTTGGAGCACATTATCAGCCCGACGCAGAATGCCTTTTGTTTCGGGGCGGGAGAATTTCAAAACAACATTCTCCTTGCGCAAGAGCTCTTTCAATGGATACAACCGTAAGAATGGGCCTCCAAGAGCTGCACTTAAAGTGGACCTTAGAAAAGCTTTTGACTGCTCTTGAGTGGGATTTCATCCTTACATCCCCTCCGGCTTTTTTCAGTTCCCGGATATCTTTATTGGTTAGATTGAGGAATGTATCTCTACTACATCATTCTCAATCTGCCTCAATGGGGAAACTTCACGGGTTCTTTCAGGGTTGCAGGGGCCTTCGATAGGGAGATCCACTTTCTCCCTACCTATTCGTTTTGTGCATGGATGTCTTCCACCTTCACCTCCAGAAGTCCATCGCAGAAAGCTCCTCATTTGCTTATCATTGGCAATGTAAAGACTTGGGCCTCTTCTGTCTTGCCTTTGCTGATGATCTTATCCTCTTCTGCAGAGCTGATGCACCCTCTATTCAGACCTTCAGTAACGCTCTGGAATGGCTTTCTCATGCTTCAGGCCTTCATGTCAATCGCGATAAAAGTCAGTTGATCCCTCTCTAAATCAGCTGAGCACTTGAGGCCAGCCCTCCATCACATCCTCGGTTTTCAGGCTGGTGTTCTCCCTCTCACATATCTTGGACTTCCCCTATTGCACTCTCGGCTCTCTATTAAAGACTGCCAACCTTTGCTCTAAAAGGTTGACAAGCGTATTACTGGTTGGGCGGGCTTCCCCCTCTCATTTGTAGGTAGAGTTTAGCTTATCAAATTTGTCCTCTCCTCTCTTCACACATACTGGAGCTCTGCTTTCTTTCTCCCGAAAGGTGTTATCAAGCTTATCGAGAAGAAATTCCGGAAATTCCTTTGGCATAGGCACTCTGACAGAGGCTATGCAAAAGTTGCTAGGGAGGGGTTTGTAGACCCAAGGATGAGGGTGGTCTTGGTATTCGGCCAATTGCCCCCCTTAATCAAGCCCTTATGATCCGGCATTTATGGGATGTCCTTCAGCGCTCCCCAATTGATTTGGGCGCAATGGATTTGGCATTATCAACTACGCAAAGCATCTATCTGGATTATTTCTCAGACGATCGGTTCTTGGAGTTGGAGCAAAATGATTGGGCTTCGTCAATTTTTGCTGATTGGGGTTCGCTTTGAGGTGGGCTCGGACCCCCACTTCAAGCTTTGGCTTGACCCCTGGCACCCACTTGGTGTTCTCATTCATCGCTTTCCTCGTGGCCCTTCTATCACAGGTATCCCTATTGATGCTTCCTTAGGGTCTGTAATCCAGTCGGGGCAATGGAACTGGCCTCTAACCACAAATTTTGAGTTGCTTGGTATTGCTGCTAACCTACCACCGATATTCCCTGGACCATCTCGGGTCCTATGGAATTCTCTCAATGGATCTCTTTTGAACTCAGATGCGCTGAGTATATTTCAGCCAGCCAGCCCGAAGGTGGTTCTCTCTTTTTCATGGTCCTTCCGTATTCACTGGAACCTATTCATTCTTTGGCTTGCTATTTGGGAGCGCTTATCTACAATGGATAGGCCATGGTGTCCACCGGATTCTTGGGAGTGCGTCCTCTGCAACTCTGGAGTGGCTGAGAGCCATTCCCACCTCTTCTTTGAATGCACATTCTCGCGGAGATGCCTTTTATCTCATTGGACAGCGCACCAAACTTCGTTGGCCTCATTCGTCATGGCAGAAACAGCATTAGATGGCGTGGTAAACACATTGTTAACGCAGCTTACCGTGCTACCTTTGCTTCGCTCATATACCACATCTGGCGGGAACTAATGCTAGAAGATTCCAGGACTCCTCAATGACTGTAAACGCGTTGGTGGAACTCGTTCTTGAGCAAATCCGCACCCGCATCCATGGCGACAACTTGGATCCCTCTCTTCAAACTGCAGCCCTCTTCCGTCTTTGGCGAATCCCATGGGAACTTTCATTGATCCTTCTTGGAGCTTCACTGTAGAATGATTGTTGGAATGATGAGTTGGTTTGGGCTGGCCTGTTGTTATTTTTCTGCTTTGTTGATTTTGGGTCGGCATGTAGCCGAGATTGTTTTGGCCTTACTGTTGTAAAATTTGTTGTTGTGTCTGTCTTGTTGCGCATCTGTGCCCTTTGTTGGGGCTGGCTTGTTGTTGTGGTTTTGTTGCCAGGATTGTTTGATTGTTGTTATCGTCCTGGGGGTTCATTTTGTGGACTGGGCACACAGCCTATGTCATTGTCGTAACCTTCTCCTATATTTATGAAATTTACCTTTACCTAAATAATAAAAAAAGGTACAAAGGTGAGTCCATGGCTTTAAAGAGTGTTCTAGATGTAGTCCTAGTACATTTTTATGTTGAATAAGATGGAGTCCTAGTCATATAATCGAAGAGTAGCTTTAATATTGATTATTAGAGTCAATACGAATATATTTATAGCCAAAACTGAGTCATCTATCAGTCAATTATAAGGACTAAAAGCAAAAGGTGTTTCCTACAATTGTGTTGAGTATTAGGCATGTATCCGGACGTACGATTGATTATAAAGGTTCTCCAAGCCCTCGATATGGCAAAGATAAAAGTGGATTAGTGTCTAAACTTGTTTAAAGGATTTTGTCGTTGAGCAAAGGTACAAAGCTAAGTCCATGGCTCGAAAGAGAGTTCTAAATGTACTCCTAGTGCATTTTATGTTGAATAAGATGGCATCCTAGTCGTATAGCTGAAGGGTGGCTTTAATATTGATTATTAGAGTCAATACGAATATATTTATAGCAAAAAATGAGTCATCTATCAGTCAATGATAAGGACTGAAAACACAATGTGTTTCCAACAATTGTGTTGAGTATTAGGCATGTATCCGAACGTACGATTGATTATGAAGGTTCTCAAAGCCCGCGATATGGCAAAGATAAAAGTGCATTAGTGTCTAAACTTGTTTAAAGGAGTTTGTCGTTGCGCAAAGGTACAAAGGTGAGTCCATGGCTCAAAAGGGTGTTCTAGATGTAGTCCTAGTGCATTTTTATGTTGAATAAGATGGAGACCTTGTCATATAATCGAAGAGTGGCTTTAATATTGATTATTAGAGTCAATACGAATATATTTGTAGCAAAAAATGAGTCATCTATCAGTCAATGATAAGGACTTAAAACACAAGGTGTTTCCTACTATCGTGTTGAGTATTAAGCATGTATCCGGACGTACGAATGATTATGAAGGTTCTCCAAGCCCTCGATATGGCAAAGATAAAAGTGAATTAGTGTCTAAACTTGTTTAAAGGAGTTTATCATTGCACAAAGGTACAAAGGTGAGTCCATGACTCAAAAGAGTGTTCTAGATGTAGTCCTAGTGCATTTTTATGTTGAATAAGATGCATTCCTAGTCATTTAATCGAAGAGTCAATAAGAATATATTTATAGCAAAAAAATGAGTCATCTATCAGTCAATGATAAGCACTGAAAGCAAAAGGTGTTTCCTACGATTGTTTTGAGCATTAGGCATGTTTCTGGACGTACGATTGATTACGAAGGTTGACCAAGCCTTCGATATGGCAAAGGAAAAAGAGGAATAAATGTCTAAATTTGTTTAGATGTGTTTGTCGTTGTGCAAAGGTACAAAGGTGAGTCCATGGCTTAAACGAGTGTTTTAGATGTAGTGCTAGTGCATTTTAATGTTGAATAACATGGAGTCCGAGTCATATAATCGAAGAGTGGATTTAATATTGATTATAAGAGTCAATCCGAATATATTTATAGCAAAAAATGAGTCATCTATCAGTCAATGATAAGGACTGAAAGCAAAAGGTGTTTCCTACGATGTGTGTTGAGTCCATGGCTCGAAAGCAAAATGAGTCCATGGCTCGAAAGAGTGTTCTAAATGTAGTCAAGTGCATTTTATGTTGAATAACATGGAGTCCTAGTTATATAATCGAAGAGAGGAGTTAATATTGATTATAAGAGTCAATCCGAATATATTTATAGCAAAAAATAAGTCATCTATCGGTCAACGATAAGGACTGAAAGCAAAAGGTGTTTCCTACGATTGTGTTGAGTATTAGGCATGTATCTGGAAGTACGATTGATTATGAAGGTTCTCCAAGCCATCGATATGGCAAAGATAAAAGTGCATTAGTGTTTAAACTTGTTTAAAGGTGTTTTGTCGTTGAGCAAAGGTACAAAGCTGAGTCCATGGCTGGAAAGAGTGTTCTAAATGTAGTCCTAGTGCATTTTTATGTTGAATAAGATGGAGTCCTAGTCGTATAATCGAAGAGTGGCTTTAGTATTGATTATTAGAGTCAATACGAATATATAAATAGCCAAAAAATTGAGTCATCTATCAGTCAATGATGAGGACTGAAAACACAAGGTGTTTCCTATGATTGTGTTGAGTATTAGGCATGTGTCTGGACGTACGGTTGATTACGAAGGTTGACCAAGCTCTCGATATGGCAAAAGGAAAAAGAGGAATAAATGTCTGAATTTGTTTAAAAGGTGTTTGTCTTTGTGCAAAGGTACAATCCTGAGTCCATGGCTCAAAAGAGTGTTTTAGATGTAGTTCTAGTGGATTTTAATGTTGGATTACATGGAGTCCTAGTCATATAATCGAAGATTGGATTTAATCTTCATTATTAGAGTCAATACGAATATATTTATAGCAAAATATATGTCATCTACTAGTCTAATGATAAGGACTGAAAGCACAAGGTATTTCTTACGATTGTGTTGAGTATTAGGCATGTATCCGGACGTACGATTGATTATGAAGGTTCTCCAAGCCCTCGATATGGCAAAGATAAAAGTGCATTAGTGTCCAAACTTGTTTAAAGGAGTTTGTCGTTGCGCAAAGGTACAAAGGTGAGTCCATGGATCAAAAGAGTGTTCTAGATGTAGTCCTAGTGCAATTTTTATGTTCAATAAGATGGAGTCCTAGTCATATAATCGAAGAGTGGCTTTAATATTGATTATTAGAGTCAATACGAATATATTTATAGCAAAAAATGAGTCATGTATCAGTCAATGATAAGGACTGAAAGCACAAAGGTGTTTCCAACGATTGTATCTGGACGTACGATTAATTATGAAGGTTCACCAAGCCCTCGATATGGCAAAGATAAAAAGTGCATTAGTGTCTAAACTTGTTTAAATGATTTTGTCGTTGCGCAAAGATACAAAGGTGAGTCCATGACTCAAAAGAGTGTTCTAGATGTTGTCCTAGAGCATTTTTATGTTGAATAAGACGGAGTCGTAGTCATAGAATCGAAGAGTGGCTTTAATATTGATTATTAGAGTCAATACGAATATATTTATAGCCCAAAGTGAGTTATCTATCAGTCAATGATAAGGAGTGAAAGCATAAGGTGATTCCTACAACTGTGTTGAGTATTAGGCATGTATACGGATGTACGATTGATTACCAAGGTTCTCCAAGCCCTCGATATGGCAAAGATAAAAGTGCATTAGTGTCTAAACTTGTTTAAAGGAGTTTGTCCTTGCGAAAATGTACAAAGCTGAGTCCATGGCTCGAAAGAGTGTTCTAAATGTAGTCCTAGTGCACTTTATGTTAAATAAGATGGCGTCCTAGTCGTATAATCGAAGGGTGGCTTTAATATTGATTATTAGAATCAGTAAAAATATATTTATAGCAAAAACTGAGTCATCTATCAGTCAAGTGTAAGGACTAAAAACACAAGGTGTTTCCTAAGATTATGTTGAGTATTAGGCATGTAACCGGGTGTACGATTGATTATGAAGGTTCTCCAAGCCCTCGATATGGCAAAGATAAAAGTGCATTAGTGTCTAAACTTGTTTAAAGGAGTTTTGTCGTTGCGCAAAGGTACAAAGGTGAGGCCATGACTCAAAAGAGTGTTCTAGATGTAGTCCTAGTGCATTTTATGTTGAATAAGATGCAATCCAAGTCATATAATCGAAGAGTGGCTTTAATATTGATTATAAGAGTCAATACGAATATATTTAATAGCAAAAAATGAGTCATCTATCAGTCAATGATAAGGACTGAAAGCACAAGGTGTTTTCTACGATTATGTTGAGTATTAGGCATGTATCTGGACGTACGATTGATTACGAAGGTTGACCAAGCCCTCGATATGGCAAAGATAAAAGTGCATTTGTGTCTAAACTTGTTTTAAGGGGTTTGTCGTTGCGAAAAGGTACAAAGCTGAGTCCATGGCTCGAAAGAGTGTTTTAGACGTAGTGCTAGTGCATTTTAATGTTGAATAACATGGAGTCGTAGTCATATAATCGAAGAGTGGATTTAATATTGATTATAAGAGTCAATCCAAATATATTTATAGCAAAAAATGAGTCATCTATCAGTCAATGATAAGGACTGAAAGCAAAAGGTGTTTCCTACGATTGTGTTGAGTATTAGGCATGTATCTGGAAGTACGATTGATTATGAAGGTTCTCCAAGCCCTCGAATATGGCATAGATAAAAGTGCATTAGTGTATAAACTTGTTTAAAGGTGTTTATCGTTGAGCAAAGGTACAAAGCTGAGTCCATGGCTCGAAAGAGTGTTCTAAATGTAGTCCTAGTGCATTTTTATGTTGAATAAGATGGAGTCCTAGTCGTATAATCGAAGAGTTGCTTTGGTATTGATTATTAGAGTTAATACGAATATATAAATAGCCAAAAATGAGTCATCTATCAGTCAATGATAAGGACTGAAAGCAACAAGGTGTTTCCTACGATTGTGTTGAGTATTAGGCATATATCTGGAACGTACGATTGATTACAAAGGTTGACCAAGCCCTCGATATGGCAAAGGAGAAAGAGGAATAAATGTCTAAATTTGTTTAAAGGTGTTTGTCATTGTGCAAAGGTACAATGCTGAGTCCATGGCTCAAAAGAATGTTTTAGATGTAGTTGCTAGTGCATTTTAATGTTGAATAACATGGAGTCCTAGTCATATAATCGAAGAGTGGATTTAATATTCATTACTAGAGTCAATACGAATATATTTATAGCAAAAAATGTTTCATCTACTAGTCTATGGTAAGGACTGAAAGCACAAGGTGTTTCCTACGATTGTGTTGAGTATTAGGCATGTATCCGGACGTACGATTGATTATGAAGGTTCTCCAAGCCCTCGATATGGCAAAGATAAAAAGTGCATTAGTGTCTAAACTTGTTTAAAGGAGTTTGTCGTTGAGAAAGGTACAAAGCTTAGTCCATGGCTTCGAAAGAGTGTTCTAAATGTAGTCCTAGTGCATTTTATGTTGAATAAGATGGCGTCCTAGTCGTATAATCGAAGAGTGGCTTTAATATTGATTATTAGAGTCAATACAAATATATTTATAGGAAAAAATGAGTCATCTATCAGTCAATGATAAAGAGTGAAAGCACAAGTTGATTCCTACGATTGTGTTGAGTATTAGGCATGTATCGGGACGTACGATTGATTACCAAGGTTCTCCAAGCCCTCGATATGGCAAAGATAAAAGTGCATTAGTGTCTAAACTTGTTTAAAGGTGTTTGTTGTTGCGAAAAGGTACAAAGCTGAGTCCATGGCTCGAAAGAGTGTTCTAAATGTAGGTAGTCCTAGTGCACTTTATGTTGAATAAGATGGCGTCCTAGTCGTATAATCGAAGGGTGGCTTTAATATTGATTATTAGAGATAATACGAATATATTTATAGAAAAAAGTGAGTTATCTATCAGTCAATGATAAGGACTGCAAACACAAGATGTTTTCTACGATTATGTTGAGTATTAGACATGTGTGCGGAGGTACAAGGTAAGTCCATGGCTCAAAAGAGTGTCCTAGTGCATTTTTTATGTTCAATAAGATGGAGTCCTAGTGATATAATCGAAGAGTGGCTTTAATATTGATTATTAGAATCAATACGAATATATCTATAGCCAAAAATGAGTCATCTATCTGTCAATTATAACGACTAAAAGCAAAAGGTGTTTCCTATGATTGTGTTGAGCATTAGGCATGTATCCGGACGTACGATTGATTATGAAGGTTCTCCAAGCCCTCGATATGGCAAATATAAAAGTGGGTTAGTGTCTAAACTCTATTAAAGGAGTTTGTCGTTGAGCAAAGGTACAAAGATGAGTCCATGGCTCGAAAGAGTGTTCTAAATGTAGTCCTAGTGCATTTTATGATGAATAAGATGGCTTCCTTGTCGTATAACCGAAGGGTGGCTTTAATATTGATTATTAGAGTCAATACTAATATATTTATAGCAAAAAATGAGTCATCTATCAGGCAATGATAAGGATTGAAAACACAAGGTGTTTCCTACATTTGTGTTGAGTATTAGGCATGTATTGGAACATACGTTTGATAATGAAGGTTCTCCAAGCCCTCGATATGGCAAAGATAAAAGTGCATTAGTGTCTAAATTTGTTGAAAGGAGTTTGCCATTGCGCAAAGGTACAAAGGTGAGTCCATGACTCAAAAGAGTTTTCTAGATATAGTCCTTGTGCATTTTTATGTTGAATAAGATGCAGCCCTAGTCATATAATCGAAGAGTGGCTTTAATATTGATTATTAGAGTCAATACGAATATATTTATAGCAAAAAATGAGTCATCTATCAGTCAATGATAAGGACTGAAAGCACAAGGTGTTTCCTACGATTGTGTTGAGTATTAGGCATGTATCTGGACGTACGATTAATTAAGAAGGTTGACCAAGCCCTCGATATGGTAAAGGAAATAGAGGAATAAATGTCTAAATTTGTTTAAAGGCATTTGTCGTTGTGCAAAGGTACAAAGGTGAGTCCATGGTTCAAAAGAGTGTTTTAGATGTAGTGCTAGTGCATTTTAATGTTGAATAAAATGGAGTCCTAGTCATATAATCGGTGAGTGGATTTAATATTGATTATAAGAGTCAATCCAAATATATTTATAGCCAAAAATGAGTCATCTATTAGTCAATGATAAGGACTGAAAGCAAAAGGTGTTTCCTATGATTGTGTTGAGTATTAAGTTCAATCATGGACGATTACTGAAGCAGGTTAATGCTACTTTGCTTGCACTTATCCCAAAAGTTCAATCCCCGGTCACTGTGGCTGATTTCCACCCTATTTCGTGTTGCAACGTGTTGTATAAAGCGATCACGAAGATTATTGTGCAGCGGCTTCGGCCTTTGCTGGATAGGTTGATTAGTTCGAATCAGAATGCTTTTGTTCCAGGCCGATCCATTAGTGATAATATCTTGTTGGCTCAAGAGCTTTTTTATGGGTACAATCAACAACGATCACCTCCAAGATGTGCCTTGAAAGTGGACTTGAGAAAGGCTTATGACACGGTTGAATGGGACTTCCTATTAGCAACTTTGGATCTGTTCGGTTTCCCGCATCAATTTCGGAGGTGGGTGGAGGAGTGTGTTACAACGACCTCCTTTTCGGTGTGCCTTAATGGTAGCATATATGGTTTTTTTACCGGAGCACGAGGGTTAAGACAAGGTGACCCAATGTCGCCTTACCTTTTTGTTATGGTTATGGAGGTTCTTCGGATGCTTATCCAACATCTTATTGAACAGGATGAAGGATTTCGGTTCCACTGGAAGTGCCAGGAGATTGGACTTTTCCAGTTGAGTTTTGCCGACGATCTGTTGTTATTCAGCAGTGCTGATGAAGGGTCGTTGGGAGTATTCCATAGGGGCCTTCAAATTTTTTCGGGTCTTTCTGGATTATTTGCCAACCCTGCTAAGAGTCAGATTATTATCTCGAAATCAGCCCAGGACAACAAGGATGCACTCCTGCAGTTATTGGGATTCCAGGAGGGCCTATTGCCAGTTAGATACCTTGGTCTCCCACTTCTCTCTTCGCGTCTTAACATCTCAGATTGCCAGCCTCTATTGCTGAAAATTGAGAAGCGGATTAAAATTTGGGAAGGTGTACAGCTAACATTCGCAGGACGTGTTCAGTTGATTAAATCAGTCCTCATGGCCTTTAACACTTACTGGACCTTGGCATTTATTTTGCCAAAAGGGATTATTCGGCACATTGAGCAGTTGATGAGAAACTTCCTTTGGAAAGGATCCTCACAGACGGGATACGCAAAAGTTGCTTGGTCACAAGTATGTCTACATAAGGAGGAAGGTGGTCAAGGTATTCGAGATGTTCAGACACTTAATTATGCCTTGATGAGCAAACACCTGTGGTCGATTATTCACCATAGTACTTCTTCTTCTATCTGGATGGCGTGGATCTACCATTACAGACTTCGTTGTAAATCTATTTGGACGGTGGGCGACAAAGCGGGATCGTGGGCATGGAGGAAGCTTCTCCGACTGCAACCTATTTTGAAGCCTCGGATTGAATACATTATTGGTGATGGTGGCTCCACATCTCTATGGCATAACCCTTGGCACACCTAGGCCCTCTTATTCAGCAGATACCAAGGGGTCCTGGCTTGACTAGAACATCCGGTACTGATTTATTGAAATCTATCATTCTTGAGGGGGAATGGAATTGGCCACTTATCACAGACATGGAGTGCTTGGTTATTTTACAGTCCTTGCCCACCATTCATGGTGGACAGGATCGGATTCTCTGGAGAGGGACAGGAACAGTTTTTTCTACATCGGAGGCATATACAGCTTTACGGGCATCCTCACCAAAAGTGGTTTGGTCTTCACTTCTTATGGGGCCTTTTAAAATCCCACGCAACACCTTTATCTTATGGCTTGCTATCCTTGGACGATTATCCACTACGGATAAGCCTTGGTTTGTTCACTTGGACACTACTTGTATACTATGCATTGACGGACAATCTGAAACTCATGCTCACATGTTCTTTGATTGTCGGTTTTCACGTCAATGCCTTGGAGCCATTAGACGCCGAGTCCGGTTTCCACGGCCGAACCGAGAGTGGAATACGGATGTTACTTGGGCAGCTACAAGGTGGAGAGGACGGCATGTTATTAATGCGGCATATAGAGCTTTGTTGGCCTCTTTTATCTACCACCTTTGGCAAGAATGCAACCGTAGGAGGTTCCAAGCAACCAAGCGTACTACTAATACGATAGGGAGATTAGTGGTTGAGGAAATCCGACAACTTATTTTGAGTTCTGATCTTCCTTGTAATATTAGCAATATAGCATTATTTAGACTGTGGCGGATCCCTTCAACTCATTTCCAAGGTTCCAATTGATTGACATGTACTTTTTGTAACTCTTTTCTATTTTAATGAAACTTACCTTTACCGAAAAAAAATGGCTCAAAAGAGTGTTCAAGATGTAGTCCTAGTGCATTTTTATGTTGAATAAGATAGAGTCCTAGTCGTATAATCTAAAGAGTGGCTTTAATATTGATTATTAGAGTCGATACGAATATATTTATAGCCAGTAATGAGTCATCTATCAGTCAATGATAAGGGTTGGAAACACAAGGTGTTTTCTACGATTGCGTTGAGTATTAGGCATGTATCCGGACGTACGATTGATTACGAAGGTTGACCAAGCCCGCGATATGGCAAAGATAAAAGGGAATTAGTGTCTAAATTCGTCTAAAGCAGTTTGTCGTTGCGCAAACATACAAGGCTGAGTCCATGGCTCAAACGAGTGTTCTAAATGTAGTACTAGTGCAGTTTAATGTTGAATAAGATGGAGTCCTAGTCGTATAATCGAAGAGTGGCTTTAACATTGATTATTAGATTCGATACGAATATATTTATAGCCATAAATGAGTCATATATCAGTCAATGGTAAGAACTGAAAACACAAGGTGTTCCCTACGATTGTGTTGAGTATTAGGCATGTATCCGGACGTACGATTGATTACGAAGGTTGACCAAGCCCTCGATATGGCAAAGATAAAAGGGAATTAGTGTATAAATTCGTTTGAAGAAGTTTCTCATTGCGTAAAGGTACAGAATTAAGTCCACGCCTCAAACGAGTGTTCTAGATATAGTACTAGTGCAATTTTATGTTGAATAAGATGGAGTCCTAGTCATATAATCAAAGAGTGGTTTTAATATTAATTATTAGAGTCGATACGAGTTTATTTATAGCCAGTAATGAGTCATCTATTAGTCAATGATAAAGACTGGAAATACAAGGTGTTTTCTATGATTATGTTGAGTATTAGGCATGTATCCGGACGTACGATTGATTACGAAGGTTGACCAAGCCCACACATGGCAATGATAAAAGGAAATAGTGTCTAAATTCGTTTAAGGGAGTTTGTCGTTGCGCAAAAGTACAAAGCTCAGTCCATGGCTCAAACTATTGTTCTAGATGTAGTACTAGTGCAGTTTAATGTTGAATAAGATGGAGTCCTAGTAGTATAATCGAAGACTGGCTTTAATATTGATTATTAGAGTCGATACCAATATATTTATAGCCATAAATGAGTCATATATAAGTCAATGATAAGAACTGAAAACACAAGGTGTTTCCTACGATTGTGTTGAGTATTAGGCATGTATCCGGTCGTAACGATTGATTACGAAGGTTGACCAAGCCCACACATGGCAATGATGAAAGGAAATAGTGTCTAAATTCGTTTAAGGGAGTTTTGTCGTTGCGCAAAAGTACAAAGCTCAGTCCATGGCTCAAACTATTGTTCTAGATGTAGTACTAGTGCAGTTTAATGTTGAATAAGATGGAGTCCTAGTAGTATAATCGAAGACTGGCTTTAATATTGATTATTAGAGTCGATACCAATATATTTATAGCCATAAATGAGTCATATATAAGTCAATGATAAGAACTGAAAACACAAGGTGTTTCCTACGATTGTGTTGAGTATTAGGCATGTATTCGGTCGTAACGATTGATTACGAAGGTTGACCAAGCCCTCAATATGGCAAAGATAAAAGGGAATTAGTGAATAAATTCGTTTGAAGAAGTTAGTCGTTACGTAAAGGTACAAGGTTGAGTCCATGCCTCAAACAAGTGTTCTAGATGTAGTACTAGTGCAATTTTATGTTGAATAAGATGGAGTCCTAGTCGTATAATCGAGGAGTGGCTTTAATATTTATTATTATAGTCAATACGAATATATTTATAGCCAGAAATGAGTCATCTATAAGTCAATGATAAGGACTGAAAATACAAGGTGTTTCCTACGATTATGTTGAGTATTAGGCATGTATCTAGACGTATGATTGATTACGAAGGTTGACCAAGCCCTCGATATGACAAAGATAAAAGGGAATTAGTGTGTAAAATCGTTTAAGAGTTTGTCATTGCGCACAGGTACAAGTTGAGTCATGGCTCAAACGAGTGTTCTAGATGTTGTACTAGTGCAATTTTATGTTGAATAAGATGGAGTCCTAGTCGTATAATCGAAGAGTGGCTTTAATATTGATTATTAGAGTCGATATGAATATATTTATAGCCAGAAATGAGTCATCTATAAGTCAATGATAAGGACTGAAAATAAAAGCTGTTTCCTACGATTGTGTTGAGTATTAGGCATGTATCCGGACGTACGATCGATTACGAAGGTTGACCAAGCCCACATATGGCAATGATAAAAGGAAAATAGTGTCTAAATTCGTTTAAAGGAGTTTGTCGTTGCGCAAAAGTACAAAGCTGAGTCCATGGCTCAAACGATTGTTCTAGATGTAGTACTAGTGCAGTTTAATGTTGAATAAGATGGAGTCCTAGTCGTATAATCGAAGAGTGGCTTTAATATTGATTACTAGAGTCTATAACGAATATATTTATAGCCATAAATGAGTCATATATCAGTCAATGATAAGAACTGAAAATACAAGGTGTTTCCTACGATTGTGTTGAGTATTAGGCATGTATCCGGTCGTACGATCGATTACGAAGGTTGACCAAGCCCTCGATATGGCAAAGATAAAGGGAATTAGTGTATAAATTCGTTTGAAGAAGTTTATCGTTACGTAAAGGTACAAAGTTGAGTCCATGCCTCAAACGAGTTTCTAGATGTAGTACTAGTGCAATTTTATGTTGAATAAGATGGAGTCCTAGTCGTATAATCGAAGAGTGGCTTTAATATTGATTATTAGAGTCTATACGAATATATTTATAGCCAGAAATGAGTCATCTATAAGTCAATGATAATGACTGAAAACACAAGGTGTTTCCTACGATTATGTTGAGTATTAGGCATATATCCGGACGTACAATTGATTACGAAGGTTGACCAAGCCCTCGATATGACAAAGATAAAAGGGAATTAGTGTGTAAATTCATTTAAAGGAGTTTGTCATTGCGCACAGGTACATAGTTGAGTCCATGGCTCAAACGAGTGTTCTAGATTTAGTACCAGTGCAATTTTCTGTTGAGTAAGATGGAGTTCTTGTCGTATAATCGGTGAGTGGCTTTAATATTGATTATTAGAGTGCATACGAATACATTTATAGCTAGAAATGAGTCACCTATCAGTCAATGATAAGGACTGAAAGCACAAGGTGTTTCCTACGATTGTGGTGAGTATTAGGCATGTATCCAGACGTACGATTGATTACGAAGGTTGACCAAGCCCTCGATATGGCAAAGATAAAAGGGAATTAGTGTCTAAATTCGTTTAAAAGGAGTTTGTCGTTGTGCAAAAGTACAAAGCTGAGTCCATGGCTCAAACGAGTGTTCTAGATGTAGTACTAGTGCAGTTTAATGTTGAATAAGATGGAGTCCTAGTAGTATAATCGAAGAGTGGCTTTAATATTGATTATTAGAGTCGATAAGAATATATTTATAGCCATAAATGAGTCCTCTATCAGTCAATGATATGGACTGAAAACACAAGGTGTTTCCTACGATTGTGTTGAGTATTAGGCATGTATCCGGACATACGATTGATTATGAAGGTTGACCAAAGCCTCAGTATGGCAAAGATAAAAGGGAATTAGTGTCTGAATTCGTTTAAAGGAGTTTGTCATTGCGCAAAGGTACAAAGTTGAGTCCATGGCTGAAACGAGTTTATAGATGTAGTACTAGTGCAATTTTATGTAGTTTCCTAACAGAAACCTTCGTTCAGGTATTTTCTGTTTAAAAATATATACTAACACAATCCACTTTGTACTATATTCCTTTATTATCAATTTTGCTTGTTTTTGTGTGCTAATCTTGTAGTTGTGTTGTATCCAAGTTCAACCTATGCACTTGCATACTGAATAACTGTGCTTGTATATGTGGATACATCAATATATAGCACCATGTATAATCTTCACTGCATCCCAGATATGCATTTCTTTCATTGGAATTAGATCCAATAGCAAATCTATTCTATGACTATTGTATGCCCATAAGCTGAAAATGATCTGTTTCCTATGCAAGAATTTCGTGAGATTGCTCAGCTCCAATTACTGTGCAAGTAACTAAAATAATTTGAAAGTTTTTTTTTACTCTTGTTCTGAATATAATATGTAAATAGTAATAAGTCTAACTATACATCCATTTTGCAGAATACTAGTATTAGGTGCGCCTAGTTTGTACTTGTGCTTCAAAATATTTCAACCTCAAAGTTTCTTCTCGCTGTGATCAAAGTGTTTATGGTGTCCCATGCAATTAAAATGTGTGATACTGCATCCAAGAACTATCTGAATATGCCCAATTCGAATTTAATTTGTGAAAAGTGCCCAAAAAATTAACTTAATTAAGTTTATGCTTGTCTGACTGCATCATTTGTTTCATGTGTGTATACTAATTTGTTGATTTAACCATATATATCTCTACAATCATAGGATACATTGAGTCTTAAGATAAGGATGCGGCAAACACTGAAATTATGCCTGATGGCAATTGATTGATTGTGACATCCTAATGGCAAAATATTTTTACAAGCACAGAAACTGTCTTAACAGAAGTTGAGGAGTTGCATCGGCAACAGTCCCCCAGAGAAGAACCATCAGCGGATTCTGATTCTAATTCTAATCCTGGAAAAACCTCTTGCAATTGGAGGTTTCTTTTGCTCTATTTTGCGGTATGTGTAAGATCTTTGCTTTTTATTTTATTTGTTTTAATGATCTTTCTAATTTAAAAAATTTTTGGGGAATTTTGTGAGCGCTGCATTTGGCTTTGATTGGTGAATCATATATTCTTATATTTCTGAGCTATTGTGTTCCCCAGGTGGGCCCTCCAACGTCAAACAATAACATTGTTGTAATATGGAGATACATGTATAATTATTTTGACTTTCTAGTTAATTATTACGAAATTAATTTTAGTACTATGCAATTGTTTGCTAGCAAGCTACAGTTGGTGCTGACCAAGCCCATGTGCCCCTTCTATGACTGCTAAGACGGTAGATCATAGAAGCTCTAAGATGCCTGTACGGTAGGATGCCTTGTCGATGACAAGGATCGTACCAGAGCAGGAAAGTCTCCCTGTGACGACCTGTACTCAGTAGCTTCTACATCATAATGAGATGTGTTGGGATTTTGATACTTTTTATCTGACTCAAAGGGGACTGCTAATCTTGATAGAAAAGGTGATAATCCTAGTTTCTTCTGCTGACTTTCATACCAGACATTTCATCGGATGTAGAAGTTAGAGAATTCCGTGATGATTTATGTTTGCATTATTTATAGAAACCAAAATAGTTTATACTTGTGCTTAAAAGTACTTTTATCTGAATGTTTCATTTGTTATCAAAGTGTTTATAGTTTTTCGTGCGATTAAAAGCTGAATGTTTTTATATGTGCAGAAATTGGCTTTACAGAAAAGGATGAAATTAAAGCTTCTTATGCCATATTCTGTAGTATGTATGAGATCCTTATTTTCTTACTATTTGGGAAAATGATCTTTCTAATTTAAAACTTTTGGGGAATTTGGCAAACGTTATATTTGGCTTGATTGGTGTGTTGTATATACTAAGATTTGTATGCTATTTGTGTTCCCCGGGTAGGGCCCCAACATCAAACGATAACATTGTCATAATATGGATACGGAGATACCTGTATAATTTTTTTACTTATTGTAGTATATGTGTCTTAGTTTCATTATTGTAAATCATTTTGGTTGACTCAAGTCATTTTTATCAACCTTTCTAGTTACTTGTCACGAAATCATTTCTGCTGCAATGGTATCTAGCAGGCTGATGTTGCTGCTGGCCAAGCCCATGTTCCCCCTTTTATGACTGCTGAGACTGTAGCATCCCCTGCAATCTCTGTGATCTAGAAGCTCTAGGATACCTCTCCAACATGATGCATTATGGATGCCAAGAAACCTGCAAAGCAGCAAAATCTCCCCTCGTCCAACCTTGTTCTCAATAGCACTCATTAGCAGTTGTCTCATAAGGAGATGATTCTCTATTCTGATGTTTTTTTTATGAATCAAATGAGATGGCTAATCTTGAGAGAAAAGGTGATAATCCTAGTACCTTCTGCTGACTGTTGTACGTACCAGACATTTGAGTGGTTGTAGATGTTAAGGAATTCTTTGACGATTCACATTTTCTTTAGCATAAATGATCAAAATAGTTTGTATTGTGCTTAAAAATATTTCAACCTCAAAGTTTCATCTCGGTGTGATCAAAGTGTGTATGGTTTCCCATGCAGTTAAATATGTGAAAATGCATCCAAGAATTTTTTTGAACCTTGCTAGATTGAATTTATTTTATGGAAAGGGCCCAAAATATTAACTGGGCTTAAGTTTATGCTTGTGTGACTACATCATGTGTATCATTTGTGTAAATAATTTTTCTTATTTAACCATATATATCTCTACAGCCATAGTGTACATTGAGTTTAAGATAGGCATGCAGGATAAGAATCGGCGAGATGCATTTTTAACTGCAATTCATTTTCAAGTGTTTCTACTGCAATATTCTTTTTTCAGACGAACCCTCCAAAATTGCCTTACAGCAATTTTTTGCCTGCGGCATTCTTATGGGAAAATATTTTTACATGTGTAGAAACTGGCTTTATAGAAGTCGAGGAGTTGCAGACCAACATTCCCTTACAGAAGAATCATCGGTGGATTCTACTTCCAACTGCTTCCATGCACTATCTAAATTTGTCAAAATCGAGTTTAGTTTTTGGAAAGTGCCCAGAAAATTAACTCGATTTAAGTTTATGCTTGTCCAACAGTCATCATTTGTATCATGTCTACACTAATTTGCTGATTTCACCATCATAAGGATTCGGGATATGAACTGCAACCCATGTTGCGGGACTATTCTATTTTTAATGAAACCCTGAAATTATGCCTGATGAGAATTGATTTGTTGCGATATTTTAATGGCAAAAATATTTTTGCATGTGCAGAAACTGCCTTTAAAGAAGTTGAGGAGCTGCATCGGCAACAGTCCCTTAAAGAAGAATCATCCGTGGATTCCGCTTCCGACTCTGTCTTGGGAAAAACCTCTTGTAATAGAAAGTTTGTTACGTCCTGTGGTGTGCGTAAGATCTTTGTTTTTTTTTTTTTTTTTCTATTTGTTTTTATGATCTTTCTAATTTAAAACTTTTTGGGAAATTTTGTGAACACTACATTTAGCTTGATTGGTGTATCTTATATTCTTAGATTGTTGAGCTATGGTGTTCTAGGTGGGCCCTTTGACGTCTAACGATAACATTGTTGTAATAGGGACAATATATGTATAATTATTTTTACTTTCAATGTATCCCGAGTCCTAGTTTCATTATTGTAAATCATTTTTGTTTAGTCAAGTCATTGTATCAACCTTTCTAGTTAATTATTACGAAATCAATTTTGGTGCTATGCAATTGGATAGTAGCAGGCTGCAGTAGGTGCTGACCAAGCCCATGTTCCCCCTTCTATGACTATTCAGGCTGTAGCATCGCTTGGGATCCCTATGATCATAGAAGGTCTAAGATGCCCCTATTGTAGGATGCCTTGTGGATTCCAAGGATCGTGCTAAAGCAGGAAAATCTCCCCTGTGACAACCTACACTTAGCTTCTGCGTCTCATTTTTAACTGCAACCCATTTTGCGAGAATATTCTATCTTTAAGCGAACATTGAAATTATGCCTGATGGGAATTGATTGATGCGACATCCTAATGGCAAAATGTTTTTACAGGCGCAGAAACTGCAATAACAGAAGTTGAGGATTTGCAGCGGCAAAGTCCCTCAGTGAAGAATCATCGGCACTAAACGCATGTGGGCCTAGATAGTATGAGCCAATGAGCTAATAGGACCTTTTGGCTACTTAGCAAGTAGGCTTGGAGCTACTGAGCTAAACAAGGCAACGGTCTTACCCGCCCGAATGATACCCCTACGAAATTAATCGGCCGGTCTTAACTCCCCTTGATTATGCTTTTAATTCTATTACTGGAAAAAGACCTCTTGCAATTGGAAGCTTTTTATGCCCTATTTTGCAGTATGTGTAAGATCCTTAGTTTTTTTCCTATTTGTTTTAATGATCTTTCTAATTTAAAATTTTTTGAGGAATTTTGTGAACGGTACATTTGGCTTGATTGGTGAATCATATATTCTTAGATTTCTGAGCTATTATGTTCCCCAGGTGGGCCCTCTAGTGTCAAACAATAACATTGTTGTAATAGGGAGATACATGTATAATTATTTTGACTTTCTAGTTAATTATTACGAAATCAATTTTGGTGCTACGCATTTGTTTGCAAGCAGGCTACAGTTGGTGCTGACCAAGCCCATGCTCCCCTTCTATGATTGCTGAGACTGTAGATCATAGAAGCTCTAAGATGCATGTACTGTAGGATGCCTTGTGGATGCCAAGGATCGTGCCAAAGCAGGAAGGTCTCCCCTGTGACAACCTGTACTCAATAGCTTTTGTGTCATAATGAGATGTGTTCCGATTTTGATACTCTTTTTTCTGACTCAAAGGAGACTGCTAATCTTGATAGAAAAGGTGACAATCCTAGTTCTTTCTGTTGACTTTCATCCCAGACATTTCATCGAATGCTGAAGTTAGGGAATTCCGTGATATTTTATGCTTGTATTATTAATAGCAACCAAAATAGTTTGTACTTGTGCTTAAAAGTACTTCTATCTGAATGTTTCATCTGTGATCAAAGTGTTTATAGTTTTCCATGCGATTAAAGGCTGAATGTTTTTATATATGCAGAATCTGGCTATACAGAAGTTGAGGAGTTGCAACAGCCACAGTCTCTCATAGAACAATCATCGGATTCTGCTTCCAAACTCCACTCCTGGAAAAACCCTCATACAAGAAGAATAAATTAAAGCTTCTTACGCCATCTTCTACGGTATGTATAAGATCCTTAGTTTCTTCCTATTTGGGGAAATGATCTTTCTAATTTAAAACTTTGGGGAATTCGGCAAACAATGATAAGGACTGAAAACACAAGGTATTTCCAACGATTGTGTTGAGTATTAGGCATGTATCCGGACGTACGATTGATTACGAAGGTTGACCAATCCCTCGATATAACAAACATAAAAGGGAATTAGTGTCTAAATTCGTTTAAAGGAGTTTGTCGTTGGGCAAAAGTACAAAAGCTGAATCCACGGCTCAAACGAGTGTTCAAGATGAAATCCTAGTGCATTTTTATGGTGAATAAGATAGAGTCCTAGTCGTATACTCGAAGAGTGGCTTTAATATTGATTATTAGAGTCGGTACGAATATATTTATAGCCAGAAATGAGTCATCTATCAGTGATAAGGACAGAAAACATAAGGCGTTTCCTACGATTGTGTTGAGTATTAGGCATGTATCCGGACGTACGATTGATTACGAAGGTTGACCAAGCCCTCGATATGGCAAAGATAAAGGGAATTAGTGTCTAAATTCATTTAAAGGAGTTTGTCGTTGTGCAAAGGTACAAAGCTGAGTCCATGGCTCAACGAGTGTTCTAGATGTAGTACTAGTGCAATTTTATGATGAATAAGATGGAGTCCTAGTCGTATAATCGAAGGATGGCTTTAATATTGATTATTAGAATCGGTACGAATATATTTATAGCCAATAATGAGTCATCTATCAGTTAGTGATAAGGACTGAAAACACAAGGTATTTTGTACGATTGTGTTGAGTATTAGGCATGTATCCGGACGTACGATTGATTACGATAGTTGATCAAACCCTCGATATGGCAAAGATATAGGGAATTAGTGTCTAAATTTGTTTAAAGGAGTTTGTCGTTCTGCAAAAGTACAAAGCTGAGCCCATGGCTCAAACGAGTGTTCTAGATGTAGTACTAGTGCAGTTTAATGTTGAATAAGATGGATTCCTAGTAGTATAATCGAAGAGTGGCTTTATAATTGATTATTAGAGTCGATACGAATATATTTTTAGCCAGTAATGAGTCATCTATCAGTGAATGATAAGGGTTGGAAACAAAATGTGTTTTCTACGATTGTGTTGAGCATTAGGCATGTATCCGGACGTACGGTTGATTATGAAAGTTGACCAAGCCCACGATATGGCAAAGATAAAAGGGAATTAGTGTCTAAATTCGTTTAAAGGAGTTTGTCGTTGCGCAAAAGTACAAAGCTGAGTCCATGGCTCAAACGAGTGTTCTAGATGTAGTACTAGTGCAGTTTAATGTTGAATAAGATGGAGTCCTAATCGTAGAATCGAAGAGTGGCTTTAATATTGATTATTAGAGTCGATACGAATATATTTACAGCCATAAATGAGTCATATATCAGTCAATGATAAGAACTGAAAACACAAGGTGTTTCCTACGATTGTGTAGAGTATTAGGCATGTATTCAGACGTACGATTGATTACGAAGGTTGACCAAGCCCTCGATATGGCAAAGATAAAGGGAATTAGTGTCTGAATTCGTTTAATGGAGTTTGTCGTTACGCACATGTACAAAGCGCAGTCTATGGCTCAAACGAGAGTTCTAGATGTAGTACTAGTGCAATTTTATGTTGAATAAGATGGAGTCCTAGTCGTATAATTGAAGGGTGGCTTTAATATTGATTATTAAAGTCGATACGAATATATTTATAGCCAGTAATCAGTCATCTATCAGTCAATGAAAAGGACTGAAAACACAAGGTGTTTTGTACGATTGTGTTGAGTATTAGGCATGTATCCGGACGTAGATTGATTACGAAGGTTGACCAAGCCCTCGATATCGCAAAGATAAAAGGTAATTAGTGTCTAAATTCATTTAAAGAAGTTTGTCGTTGGGCAAAGGTACAAAAGCTGAATCCACGGCTCAAACGAGTGTTCAAGATGAAATCCTAGTGCATTTTTATGGTGAATAAGATGGAGTCCTAGTCGTATACTCGAAGAGTGGCTTTAATATTCATTATTAGAGTCGATACGAATATATTTATAGCTAGTAATGAGTAATCTATTTGTCAATGATAAGGACTGAAAACACAAGGTGTTTCTGACGATTATGTTGAGTATTAGGCATGTATCCGGACGTACGATTGATTACGAAGGTTGACCAAGCCCTCGATATGACAAAGATAAAAGGGAATTAGTGTTTAAATTCATTTAAAGGAGTTTGTCCTTTGCGCACCGGTACATAGCTGAGTCCATGGCTCAAACGAGTGTTCTATATGTTGTACTTGTGCAATTTTATGTTGAATAAGATGGAGTCCACGTCGTATAATCGAAGAGTGGCTTTAATATTGATTATTAGAGTCGATACGAATATATTTATAGCTAGAAATGAGTCATCTATCAGTCAATGAAAAGGACAGAAAACACAAGTTGTTTCCTGCGATTGTGTTGAGTATTAGGCATGTATTCGGACGTACGATAGATTACGAAGGTTGACCAAGCCCTCGATATGGCAAAGATAAATGGGAATTAGTGTCTGAATTCATTTAAAGGAGTTTGTCGTTACGCACATGTACCAAGCTCAGTCTATGGCGCAAACTAGAGTTCTAGATGTAGTACTAGTGCAATTTTATGTTGAATAAGATGGAGTCCTAGTCGTATAATCGAAGAGTGGCTTTAATATTGAATATTAGAGTCGATACGAATATATTTATAGCCAATAATGAGTTATCTATCAATCAATGATAAGGACTGAAAATCAAAGTGTTTCCTACGATTGTGTTGAGTATTAGGCATGTATCCGGACGTACTTGATTACCAAGCCCTCAATATGGCGAAGATTAAATGGAATTAGTGTCTAAATTCTGTTAAAAGAGTTTGTCGTTGCGCAAACGTACAAAGCTGAGTCCGTGGGTCAAACGAGTGTTCTAGATGTAGTACTAGTGCAATTTTATGTTGAATAAGATGGAGTCCTAGTCGTATCAAATAGTGGCTTTAATACTGATATTAGAGGCGATACGAATATATTTATAACCATAAATGAGTCATCTATTAGTCAACAATGATAAGGACTGAAAACACAAGGTGTTTTGTACGATTGTGTTAAGTATTAGGCATGTATCCGGACGTACGATTGATTATGAAGGTTGACCAAGCCCTCGATATCGCAAAGATAAAAGGTAATTAGTGTCTAAATTCGTTTAAAGGAGTTTGTCGTTGGGCAAAGGTACAAAAGCTGAATCCACGGCTCAAACGAGTGTTCAAGATGAAATCCTAGTGCATTTTTATGGTGAATAAGATGAAGTCCTAATCGTATACTCGAAGAGTGGCTTTAATATTGATTATTAGAGTCGATACGAATATATTTTTAGCTAGTAATGAGTCATCTATTAGTCAATGATAAGGACTGAAAATACAAGGTGTTTCCAACCATTATGTTGAGTATTAGGCATGTATCCGGACGTACGATTGATTACGACGGTTGACCAAGCCCTCGATATGACAAAGATAAAAGGGAATTAGTGTGTAAATTCGTTCAAAGGAGTTTGTCCTTGCGCACAGGTACAATAGCTGAGTCCATGGCTCAAACGAGTGTTCTAGATATAGTACTTGTGCAATTTTATGTTGAATAAGATGGAGTCCTAGTCGTATAATCGAAGAGTGGCTTTAATATTGATTATTAAAGTCGATACGAATATATTTATAGCCCGAAATGAGTCATCTATCAGTCAATGATAAGGACAGAAAACACAAGGTGTTTCCTACGATTGTGTAGAGTATTAGGCATGTATTCAGACGTACGATTGATTACGAAGGTTGACCAAGCCCTCGATATGGTAAAGATAAATGGGAATTAGTGTCTGAATTCGTTTAAAGGAGTTTGTCGTTACGCACATGTACAAAGCTCAGTCTATGGCTCAAACTAGAGTTCTAGATGTAGTACTAGTGCAATTTTATGTTGAATAAGATGGAGTCCTAGTCGTATAATCGAAGAATGCTTTAATATTGAATATTAGAGTCGATACGAATATATTTATAGCCAGTAATGAGTTATCTATCAATCAATGATAAGGACTGAAAAATCAAAGTCTTTCCTACGATTGTGTTGAGTGTTAGGCATGTATCCGGATGTACTTGATTACGAAGGTTGACCAAGCCCTCTATGGTGAAGATAAAATGGAATTAGTGTCTAAATTCTGTTAAAGGAGTTTGTCGTTGCGCAAACGTACAATGCTGAATCCGTGGCTCAAACGAGTGTTCTAGATGTAGTACTAATGCAATTTTATGTTGAATAAGATGGAGTCCTAGTCGTATCGAATAGTGGCTTTAATACTGATATTAGAGGCGATACGACTATACTTATAACCATAAATGAGTCATCTATCAGTCAACAATGATAAGGACTGAAAACACAACGTGTTTCTACAATTGTGTTGAGTATTAGGCATGTATCCGGACGTACGATTGATTACGAAGGTTGACCAAGCCCTCGATATGGCAAAGATAAAAGGGAATTGGTGTCTAAATTCGTTTAGAGGAGTTTGTCGTTGGGCAAAGGTACAAAAGCTGAATCCACGGCTCAAACGAGTGTTCAAAATGTAGTCCTAGTGCATTTTTATGTTGCATAAGATGGAGTCCTAGTCGTATACTCGAAGAGTGGCTTTAATATTGATTATTAGAGTCGATACGAATATATTTATAGCCAGTAATGAGTCATCTATCCATCAATGATAAGGACTGAAAAAACACGGTGTTTCCAATGATTGTGTTGAGTATTAGGCATGTATCTGGACGTACGATTGATTACGAAGGTTGACCAAGCCCTCGATATGACAAAGATAAATGGGAATTAGTGCGTAAATTCGTTTAAAGGAGTTTTGTCGTTGCGCACAAGTACATAGCTGAGTCATGGCTCAAACGAGTGTTCTTGATGTAGTACTTGTGCAATTTTATGTTGAATAAGATAGAGTCCTAGTTCTATAATCGAAGAGTGGCTTTAATATAGATTATTAGAGTCGATACGAATATATTTATAGCCATAAATGAGTCATCTATCACTCAATGATAAGAACATAAAACACCAGGTGTTTCCTACGATTGTTTTGAGTATTAGGCATGTATCCGGACGTACAATTGATTACGAAGTTTGACCAAGGCCTCGATATGGCAAAGATAAAAGGGAATTAGTATCTGAATTCGTTTAAAGGAGTTTGTCGTTGTGCAAAGGTACAAAGCTGAGTCCATGGCTCAAATGAGTGTTATAGATGTAGTACTAGTGCAATTTTATGTTGAATAAGATGGAGTCCTAGTCGTATAATCAAAGAGTGGATTTAATATTGATTATTAGAGTCGATACGAATATATTTATAGCCAGTAAGGAGTTATCTATCAGTCAATGATAAGGACTGGAAACACAAGGTGTTTCCTATGATTGTGTTGAGTATTAGGCATGTATCCGGACGTACGATTGATTACGAAGATTGACCAAGCCCTCGATATGCAAAAGATAAAAGGTAATTAGTGTCTAATTTCGTTTAAAAGAGTTTTTCGTTGGGCAAAGGTACAAAAGCTGAATCCACGGCTCGAACGAGTGTTCAAGATGTAGTCCTAGTGCATTTTTATGTTGCATAAGATGGAATCCTAGTTGTATACTCGAAGAGTGGCTTTAATATTGATTATTAGAGTCGATACGAATATATTTATAGCCAGTAATGAGTCATCTATCAGTCAACAGTGATAAGGATTGAAAACATAAGGTTCTTCCAATGATTGTGTTGAGTATTAGGCATGTATCCGGACGTACGATCGATTACGAAGGTTGACCAAGCCCTCGATATAACAAAGATGAAAGGGAATTATTGTGTAAATTCGTTTAAAGGAGTTTGTCGTTGCGCACAAGTACAAAGCCGAGTCCATGGCCCAAACGAGTGTCCTAGATGTAGTACTAGTACAATTTTATGTTGAATAAGATGGAGTCCTAGTCGAATAATCGAAGAGTGGCTTTAACATTCATTATTAGAGTCGATACGAATATATTTATAGCCAGAAATGAGTCATCTATCAGTCAATGATAAGGACAGAAAACACAAGGTGTTTCCTACGATTGTGTAGAGTATTAGTCATGTATTCAGACGTACGATTGATTACGAAGGTTGACCAAGCCCTCGATATGGTAAAGATAAATGGGAATTAGTGTCTGAATTCGTTTAAAGGAGTTTGTCGTTACGCACATGTACAAAGCTCAGTCTATGGCTCAAACTAGAGTTCTAGATGTAGTACTAGTGCAATTTTATGTTGAATAAGATGGAGTCCTAGTCGTATAATCGAAGAATGGCTTTAATATTGAATATTAGAGTCGATACGAATATATTTATAGCCAGTAATGAGTCATCTATCAATCAATGATAAGGACTGAAAACACAAGGTGTTTCCTACGATTGTGTTGAGTATTAGGCATGTATCCGGATGTACTTGATTACGAAGGTTGACCCAAGCCCTCTATGGCGAAGATAAAATGGAATTAGTGTCTAAATTCTGTTAAAGGCGTTTGTCGTTGCGCAAACGTACAAAGCTGAATCCGTGGCTCAAAACGAGTGTTCTAGATGTAGTACTAGTGCAATTTGATGTTGAATAAGATGGAGTCCTAGTCGTATAATTGAAAGTGGGTTTAATATTCATTATTAGAGTCGATACGAATATATTTATAGCCAGAAATGAGTCATCTATTAGTCAATGATAAGGACTGAAAACACAAGGTGTTTCCTACGATTTTGTTGAGTATTAGGCATGTAGCCGGACGTACGACTGATTGCGAAGGCTGACTAACCCGCGATATGGCAAAGATAAAAGGGAACTAGTCTATAAATTCATTTAGGAGTTTGTCGTTGTGCAAAGGTACAAAGCTGAGTCCATGGCTCAAACGAGTGTTCTACATGTAGTACTAGTGCAATTTCATGTTGATTAAGATGGAGTTCTAGTCGTATAATCGAAGAGTGGCTTTAATATTGATTATTAGAGTCAATACGAATATATTTATAGCAATAATGAGTCATCTATCAGTCAATGAGAAGGACTGAAAACACAAGGTGTAACCTACGATTGTGTTGAGTGTATCCGGACGTATGATTGATTATGAAGGTTGACGTAGCCCGCGATATGGCAACGATAAAAGTGCATGAGTGTCTAAATTCGTTTAAAGGAGTTTGTCGTTGCGCAAAGGTACAAAGCTGAGTCCTTGGCTCAAATGAGTGTTAAGATGTAGTACTAGTGCAATTTTATGTTGAATAAGATAGAGTCCTAGTCGTATAATCAATGAGTGGATTTAAATATTGATTATTAGAGTCGGTACGACTATATTTATAGCCAGAATGAGTTATCTATCAGTCAATGATAAGGACTGGAAACACAAGGTGTTTTCTATGATTGTGTTGAGTATTAGGCATGTATCCGGACGTACGATGGATTACGAAGATTGACCATACCCTCGATATGCAAAAGATAAAAGGTAATTAGTGTCTAAATTCGTTTAAAAGAGTTTTTCGTTGGGCAAAGGTACCAAAGTTGAAATCCACGGCTCGAACGAGTGTTCAAGATGTAGTCCTAGTGCATTTTTATGTTGCATAAGATGGAATCCTAGTTTGTATACTCGAAGAGTGGCTTTAATATTGATTATTAGAGTCGATACGATATATTTATAGCCAGTAAATGAGTCATCTATCAGTCAACAATGATAAGGACTGAAAACATAAGGTTTTTCCAATGATTGTGTTGAGTATTAGGCATGTATCCGGACGTAACTATTGATTACGAAGGTTGACCAAGCCCTCGATATAACAAAGATGAAAGGGAATTAGTGTGTAAATTCGTTTAAAGGAGTTTGTCGTTGGGCACAGGTACAAAGCCGAGTCCATGGCCCAAACGAGTGTTCTAGATGTACTATTAGTGCAATTTTATGTTGAATAAGATGGAGTCCTAGTCGAATAATCGAAGAGTGGCTTTAATTTTCATTATTAGAGTCGATACGAATATATTTATAGCCAGAAATGAGTCATCTATCAGTGATAAGGACAGAAAACCTAAGGTGTTTCCTACGATTTTGTTGAGTATTAGGCATGTATCCGGACGTACGATTGATTACGAAGGGTGTCCAAGCCCTCGATAACACAAAGATAAAAGGGAATTAGTGTGTAAATTCATTTAGCGGAGTTTGTCGTTGCGCACAGGTATAGCTGAGTCCATGGCTCAAACGAGGGTTCTAGATGTAGTACTAGTGCAATTTTATGTTGAATAAGATGGAGTACTAGTCGTATAATTGAAGAGTGGGTTTAATATTCATTATTAGAGTCGATACGAATATATTTATAGCAAAAAATGAGTCATCTATCAGTCAATGATAAGGACTTGAAAACACAAGGTGTTCGCTACGAGTTTGTTGAGTATTAGGCATGTAGCCGGACGTACGATTGATTACGAAGGCTGACCAAGCCCGCGATATGGCAAAGATAAAAGGGAACTAGTCTATAAATTCATTTAAAGGAGTTTGTCGTTGTGCAAACGTACAAAGCTGAGTCCATGGCTCAAACGACTGTTGTAGATGTAGTACTAGTGCAATTTTATGTTGAATAAGATGGAGTCCTGGTCGTACAATCGAAGAGTGGCTTTGATATTGATTATTAGAGTCGATACGAATATATTTATAGCCAGAAATGAGTCATCTATCAGTCAATGATAAGGACTGAAAACACAAGGTGTTTCCTACGATTTTGTTGAGTATTAGGCATGTAGCCGGATGTACGATTGATTACGAAGGCTGACCAAGCCCCGCGATATGGCCAAGATAAAAGGGAACTAGTCTATAAATTCATTTAAAGGAGTTTGTCGTTGTGCAAAGGTACAAAGCTGAGTCCATGGCTCAAACGAGTGTTCTACATGTAGTACTAGTGCAATTTCATGTTGAATAAGATGGAGTCCTAGTCGTATAATCGAAGAGTGGCTTTAATATTGATTATTAGAGTCGATACGAATATATTTATAGCCAGTAATGAGTCATCTATCAGTCAATGAGAAGGACTGAAAACACAAGGTGTTTCCTACGATTGTGTTGAGTTTAGGCATCTATCCAGACGTACGATCGATTACAAAGATTGACCAAGCCCGCGCTATGGCAAAGATAAACGGGAATTAGTGTCTAAATTCGTTTAAAGGAATTTGTCGTTGCGCAAAGGTAGAAAGCTGAGTTCTTTGCTCCAGCGAGTGTTCTAGATGTAGTACTAGGGCAATTTTATGTTGAATAAGATGGAGTCCTAGTCGTATAATTGAAGAGTGGCTTTAATATTCATTATTAGAGTCGATACGAATATATTTATAGCCAGAAATCAGTCATCTATCAGTCAATAATAAGGACTGAAAACACAAGTTGTTTCCTACGATTCTGTTGAGTGTTAGGCGTGTCTCCGGACGTATGATTGATTACGAAGGTTGACCAAGCCCTCGATATGGCAAAGATAAAAGGGAATTAGTGTCTAAATTCGTTTAAAGAAGTTTGTCGTTGCGCAAAGGTACAAAGCTGAGTCCATGGCTCGAACGAGTGTTCTAGATGTAGTACTAGTGCAATTTTATGTTGAATAAGATGAGTCCTAGTCATATAATCACAAAGTGGCTTTAATATTGATTATTAGAGTCGATAAGAATATATTTATCGCCAAAAATGAGTCATCTATCAGTCAATGATAAGGACTGAAAATACAAGGTGTTTCCTCCGATTGTGTTGAGTATTAGGCATGTATCAGGACATACAATTGATTATGAAGGTTGACCAAGCCCTCGATATGGCAAAGGATAAAAGGGAATTAGTGTCTGAATTCGTTTAAAGGAGTTTGTCGTTGGGCAAAGGTACAAAAGTTGAGTCCATGGCTCAAATGAGTGTTCAAGATATAGTCCTAGTGCATTTTTATGTTGAATAAGATGGAGTCCTAGTCGTATAATCAAAGAGTGGCTTTAATATTTATTATTAGAGTCGATACGAATATATTTATAGCCAGTAATGTGTTATCTATCAGTCAATGATAAGGACTGGAAACACAAGGTTTTCCTATGATTGTGTTGAGTATTAGGCATGTATCCGGATGTACGATTGATTACGAAGGTTGACCAAGCCCTCGATATGACAAAGATAAAAGGGAATTAGTGTGTAATTTCATTATATCTTGGCTTCTCTCCCTCTGATCTGCCCTGGACCCTCTCGGATTCTTTGGAGCTCCTATAGCGGTTTACTCTCTTACTCGGACGCTCTGGGCATCTTGCAAACCCCCGGATCGAAGGTGGAATGGTCTTCCTCATTCCATGGCCCTTTCCGCTTACACTGAAATCTTTTTATTCTGTGTCTCGCTATTAGAGAGCGTCTCTCTACCATGGATAAGCCTTGGTTCCCACCGGATTCTGGGAGTGCGTCCTCTGTAATTCTGGAAATGGCTGAGAGCCACGCTCACCTCTTCTTTGAATGCACTTTCTCGGGGAGATGCCTTTCCTTCTTAGACAGCGTACCAAGATTCAATGGCCTCATTCTTCGTGGATTTTAGGCATCAGATCGGCCTCCATTCGATGGCGTGGTAAACATATCATTAACGCAGCATACCGTGCCACTCTTGCCTCGTCTTGTTTATCACATTTGGCGTGAGCGTAATGCTCGTAGATTCCAAAACTCCTCCCTTTCAGTTAATGCTTTGGTGGATCTTGTTCTTGGCAGGTTCGCACAACGCATCAACGAAGATGACTTGAAGCCTGCGCTTCAAACTTTTGCCCTTTTTCCGCTTTGGCGCATCCCATGGAGCAACCCTGTTGAATAATTGCTGGTTCTTGAAGATTGTTGATTGTTGTTGACTGTTGATTGCTGTTTTTTTGGGTTTGACTTGTTGATTTTCCCCCCTTGTTGTTTTGGGCCGGCTTGTTGACGTGATTGGTCTGTTTCTTTTGTTTTTCTGCCATTGATCCGCTTTGGATGGCTTGTTGTTATGTTCCCTCTTTAGCCCCTTGTTGGGATTGGCTTGTTGATGTTGCTTTGTGCCAGGATCGCTGACTGTTGCCTTCTTGGGAACACTCTTCGGACAGGGGCGGTTTTGCCTTTGTCATTGTTGTTAACACTCCTTTTATTTATGAAATTTACATTTACCTAAAAATAAATTCATTTAAAGCAGTTTTTTTTCGTTACGCACAGGTACATAGCTGAGGCCATGGCTAACACTGTTCTAGATGTAGTACTAATGCAATTTTATGTTGAATAAGATGGAGTCCTAGTCGTACAATTGAAGAGTGGCCTTTAATATTGATTATTAGAGTCGATACGAATATATTTATAATCCAGAAATGAGTTATCTATAAAGCAATGATAAGACTGAATACACAAGGTGTTTCCTACGATTATGTTGAGTATTAGGCATGTATCCGGACGTACGATTGATTACGAAGGTCGACCAAGCCACGATATGGCAATGATAAAAGGGAATTAGTGTCTAAATTCGTTTAAAGGAGTTTGTCGTTGCGCAAACGGAAAAGCTGAGTCCATGACTCAAACGAGTGTTATAGATGTTGTTACTAGTGCAATTTTATGGTTGAATAAGATGGAGTCCTACTCGTATAATCGAACAGTGTTTTTAATATTGATTATCAGAGTCGATATGACCATATTTTAAAACCAGAAATGAGTCATCTATCAGTCAAGTGATAAGGACTGCAAACACAAGGTGTTTCCTACGATTTTGTTGAGTATTAGGCATGTATCCGGACATACGATTGTTTTTGAAGGTTAACCAAGCCCTCGATATGGAGAAGATAAAAGGGAATTAGTGTCTAAATTCATTTAAAGGAGTTTGTCGTTTGTGCAAACGTACAAAGCTGAGTCCATGGCTCAAACGACTGTTGTAGATGTAGTACTAGTGCAATTTTATGTTGAATAAGATGGAGTCCTGGTCGTACAATCGAAGAGTGGCTTTGATATTGATTTATTAGAGTCGATACAAATATATTTATAGCCAGAAATGAGTCATCTATAAGTCAATGATAAGGACTGAAAACACAAGGTGTTTCCTACGATTATGTTGAGTATTAGGCATGTATCCGGACGTACGATTGATTATGAAGGTAGACCAAGCCCACGATATGGCAATGATAAAAGGGAATTAGTGACTAAATTCGTTTAAAGGATTTTGTCGTTGCGCAAAAGTACAAAGCTGAGTTCATAGCTCAAACGAGTGTTCTAGATGTAGTACTAATGCAGTTTAATGTTGAATAAGATGGAGTCCTAGTCGTATAATCGAAGAGTGGCCTTTAAATATTGATATTAGAGTGGATACGAATATATTTATAGCCATAAATGAGTCATAATATCGGTCAAATGATAACAAAACTGAAAACACAAAGGTGTTTCCTACGATTGTGTTGAGTATTAGGCAGTATCCGGACGTACGATTGATTATGAAGGTTGACCAAGCCCTCGATATGGCAAAGATAAAAAGGGAATTGGTAATAAATTCGTTTGAAAGAAGTTTGTCGTTGCGTAAAGGTACAAAGTTCAGTCCATGCCTCAAACACGAGTGTCCTAGATATAGTACTAGTGCAATTTTATGTTGAATAAGATTGGAGTCCTAGTCGTATAATCGAAGAGTGGGTTTAATATTCATTATTAGAGTCGATACGAATATATTTATAGCCAGAAATGAGTCATCTATCAGTCAATGATAAGGACTGGAAACACAAGGTGTTTCCCTACGATTGTGTTGAGTATTAGGGCGTGTATCCGGACGTACGGTTGATTACGAAGGTTGACCAAGCCCTCGATATGACAAAGATTAAAAGAAATTAGTGTGTAAATTCATTTAAAGGAGTTTGCGTTGCGCACAAGGTACATTAGCTGAGTCATGGCTCAAAACGAGTGTTCTAGATGTTATAGTACTAGTGCATTGTATGTTGAATAAGATGGAGTCCTAAGTCGTATAATCGAAGAGTGGCTTTAATATTGATTATTAGAGTCGACACGAATATATTTATAGCAAAAAATGAGTCATCTATCAGTCAATGATAAGGACTGAAACACAAGGTGTTTCTACGATTGTGGTGAGTATTAGGTATGTATCCGGACGTACGATTGATTACGATAGTTTGATCAAGCCCTCGATATGACAAAATAAAAGGGAATTAGTGTCTAAATTCATTTAAAGGAGTATGTCGTTGTGCAAAAGTACAAAAGCTGAGTCCATGGCTCAAACGAGTTGTTCTACATGTAGTACTAAGGTGCAGTTTAATGTTGAATAAGATGGATTCCTAGTATATAATCGAAGAGTGGCTTTAATTTTTATTATTTTAGAGTCAATATGACTATATTTATAGCCATAAATGAGTTCATCTATTAATCATGATAAGGACTGAAACACAAGGTGTTTTCCTACGATTGTGTTGAGTATTAGGCATGTATCCGGACGTATGATTGATTACGAAGGGTTGACCAAAGCCTCAATATTGGCATAAGATAAAACGGAATTAGTGTCTAAATTCGTTTAAAGGATTTTGTCGTTACGCAAATGATGGGGACCATCCGAAGCTTACAACTCAAAGCAACGAAGATCCTTTGAGAAATTAATGGGGGCCCGATTACGAGGGCAAGAGCTAAGAAAATGAACAAAGCTTTGATGATTCTTAATTGATGAAATCACGGGCCAATGCATGAGAGATCAATAGAAAGGTCCAATGATGAATATTCTTCAAGTAGATGGGCTAGAAGCATCTAATAGTTGGGCTCAAGGTTTGAAGACTTCATTTGAAGAAAAAAGAGGCACAGATTCGTCCAACCCACCAAGCCCAAAAAGAGAGTCATTATTTTTGTCTAAATTAGTTTATTTTTCAGCATTAGAAGGCCAAGAGACATCGTAGTAGTTAAGGGTCATTCTTGTTCTTCTAAGTCTTGTTAAAATGTGGTCAAAAATGTCACTTTAATGCTCCTAAACTCCCAAGGTTAGAAACTAAGTCTTGAGACCCTTAGGCATCCATTTGAAGCTATAAAAGGCCATGGTTATCATTTGTAAAAATCAGACTTTGAATTAATATAAACTTCTTCTGTGAGGTTGAATTCTCTTTGTAGAGTTTCAATTGTTTAGAACTTATCAAGATACTTGAGCATATCTTGTGGCGTTCACCATAACCAAGGTTCTTGGCTGCCCATATAGCCAACGGGTCAAGGTGCTCTCAAGCTCCAGGTTACGATCAAACTAGATCATCGACCTGGGATTTCCGCTGCCTATTTCTATACATTTGGTTCTTGGATCCTTATATCCAATGGGTCTCACGTCCTATCCGTATCAGCAAAGGCACAAAGCTGAGTCCATGGCTCAACGGGTGTTCTAGATGTAGTACTAGTGCAGTTTAATGTTGAATAAGATGGAGTCCTATTGATTATTAGAGTCGATAAGAATATAATTTATAGCCATAAATGAGTGATCTATCAGTCAATGATATGGACTGAAAACACAAGGTGTTTCCTACGATTGTGTTGAATATTAGGCATGTATCCGGACGTACGATTGATTATGAAGGTTGACCAAAGCCTCATATGGCCAAAGATAAAAGGGAATTAGTGTCTGAATTCGTTCAAAGGAGTTTGTCGTTGCGCAAAGGTACAAACCCGAGTCCATGGCTGAAACGAGTTTATAGATGTAGTACTAGTGCAAATTTTATGTTGAATAAGATAGAGTCCTAGTCGTATAATCGAAGAGTGCCTTTAATATTGATTATTAGAGTCGATACAAATATATTTATAGCCAGTAATGAGTCATCTATATGAGTCAATGATAAGGACTGAAAAACAATGTGTTTGCTACGATTGTGTTGAGTTATTAGGCATGTATCCGGACATACGATTTGATTACGAAGGCTGACCAAGCCCTCGATATGACAAAAATAAAGGGGAATTAGTGTGTAAATTCGTTTAAAAGGAGTTTGTTCGTTGCGCACATGGTACACATAGCTGAGTCCATGGCTCAAAACGAGTGGTTTCTAGATGTAGTACTACGAAGTCCAATTTTATGTTGAACAAGGATGGAGTCCCTAGTCGTACAATCGAAGAGTGCCCTTTACGTATTGATTATTTGGAGTCGATACAAATATATTTATAGCCAGAAATGAGTTATCTATAAGTCAATGATAAGGAACTGAAAACACAAGGTGTTTCCTACGATTATGTTGAGTATTAGGCATGTATCCGGACGTACGATTGATTATGAAGGTTGACCAAAGCCCGCGATATGGCAAAGATAAAAGTGCATTAGTGTCTAAATTTCGTTTAAAGGAGTTTGTCGTTGCGCAAAAGTACAAAGCTGAGTCCATGGCTCAAATGAGTGTGCTAGATGTAGTACTAGTGCAGTTTAATGTTGAATAAGATGGAGTCCTAGTCGTATAATCGAAGAGTAGCTTTAATATTGATTATTAGAGTCGATACGAAATAATATGTATGACCATAAAATGACTCAAATATCAATCAATGATAAGAACTGAAAACACAAGGTGTTTGCTACGATTTTGTTGAGTATTAGGCATGTAGTCGGACGTACGATTGATTGCGAAGGCTGACCAAGCCCGCGATATGGCAAAGATAAAAGGGAACTAGTCTATAAATTCATTTAGGAGTTTGTCGTTGTGCAAAGGTACAAAGCTGAGTCCATGGCTCAAACGAGTGTTCTACATGTAGTACTAGTGCAATTTCATGTTGTTTAAGATGGAGTCCTAGTCGTATAATCGAAGAGTGGCTTTCAATATTGATTATTAGAGTAGATTACGAATAATATTTATAAGCCAGTAATGAGTCATCTATCAGTCAATGAGAAGGACTGAAAACACAAGGTGTAACCTACGATTGTGTTGAGTATTAGGCATGTATCCGGACTTATGATTGAAATTATGAAGGTTGACCTAGCCCGCGATATGGCAAAGATAAAAAGTGGCATTAGTGTCCTAAATTCGTTTAAAGGAGTTTTGTCGTTGCGGCAAAGGTAACAAAAGGCTGAGTCCTTGGCTCAAATGAGTGTTAAAGATGTAGTACTAGTGCAATTTTATGTGAATAAGATAGAGTCGCTAGTCGTATAATCAATGAGTGGATTTAATATTGATTATTAGAGTCGATACGACTATATTTATAGCCAGAAATGAGTTAACTATCAGTGAATGATAAGGACTGGAAACACAAGGTGTTTTCTATGATTGTGTTGAGTATTAGGCATGTATCCGGACGTACGATTGATTTACGAAGATTGACCATGCCCTCGATATGCAAAAGATAAAAGGTAATTAGTGTCTAAATTCGTTTAAAAGAGTTTTTTTATTGGCAAAGGTACAAAAGCTGAATCCACGGCTCGAACGAGTGTTCAAGATGTAGTCCTAGTGCATTTTTATGTTGCATAAGATGGAATCCTAGTTGGTATATCGAAGAGTGGCTTTAATGTTGATTATTAGAGTCGATCACGAATATATTTATAGCCAGTAATGAGTCATCTATCAGTCAACAATGATAAGGACTGAAACATAAGGTTTTTCCAATGATTGTTGTTGAGTATTAGGCATGTATCCGGACGTACGATTTGATTACGAAGGTTGACCAAGCCCTCGATATAACAGAGATGAAAGGGAATTAGTGTGTAAATTCGTTTAAAGGAGTTTGTCGTTGCGCACAGGTACAAAGCCGAGTCCATGGCCCCAACGAGTGTTCTAGATGTACTATTAGTGCAATTTTATGTTGAATAAGATGGAGTCCTAGTCGAATAATCGAAGAGTGGCTTTTAATTTTCATTATTAGAGTCGATACGAATATATTTATAGCCAGAAATGAGTCATCTATCAGTGATAAGGACAGAAAACCTAAGGTGTTTCCTACGATTTTGTTGAGTATTAGGCATGTATCCGGACGTACGATTGATTACGAGGGTGACCAAGCCCTCGATAACAACAAAGATAAAAGGGAATTAGTGTGTAAATTCGTTTAGCGGAGTTTGTCGTTGCGCCCGGGACATAGCCTGAGTCCATGGCTCAAAACCCGCTGAGTCCATAGTATTATTAATGTGCAATTTTATGTTGAATAAGAATGGAGTCCTAGTCGTATATAATTGAAGAGTGGGTTTAATATTCATTATTAGAGTCGATACAATATATTTATAGCCAGAAATGAGTCATCCTATCAGTCAATGATAAAGGACTGAAAACATAAGGTGTTTCCTACGATTTTATTGAGTTATTAGGCATGTAGCCGGAACGTACGATTGATTACGAAGGCTGACCAAGCCCGCGATATGGCAAAGATAAAAGGGAACTAGTGTATAAATTCATTTAAAGGAGTTTTGTCGTTGTGCAAAGGTACAAAGCTGAGTCCATGGCTCAAACGAGTGTTCTACATTGTAGTACTAGTTGCAATTTCATGTTTGAATAAGATGGAGTCCTAGTCGTATAATCGAAGAGTGGCATTAATATTGATTATTAGAGTCGATACGAATATATTTATAGCCAGTTTAATGAGTCATCTATCAGTCAATCAGAAGGACTGAAAACACAAGGTGTTTCCTACGATTGTGTTGAGTATTAGGCATCTATTCCGGACGTACGATCGACTACCGAAGATTGACCAAGCCCGCTATGGCAAAGATAAAATGGGAATTAGTGTCTAAATTCGTTTAAAGAGAATTTGTCGTTGCGCAAAGGTAGAAAGCTGAGTTCTTGGCCTCCAGCTAGTGTTCTAGATGTAGTACTAGGGCAATTTTATGTTGAATAAGATGGAGTCCTAGTCGTTATAATTGAAGAGTGGCTTTAATATTGATTATTAGAGTCGATACAAATACATATATAGCCAGTAATGAGTCATCTATCAGTCAATGATAAGAACTGGAAACACAAGGTGTTTTCTATGATTGTGTTGAGTATTAGGCATGTATCCGGACGTACGATTGATTACGAAGATTGACCATGCCCTCGATATGCAAAAGATAAAACGTAATTAGTGTCTAAATTCATTTAAAAGAGTTTTTCGTTGGGCAAAGGTAGAAAAGCTGAATCCACGGCTCGAACGAGTGTTCAAGATGTAGTCCTAGTGCATTTTTATGTTGCATAAGATGGAATCCTAGTTGTATACTCGAAGAGTGACTTTAATATTGATTATTAGAGTCGATACGAATATATTTATAGCCAGTAATGAGTCATCTATCAGTCAACAATGATAAGGACTGAAAAAACATAAGGTTTTCAATGATTTGTGTTGAGTATTAGGCATGTATCCGGACGTACGATTGATTACGAAGGTTGACCAAGCCCTCGATATAACAAAGATGAAAAGGGAATTAGTGTGTAAATTCGTTTAAAGGAGTTTGTCGTTGTGCACAGGTACAAAGCCGAGTCCATGGCCCAAACGAGTGTTCTAGATGTACTATTTAGTGCAGATTTTATGTTGAATAAGATGGAGTCCTAATCGAATAATCGGAAGAGTGGCTTAATATTCATTATTAGAGTCGATACGAATATATTTATAGTCAAAAATGAAGTCATCTATTAGTGATAAGGACAGAAAACTAAGGTGTTTCCTACGATTTTGTTGAGTATTAGGCATGTATTCGGACGTACGATTGATACGAAGGGTGATCAAGCCCTCGATAACACAAAGATAAAAGGGAATTAGTGTGTAAATTCGTTTAGCGGAGTTTGTCGTTGCGCACAGGTACATAGCTGAGTCCATGGCTCAAACGAGGGTTTTAGATGTAGTACTAGTGCAATTTTAAGTTGAATGGAGTCCTAGTTCGTATAATGGAAGAGTGGGTTTAATATTCATTATTAGAGTCGATACGAAATATATTTATAGCCAGAAATGAGTCATCTATCAGTCAATGATAAGGACTTGAAAACACAAGGTGTTTCCTACGATTTTGTTGAGTATTAGGCATGTAGCCGGACGTACGATTGATACGAAGGCTGACCAAGCCCGCGATATGGCAAAGATAAAGGGAACTAGTGTCTATAAATGCATTTAAAGGAGTTTGTCGTTGTGCAAAGGTACAAAGCTGAGTCCATGGCTCAAACGAGTGTTCTACATGTAGTACTAGTGCAATTTCATGTTGAATAAGATGGAGTCCTAGTCGTATAATCGAAGAGTGGCTTTAATATTGATTATTGGAGTCGATACGAATATATTTATAGCCAGTAATGAGTCATCTATCAGTCAATGAGAAGGACTGAAAACACAAGGTGTTTCCTACGATTGTGTTGAGTATTAGGCATCTATCCGGACGTACGATCGATTACGAAGATTGACCAAGCCCGCGCTATGGCAAAGATAAACGGGAATTAGTGTCTAAATTCGTTTAAAGGAATTTGTCGTTGCGCAAAGGTAGAAAGCTGAGTTCTTGGCTCCAGCGAGGGTTCTAGATGTAGTACTAGGGCAATTTTATGTTGAATAAGATGGAGTCCTAGTCGTATAATTGAAGAGTGGCTTTAATATTCATTATTAGAGTCGATACGAATATATTTATAGCCAGAAATCAGTCATCTATCAGTCAATAATAAGGACTGAAAACACAAGGTGTTTCCTACGATTGTGTTGAGTATTAGGCGTGTATCCGGACGTATGATTGATTACGAAGGTTGACCAAGCCCTCGTTATGGCAAAGATAAAAGGGAATTAGTGTCTAAATTCGTTTAAAGAAGTTGTCGTTGCGCAAAGGTACAAAGCTGAGTCATGGCTCGAACGAGTGTTCTAGATGTAGTACTAGTCCAATTTTATGTTGAATAAGATAGAGTCCTAGTCATATAATCACAAAGTGGCTTTAATATTGATTATTAGAGTCGATACGAATATATTTATCGCCAAAAATGAGTCATCTATCAGTCAATGATAAGGACTGAAATACAAGGTGTTTCCTCCGATTGTGTTGAGTATTAGGCATGTATCAGGACATACAATTGATTATGAAGGTTGACCAAGCCCTCGATATGGCAAGGATAAAAGGGAATTAGTGTCTAAATTCGTTTAAAGGAGTTTGTCGTTGGGCAAAGGTACAAAAGTTTGAGTCCATGGCTCAAAATGAGTGTTCAAGATGTAGTCCTAGTGCATTTTTATGTTGAATAAGATGGAGTCCTAGTCGTATAATCAAAGAGTGGCTTTAATATTGATTATTAGAGTCGATACGAATATATTTATAGCCAGTAATGTGTTTATCTATCAGTCAATGATAAGGACTGGAAACACAAGGTGTTTCCTATGATTATGTTGAGTATTAGGCATGTATCCGGATGTACGATTGATTTACGAAGGTGACCAAGCCCTCGATATGACAAAGATAAAAGGGAATTAGTGTGTAATTTCATTATATCTTGGCTTCTCTCCCTCCGATCTCCCCTAGGACCCTCTCGGATTTCTTTGGAGCTCCTATAGCGGTTTACTCTCTTACTCGGACGCTCTGGGCATCTTGCAAACCCCCGGATCGAAGGTGGAGTGGTCTTCCTCATTCCATGGCCCTTTCCGCATACACTGAAATCTTTTTATTCTGTGTCTCGCTATTAGAGAGCGTCTCTCTACTATGGATAAGCCTTGGTGCCCACCGGATTCTTGGGAGTGCGTCCTCTGTAATTCTGGAATGGCTGAGAGCCACGCTCACCTCTTCTTTGAATGCACTTTCTCCGGGAGATGCCTTTCCCCTTCTTAGACAGCGTACCAAGATTAATGGCCTCATTCTTCGTGGATTTTAGGCATCAGATTCGGCTCCATTCGATGGCGTGGTAAACATATCATTAACGCAGCATACCGTGCCACTCTTGCCTCTCTTGTTTATCACATTTGGCGTGAGCGTAATGCTCGTAGATTCCAAAACTCCTCCCTTTCAGTTAATGCTTTGGTGGATCTTGTTCTTGAGCAGGTTCGCACACGCATCAACGAAGATGACTTGAAGCCTGCGCTTCAAACTTTTGCCCTTTTCCGCCTTTGGCGCATCCCATGGAGCAACCCTGTTGAATAATTGCTGGTTCTTGAAGATTGTTGATTGTTGTTGACTGTTGATTGCTGTTTTTTTGGGTTTGACTTGTTGATTTTCCCCCCTTGTTGTTTTGGGCCGGCTTGTTGACGTGATTGGTCTGTTCTTTTGTTTTTCTGCCATTGATTCCGCTTTGGAATGGCTTGTTGTTATGTTCCCTCTTTAGCCCCTTGTTGGGATTGGCTTGTTGATGTTGCTTTGTGCCCAGGATCGCTGACTGTTGCCTTCCTGGGAACACTCTTCGGACAGGGCGGTTTTGCCTTTGTCATTGTTGTTAACACTCCTTTTATTTATTAAATTTACATTTACCTAAAAATAAATTCATTTAAAGGAGTTTGTCGTTACGCACAGGTACATAGCTGAGTCCATGGCTCAAACGACTGTTCTAGATGTAGTACTAGTGCAATTTTATATTGAATAAGATGGAGTCCTAGTCGTACAATTGAAGAGTGGCTTTAATATTGATTATTAGAGTCGATACGAATGATAAGAACTGAAAACACAAGGTGTTTCCTACGATTGTGTTGAGTATTAGGCAAGTATCCGGACGTACGATTGATTACGAAGGTTGACCAAGCCCTCGATATGGCAAAGATAAAAGGGAATTGGTGTATAAATTCGTTTGAAGAAGTTTGTCGTTGCGTAAAGGTACAAAGTTCAGTCCATGCCTCAAACGAGTGTCCTAGATATAGTACTAGTGCAATTTTATGTTGAATAAGATGGAGTCCTCGTCGTATAATCAAAGAGTGGCTTTAATATTGATTATAGAGTCGATACGAGTTTATTTATAGCCAGTAATGAGTTATCTATCAGTCAATTGATAAGGACTGGAAAGACAAGGTGGTTTCCTACGATTGTGTTGAGTATTAGGCGTGTATCCGGACGTACGGTTGATTACGAAGGTTGACCAAGCCCTCGATATGACAAAGATAAAAAGAAATTAGTGTGTAAATTCATTTAAAGGAGTTTGTCGTTGCGCACAGGTACATAGCTGAGTCATGGCTCAAACGAGTGTTCTAGATGTAGTACTAGTGCAATTGTATGTTGAATAAGATGGAGTCCTAGTCGTATAATCGAAGACTGGCTTTAATATTGATTATTAGAGTCGATACGAATATATTTATAGCAAAAAATGAGTCATCTATCAGTCAATGATAAGGACTGAAAACACAAGGTGTTTCCTACGATTGTGGTGAGTATTAGGTATGTATCCGGACGTACGATTGATTACGATAGTTTTGATCAAGCCCTCGATATGGCAAAGATAAAAGGGAATTAGTGTCTAAATTCATTTAAAGGAGTTTGTCGTTGTGCAAAAGTACAAAGCTGAGTCCATGGCTCAAACGAGTGTTCTACATGTAGTACTAGGTGCAGTTTTAATGTTGATAAGATGGATTCCTAGTAATTATAATCGAAAGAGTGGCTTTAATTTTTATTATTATTAGAGTCGATAACGACTATATTTATAGCCATAAAATGAGTCATCTATTAGTCAATGATAAGGACTGAAAAGACAAGGTGTTTCCTACAATTGTGTTGAGTATTAGGCATGTATGCGGACGTATGATTGATTACGAAGGTTGACCAAAGCCTCAATATGGCAAAGATAAAAACGGAATTAGTGTTCTAAAATTCGTTTAAAGGATTTTGTCGTTTACGCAAATGATGGGGGACCATCCGAAGCTTACAACTCAAAGCAACGAAGATCCTTTGAGAATTAATGGGGGCCCGATTACGAGGGCAAGAGCTAAGAAAATGAATCTTTTGATGATTCTTATTGATGAAATCAACGGGCCAATGCATGAGATATCAATAGAAGGTCCAATGATGAATATTCTTCAAGTAGATGGGCTAGAATGCATCTAATAGTTGGGCTCAAGGTTTGAAGACTTCATTTGAAGAAAAAGAGGCCACAAATTCGTCCAACCCACCCAAGCCCAAAAAGAGAGTCCATTATTTTTTGTCTAAATTAGTTTATTTTCAGCATTAGAAGGCCAAGAGACATCGTAGTAGTCAAAGGGTCATTCTTGTTCTTCTAAGTCTTGTTTAATGTGGTCAAAGTGTCACTTTAATGCTCCTAAAGTTCCAAGATTAGAACTAAACTCTTGAGACCCTTGGGCATCCATTTGAAGCCTATAAAAGGCCATGGTTTATCATTTTGTAAAAATCAGACTTTGAATTAATATAAAACTTCTTCTTGTGAGGTTGAATTCTCTTTGTAGAGTTTCAAATTGTTTAGAACTTATCAAGATACTTGAGCAATATCTTGTGGCGTTCACTCATACCAAGGTTCTTGGCTGCCCATATAGCCAACGGGTCAAGGTGCTCTCAAGCTCCAGGTATGATCAAACTAGATCATCGATCTGGGATATCCGCTGCCTATTTCTATACATTTGGTTCTTGGATCCTTATATCCAATGGGTCTCACGTCCTATCCGTATCAGCAAAGGCACAAAGCTGAGTCCATGGCTCAAACGGGTGTTCTAGATACTAGTGCAGTTTAATGTTGAATAAGATGGAGTCCTATTGATTATTAGAGTCGATAAGAGTATATTTATAGCCATAAATGAGTCATCTATCAGTCAATGATATGGACTGAAAACACAAGGTGTTTCCTACGATTGTGTTGAATATTAGGCATGTATCCGGACGTATGATTGATTATGAAGGTTGACCAAAGCCTCAATATGGCAAAGATAAAAGCGAATTTAGTGTCTGAATTCGTTTAAAGGAGTTTTGTCGTTGCGCAAAGGTACAAACCCGAGTCCATGGCTGAAACGAGTTTATAGATGTAGTACTAGTGGCAATTTTATGTTGATAAAAGATAGAGTCCCTAGTCGTATAATCGAAGAGTGCCTTTAATATTGATTATTAGAGTCGATGCAATTATATTTTATAAGCCAGTAATGAGTCACTATGAGTCATGATAAGGACTGAAAAACAAGTGTGTTTGCTACGATTGTGTTGAGTATTAGGCATGTATCCGGACATACGATTGATTACGACAGGCTGACCAAAGCCCTCGATATGACAAAAAATAAAGGGGAATTAGTGTGTAAATTCGTTTAAAGGAGTTTTGTCGTTGCGCACAGGTACATAGCTGAGTCCATGGCTCAACGAGTGTTTCTAGATGTAGTACTAGTCCAATTTTTTTGTTGAAGGACAAGATGGAGTCCTAGTCGTACAATCGAAAGAGTGGCTTTAATATTGGTTATTGGAGTCGATACAAATATATTTATAGCCAGAAAATGAGTCATCTATAAGTCAATGATAAGGACTGAAAACACAGAAGGTGTTTCCTACGATTATGTTGAGTATTAGGCATGTATCCCGGACTACAATTGATTATGAAGGTTTGACCAAGCCCACATATGGCAAATGATAAAAAGGGAAATAGTGTCTAAATTCGTTTAAAAGGAGTTTGTCGTTGCGCACGGAAGTACAAAGCTGAGTCCATGGCTGCAAATGAGTGTGCTAGATGTAGTACTAGTGCAGTTTAATGTTGAATAAGATGGAGTCCTATCGTATAATCGAAGAAGTGGCTTTAATATTGATTATTAGAGTCGATACGAATATATTTATGACCATAAATGACTCATATATCAGTCAATGATAAGAACTGAAAACACAAAGGTGTTTCCTACGATTGTGTTGAGTATTAGGCGTGTATCCGGACGTACGATTGATTAGGAAGGTTGAACCAAGCCCTCGATATGGCAAAGATAAAAGGAATTAGTGTATAATTCGTTCGAAGAAGGTTTGTCGTTGCGTAAATGTACAAAGTTGAGTCCATGGCTCAAACGAGTGTTCTAGATGTAGTAATAGTGCATTTTATGTTGAATAAGATAGAGTCCTAGTCATATAATCGAAAAGTGGCATTAATATTGATTATTAGAGTCGATACGAATATATTTATCGCCAACCAGAATGGAGTCATCTATCAGTCAATGATAAGGACTGAGAACACAAGGTGTTTCCTCCGATTGTATTGAGTATTAGGCATTTATCATGACACACAATGATTATGAAGGTTGCCACAAGCCCGTCGATATGGCAAAGATAAAAGGGAATTAGTGTCTAAATTCGTTTAAAGGAGTTTGTCGTTGGGCAAAGTTTCAAAAGCTGAGTCCATGTCTCAAAAGAGTGGTGCACTTAAAAAAAGTTTAGGAGCGAGAAAAAAATTCTCATTCTCTAGAATTCTCTCCTCCCTCTCTCAACACAATACACACACTCATACATTTTCGGCCTTTATGGCCATATGATGAGCCCTGGATGATATTTGAAAGCGGTAATGGGAACGCCGTTGTTGGTCGTCCATTCGTCGGAGGAGGAGAGAATGCACTTTAATCAGTAAACTCTCGCGAGTTCAACTTGTCCGAGTTCCTTGCATTGGCTAATAGGGTGATTGATGAAGGTGATCATTGCATATATGTTGGAGGCTCAGATATCGGATTTTTAAAGAGCTGTAGATGGACCCGATATAAAAATTTGGTGATGTTTTTCAGCCCCTTTGGCCGTCAGTTGGCTCCTACTCGTCCTTCCTTCGACCCGCACTCTTACTCCTTTTCCGGCCGATTACGGCTCCTACTCGGCTGCACGTCGGATTCCACGTATGCCATAACTTACCCGAACAAATGAATGCGTATCTGCTACACACTCCTACGGTGGCTGCATCATTTTCGGCTCCTCTTCTCTCATTTCCGCCGTCGTCCATGGCTTCCCTCAATATTTCCGGTGAGTGCTGCGGCTGAAACCCTAGCGCCGCCCATCCATTGTGACTGTTTTGGAAGGCTCCAACAAGATCCGGATAATCAGCCACCTTCCTTAAGTGTGGATAAATCAGCCGCAATATTCCTTACATGTTGAGACATTCCAATCTGATCCGCCTTCCATACGCGTGGACAAACAGCCGCAATCTTACCATATAATATCCACTCTGATCCGCCTTCCATATGTGTGGATCAGCAGCCGCACACATTCCTTACATGTTGAGACATGGATCTTCCTTCCAATCTCCGCCTTCCAAACTCGTGGACAAACAGCCGCAACCTTCCTTATTTATCCATTCTGATCCGCCTTCCATACGTGTGGATCAGCAGCCGCAATATTCCTTACATGTTGAAGACATCAGCCTGCTGCCATTCTCCGCCTTCCATACGTGCGGATATCAGCCGCAATCTTCCTTTTTTAGCATGGAGCTACACATTTGGACGGGAAATTTGCTAATGTTACCGCCGGTTGCTTCCCCTTACACGGCCGACCATCTTCAGCCCCTTTGGACAAAGGTAACATGGCTAAACCACCGGACATATTCATTGGTAACGTTCCTTGACATCAAGCCTATTCTACGTTATCATCTGCTGATAAAATTACTGCTGCGTTTCATAATTCTACTCGGAAAACTCTCAATTATGTTCCTCCTTTGATTCAAAATGGTGAAACTATTGGTTCGACCTTTCGTTGAATTTAATTCGTGATGGTTCTCAACGTTGGATGCATACTATTGTTGGCTTATTTTTTGGGTCGTCGCCCTTATTTTCGTTACATGGAAGCCTTTGCTAAGAAGACATGGCCGATGGTACATAAAGGTCACAGCCACGGCTAGTGGTTTTTTTTTCCTTTCAATTCAATACGATGAAAAGCGATGGAGGAGGTGCTTGAGGGAGGACCATGGCTTTTTTCGCCACAGCCAACCTATGGTCCTCCAACGATGGGAGGCGGGAATTGGCACTAAGGAAGCACAAACTTACTGAAGTCCCAATCTGGATAAGGTTACGTCACCTCCCGGTGGAATTTTGGACGGATGAGGGTCTTTAGTGTGTAGCTATGTAGGGGATTGGAAAGCCACTGTATCAAGATGCTATCATGAAGGCATGCACGAGACTGGACTTCGCTCGGTGTGATATGTTATGTTGGATATCTCTTCCACACTTCCGAAACATATTGTTATCATGGGCTCCTACGGAGGACGGACGGGAAGTACCAATGTAAGGTGGACGTGGAGAGTATGAATGGATTCCACCGAAAGTGCGTCAAGTGCATGTGCTTGGGGCACTCCACGAGTTCTTGCTCACCGCAGAAGCCTCCACCTCGTCCCCCAGTGAAAGTTTTTGTGCTCGAACAACAACTGAAACACGTCCGGATCCACGAGCGAACGTGGAAAAGCAATCGAACCAAGAGAGACGGCTATCGCCAAGGGAAAGGAGATTGTCCTCTTTAATTCTTTTGAAGCTCTTGAATGTGAGGATGACACTGTATTAGACACTCAGGGGCCCTAAAACAATTGCACGCCCTTCCAAATTGGTTTTATGATTAATGCAGCTGTTTGAATGTGCGAGAGCTGAACCGGAGAGACCACCAAGTGGCAGTTGGCGATCTTGTTTCAGACCACAGGTTAATGTTTTCTTGGTATTCTTGAAACTCGTGTTTCTTTTGGTTAATGTTGCTCGTGTACAATCTTGTGTACTTCCTCGTTGGAATTGGTTTTCTGAATATTTTGTTGTTGGGAACCCGTATTTGCTTGCAATGAAGATGAACTTGAGGTAGAGGTTCTAATGGTACACTTACAATTCATACACTGCAAGTTGTTTATTCGTAGACATCATTTATATATCCTTGTTACAGTTGCCTATGGGTCTAATGAGTTGGGACTAGACGTGATCTTTGGCAGGAACTCGGTAGATTTCCTTGGAATGTCTGATCAGCCATGGCTGGTTCTAGGGGATTTTAATACGGGTGGTGGAACATGAGCGAGGTTATGGGGGCGGTCGGTTGACATCCGTGTCGCTATGGAGGAATTTCGGAGGTGCCTGATGGATACTGGACTTATTCACCTACCCATGCAGGGGTGTACGTTTTCATGGCACAATTGCAGTGATGATCACAGGAGTCTATGGAAGAAACTTGACCGTATGCTTGTCAATGACAGTTGGTTCCGACAATGGCCGGATAGCTGTTACCATAGTCTTAACCCCCGGACTTTGGATCATTCCCCTTTGGTACTTCAAGGTACTTCCTTTATCCCGCAGGCTGGCATGTTCTGTTTTGATAATTTTCTGGCTTCTTCTCCGTCCTTTATTCCTATAGTTCGGGATGTCTGGCATCATCAGATAGAGGGTACGGCTATGTATGAGGTTACACGTAAACTTAAAGCACTTAAACCTATTTTTCGTGCTGAGAGGAGGAAAAAAGGAGACCTAGCCCAAAACGTCCAACTAGCGGCAGAATTTCTTGCATTAGCACAATCGGTGTTAC
>JACGWO010000004.1:10750374-10950864 GCA_034509735.1 Sesamum alatum
GATACTAATGCAATGCCACTTTATCTTTGCCATATCGAGGGCTTGGTGAATCTATGTGATCAATCGTACGTCTGGATACATGCCTAATACGCAACACAAAATAGGAAACACTAGTATTTCCAATCCTATCATATTGACTAAATAGCTGACTCATTTCTGGCGATAAATATATTCGTATCGACTCTCATAATTAATATTTAAATCACTCTTCGATTATACGGACTAAAAAATCCATCTTATTTCAACCTAAAAATTACTAGGACTACATCTAGAACTTCTCTATTTTTGAGCCATGGACTCAGCTTTGTACATTTGTACAATGAGGAACTCCTTTAAACAAATTTAGACATTAATGCAATTTTATCTTTGCCATATCGAGGGCTTGGTGAATCTATGTGATCAATCGTACGTCCGGATACATGCCTAATACGCAAACACAATAGTAGAACACTGTGATTTCCAATCCAGTGCTTATCATTGACTGATAGATGGACTATTTCTGGCTACAAATATATTCGTATCGACTCTAATAATCAAATTTAAACTATACGACTAAACTCTAGCTTATTCAACCTAAAAATGTACTAGGACTACATCTAGAAACACTCTTTTTGAGTTCATGGACTCAGCTTCGACATTTGCGCACCGAAAAACTCCTTTAAACAAAATTTAGACCATTAATTTGAACTTTGATCTTTGCCATATCGAGGTGTTGGTGAAACCTTCGTGATCAATCATTACGTCCGAATACATGCCTATACTTCACCACAATAGTAGGAAACACTTGTATTTCCAGTCCTATCATTGATTGATAGATGACTAATTCTGGCTATAAAAATAATTCATATCCGATCGTCTCTATAATCAATATTAAATCCACTCTTCGATTATACGATAAACTCCATATTATTCGGACTATCAATCAAGCTTTTGGAATAGCCAAAATTTAATGCAAATTTATTCTTGCCGTATTCGAGGGCTTGGTGAATCCTGTGTGATCAATCGTACGTCGGGATACATGCCTAATTACGCCAAACATAATAGTAGGAACACTGTTTAACCTCAGTCCTTATCATTGACTGATAGATGACTCATTTCTGCTATAATATATTCCGTACCGACTCTAATAATCAATATAAATCCACTCTTCGATTATACGACTAAAACTCCATCTTATTCCCTAGAAAATGGACTAGGACTACATCTAGAACACTCTTTTGAGCCATGGACTCAAAACTTTGTACATTTGCGCAATGAGCAACTCTTTAAACAAATTTAGACACTAATGCACTTTTATCTTTGCATATCGAGGGCTTGGTGAATCTATTCAGGGATCAATCGTACGTCGGATGCCTAAACGCGAAACACAATAGTAGGAAACACTTTTGTATTTTCAGTCCTTATCATTGACTGATAGATGACTCATTTCTAGCTAATAAATATACTTCCGTATCGGCTCTAATAATCAATATTAAAATCCACTCTCGATTATATGCGACTAAACCTACATCTATTCAACCTTTGGCCTGACAAACACCTTTAAAAGGCAGGACTACATTCTAGAACATTCCTTTTGAGCCATGGACTTCATCTTATTCAACATAATTGTGTACATTGCGCTTTGGTAACGCATGGAAACATCCTTTAAACAAATTAGACACTATTGCACTTTTATCTTAAAGCCATATCGAGGGCTTGGTGAACCTTCATGATCAATCGTACGTCCGGATACATGCCTGATACGCAACAGAATAGTAGAAAAACACTGTATTTCCTTGTCCTTATCATTGATTGATAGATGACTCATTTCTGGATATAAATATATTTGTATCGACTCTAATAATCAATATTAAAATCCACTCTTCGATTATACGACTAGAACTCCAGCTTATCCACCTAAAATGACTGGACTACATCTAGAAACATTCTTTTGAGTCATGGACCCAGCTTGTACATTTGAGCAACGAAAACTCCATTTAACAAAATTTGGACATTAATGCACTTGATGTTTGCCATATCGAGGTCTTGGTGAAACTCGTGATCAATTGTACGTCCGGATACATGCCTAATACTCACCACAATAGTAGGAAAACACCTTTTGTTTCCAATCCTTATCATTAACTGATAGATGACTCATTTTTTGGCTACAAATAAATCGTATGGACTCTAATAATTCAATATTAAATCCACATCTTCGACTCCATCTTATTATACGACTAAAACCTCCATCTTATTCAACCGAAATTTCAAATTGCACTAGGACTGACTCAATACTCAACACAATCGTAGGAACAGAACTCTCTTTTGAGCACAATGGACTAGAGCCAGCTGTACATTTGTGCAAGATGAGCAACTCCCTTTTAAACTAATTTAGAACACTAATGCTTTATAAATAAATTCTTTGCCATATCTCTGGCTTTGGTGAACTATGTGAATCAATCGTACATCTGGATACAATGCCTAATACGCAACACAATAGTAGGAAACACTTGTATTTCTAGTCCTTATCATTGACTGATAGAGGACTCATTTCTGGCTATAAATATCTCCGTATCGACTCTCATAATCAATATTAAATCCACTCTCGATTGTACGACTAAGAACTCTATTATTCAACCTAAAAATGCACTAGGACTACATCTAGAACACTCTTTTTGAAACATGGACTCAGCTTTGTACATTTGCGCAACTAAAAATGAGCTATATTTTGAAACACCTTTAACATAAAGTTAGACAATAATGCACTTTTATCTTTGCCATATCGAGGGCATGGTGAACCTTCGTGATCAATCGTATGTCCGGATACATGCCTAATACGCAACAAAATAGTAGGAAACACTAGTATTTCCAGTCCTTATCATTGACTGATAGATGACTCATTTCTGGCTATAAATATATTCGTATCGACTATAACAATCAATATTAAATCCACTCTTCGATTATACGACTAGAACTCCAGCTTAATCAACATAAAAATACACTAGGACTACATCTAGAACACTCGTTTGAGTCATGGACTTAGCTTTGTACATTTAGCGCAACAAAAAACTCCTTTAACCCACTTTAGACATAAATGCAATTTGAATGTTTGCCATATCGAGGTGTTGGTGAACCTTCGTGATAAATCGTACGTCCGGACACATTGCCTAATACTCACCACAATAGTAGAAACACCTTTGTGTTTCAATCCTTATCATTAACTGATAGATGGCTCATTTCTGGCTACAAATATATTCGTATGGACTCTAATAATCAATATTAATCCACTCTTCGATTATACGACTAGGAAACTCCATCTAATTCAAACCATTTAAAATAGCACTTACTACATCTAGAACTCTCTTTTGAGCCATGGACTCAAGCTTTGTACATTTCCGCAAATGAGCAATTCCTGTAAAAAATTTAGACACTAATCCGTTTTATCTTTTGCCATATCAGTGGGCTTGATGAATCTATTCGTGATCAATCGTACGTCTTTGGATACATGCCTAATACGCAACACAATAGTAGGAAACACTTTTGTTTTCAGTCTTATCATTGACTGATAGATGACTCATTTCTGGCTATAAATATATTCATATCGACTCTAATAATCAATATTAAATCCACTCTTCGAATTACGACTAGGAACTCCATTCTTATTCAACCTAAAAATGCACTAGGACTACATCTGAGAACAATCTTTTGAGCCATGGACTCAGCTTTGTACATTTGCGCAACGAAAAACTCCTTTAACAAATTTATACATTAATGCACTTTTATCTTTGCCATATCGAGGGCTTGGTGAACCTTCGTGATCTATCGTACGTCCTGATACATGCCTAATACTCAACACAATAGTAGGAAACACCTTGTTTTCAGCCCTTATCATTAAACTGATAGATGACTCATTTCTGGCTATAAATATATTCGTATCGGACTCTAATAATCAATATTAAACCACTCTTCGATTATACGACTAGAACTCCCTTCTTCAACCTAAAAATGCACTAGGACTATATCTAGAACACTCTTTTTGAGCCATGGACTCAAGCATACATTTGCGCAATCTGAAAACTTTAAACTCCAAATTTAGACAGTAATGCACTTTTATGTTTCAATAATCATATCGAGGGCTTGGTGAACCTTCATGATCAATCGTACGTTCGGATACATGCCTTAATACTCACCACAATAGTAGGAAACACTTGTGTTTCCAAGTCCTTATCATTGACTGATAGATGACTCATTTCTGGCTATAAATATATTCGTATCAAACTCTAATAATAAATATTAAATCCACTCTTTCGATTATACGACTAAAACTCCATCTTATTCACCTAAAAATGCACTAACTACATCTAGACACTCTTTTGAGTCATGGACTCAGCTTTGTACATTTATGCGAAAAAACTCCTTTAAAACGAATTTAGACACTAATGTTTAATCTTTGCCATATCGAGGCTTGGTCAACTTCGTGATCAATCGTACGTCCTGGATACATGCCAAATACTCAACACAATAATAGGAAACACTTGTGTTTTCAGTCCTTATCATTGACTGATAGATGACTCATTTCTGGCGATAAATATATTGGTATGGACTTCATAATCAATATTAAAATCCTCTTCGATTATACGACTAAAACTCCATCTTATTCAACCTAAAAATGCACTAGACTACATCTAGACACTCTTTTGAGCCATGGACTCAGCTTTGTACATTGTGCCAATGACAAACTCCTTTAAACAAATTTAGACACTAATGCTTTTATCTTTGCCATATCGAGGGCTTGGTGAACCTTCTAGTAATCAATAGTACGTCCGGATACATGCCTAAATTACGCAACACAATAGTAGGAAACACTTGTATTTCCAGTGCGTATCATTGACTGATAGATGACTTTTCTAGCTATAAATATATTCGTATCGACTCTAATAATCAATATTAAATCTTCGATTATACGACTAAACTCCATCTGATTCAACCTAAAAATGCACTAGGGACTACATCTAGAACACTCTTTTGAGTCATGCGACTCAGCTTTTACGTACATTTCCGCACGAAAAACTCCTTTAACAAAAGACATTAATTCACTTTTGTTGGCCATATCGAGGTGTTGGTAAAACCTTCGTGATCAATCATACGTCCGAATACATGCCTAATATCACCACAAGTAGGAAACACTTGTATTTCCAGTCCTTATCATTGATTGATAGATGACTAATTTCTGGCTATAAATATATTCATATTGATTCTAATAATTCATATATTAAAACTCTTTCGATTGTTCCATCCTATTCGTACGAGATAATAATCATAGACACTAATTGCAATTTTATCTTTGCCGTATCGAGGGCTTGGTGAACCTGTGTGATCAATCGTACGTCGGGATACATGCCTAATACGCAACATAATAGTAGGAAACACTAGTATAACCTGTCCTTATCATTGACTGATTGATGACTCATTTCTGCCTATAAATATATTCGTATCGACTCTAATAATCAATATAATCCACTCTTCGATTATACAACTAAAACTCCATCTTATTCAACCTAAAAATGCACTAGGACTACATCTAGAACTCTCTTTTGAGCCATGGACTCAACTTTGTACATTTGCGCAATGAGCAACTCCTTTAAACAAATTTAGACACTAATGCACTTTTATCTTTGTCATATCTCGGGCTTGGTGAATCTATGTGATCAATCGTACGTCCGGATACATGCCTAAAATGGAACACAATAGTAGGAAACACCTTGTGTTTCCAATCCATATCATTAACTGATAGATGACTCATTTTTTGCTACAAATATATTCGTATGGACTCTAATAATCAATATTAAATCCACTCTTCGATTATACGACTAAAACTCCATCTTATTCAACTAAAAATGCACTAAGACTACATCTAGAACATTCTTTTGAGCCATGGACTCAGCTTTGTACATTTGCGCAACGAGCAACTCCTTTAAACAAATTTAGACACTAATGCACTTTTATCTTTGCCATATCGAGGGCTTGGTGAACCTTCGTGATCAATCGTACGTCCGGATACATGCCTAATACGCAACACAATAGTAGGAAACACTTGTATTTCCAGTCCTTATCATTGACTGATAGATGACTCATTTCTGGCTATAAATATATTCGTATCGACTCTAATAATCAATATTAAATCCACTCTTCGATTATACGACTAGAACTCCATCTTATTCAACCTAAAAATGCACTAGACTACATCTAGCACTCTTTTTGAGCCATGGACTCAGCTTTGTACATTTGCGCAATGAAAACTCCTTTAACAAATTTAGACACTAATAAACTTTTATCTTTCATATCGAGGGCTTGGTCAACCTTCGTGATCAATCGTACGTCCGGATACATGCCTAATACTCAACACAATAGTAGGAAACACTTGTGTTTTCAGTCCTTATCATTGACTGATAGATGACTCATTTCTGGCTATAAATATATTCGTATCGACTCTAATAATCAATATTAAATCCACACTTCGATTATACAACTAGAACTCCATCTTATTCAACCTAAAAATGCACTAGGACTACATCTAGAACACTCTTTTGAGCCATGGACTCAGCTTTGTACATTTGCGCAACGAAAACTCCTTTAACCAAATTTAGACATTAATTTGCACTTTGATGTTTGCCATATCGAGGTCTTGGTGAATATTTCGTGATCAATCGTACGTCCAGATACATGCCAAATACTCACCACAATAGTAGGAAACACCTTGTGTTTCCAATCCTTATCATTAACTGATAGATGACTCATTTTTTGGCTATAAATATATTCGTATGGACTCTAATAATCAATATTAATTATGTTACAATTAAAACTCCATCTTATTCAACCTAAAAATGCACTAAGCCTACATCTGAACTCTCTTTTGAGTCATGGACTCAGCTTTTGTACATTTGTGCAATGAGCAAGTCCTTTAAACAATTTACTAATGCAATTTTATCTTTGCCATATCGAGGGCTGTGTAATCAATCGTACGTCTGGATACAAATACGCAACACAATAATAGGAAACACTAGTATTTCCAGTCCTTATCATTGACTAATAGATGACTCATTTCTGGCGATAAATATATTCGTATGGACTCATAATCAATATTAAATCAACTCTTCGATTATACGACTAAGGAAATCCATCTTATTCAACTAAAAATGTACTAGACTACATCTAGAACCTCTTTTGAGCCATGGACTCAGCTTTGTAACATTTGTACAATGAAAGGAACTCCTTTAAACAAATTTAGACATTAATGCTTTTATCTTTGCCATATCGAGGGCTTGGTGAACCTTCTATGTGATCAATCGTACGTCCGGATACATGCCTAATACTCAACACAATAGTAGGAAACACTTGTATTTCCAGTCCTTATCATTGACTGATAGATGACTTATTTCTAGCTATAAATATATTCGTATCGACTATAATAATCAATATTAAAATCTCATTATACGAAACTTCTTATTCAACTAAAAATTGCACTAGGTACTACATCTAGAACACTCGTTTTGAGTCATGGACTCAGCTTTGTACTTTGCGCAACGAAAACTCCTTTAAACGAATTTAGACACTAATTTTTATCTTTTGCCATATCGGGGCTTGGTGAACCTTCGTAATCAATCATACGTCCGGATACATGCCTAATACTCAACACAATCGTAGGAAACACTTGTGTTTTCAGTCCTTATCATTGATTGATAGATGACTCATTTCTGGCTATAAATATATTCATATCGACTCTAATAATCAATATTAAAATCCACTCTTCGCATTATACGACTCATCATATCGACTATAATTTAGACACTAATTTTTTATCTTTGCCATATCGAGGGCTTGGTCAACCTATGTAATCAATCGTACGTCGGGATACATGCCTAATACGCAACATAATAGTAGGCTTGTATACCTGTCCTTATCATTGACTGATAGATGACTCATTTCTGGCTATAAATATATTCGTATCGACTCTAATAATCAATATTAAATCCACTCTTCGATTATACGACTAGGACTCCATCTTATTCAACCTAAAAATGCACTAGGACTACATCTAGAACACTCTTTTGAGCCATGGACTCAACTTTGTACCTTTGCGCAACGACAAACTCCTTTAAACAAATTTAGACACTAAACTTTTATCTTTGTCATATCGAGGGCTTGGTGAACCTTCGTGATCAATCGTACGTCCGGATACATGCCTAAATCAACACAATAGTAGGAAACACCTTGTGTTTTCAGTCCTTATCATTGACTGATAGATGACTCATTTCTGGCTATAAATATATTCGTATCGACTCTAATAATCAATATTAAATCCACTCTTCGATTATACGACTAGGACTCCATCTTATTCAACATAAAATTGCACTAGACTACATCTAGAACACTCTTTTGAGCCATGGACTCAGCTTTGTACCTTTGCGCAACGACAAACTCCTTTAAACGAATTTAGACACTAATTCACTTTTATCTTTGCCATATCGAGGGCTTGGTCAACCTTCGTAATCAATCGTACGTCCGGATACATGCCTAATACTCAACACAATCGTAGGAAACACTTGTGTTTCCAGTCCTTATCATTGACTGATAGATGACTCATTTTCTGGCTATAAATATATTCGTATCGACTCTAATAATCAATATTAAAGCCACTCTTCGATTATACGACTAGACTCCATCTTATTCAACATAAAATGCACTAGGTACTACATCTAGAACACTCTTTTGAGCCATGGACTCAGCTTTGTACCTGTGCAACGACAAACTCCTTTAAACGAATTTAGACACTAATTGAACTTTTATCTTTGCCATATCGAGGGCTTGGTGAACCTTCGTAATCAATCGTACGTCCGGATACATGCCTAATACTCAACACAATAGTAGGAAACACCTTGTGTTTTCAGTCCTTATCATTGACTGATAGATGACTCATTTCTGGCTATAAATATATTCGTATGACTCTAATAATCAATATTAAATCCACTCTTCGATTATACGACTAACTCCATCTTATTCAACATAAAAATGCACTAGACTACATCTAGAACACTCTTTTGAGCCATGGACTCAGCTTTGTACCATTTGCGCAACGACAAACTCCTTTAAACAAATTTAGACACCTTTTATCTTTGCCATATCGAGGGCTTGGTGAACCTTCGTAATCAATCGTACGTCCGGATACATGCCTAATACTCAACACAATAGTAGGAAAACACTTGTGTTTTCAGTCCTTATCATTGACTGATAGATGACTCATTTCTGGCTATAAATATATTCGTATCGACTCTAATAATCAATATTAAATCCACTCTTCGATTATACGACTAGGACTCCATCTTATTCAACATAAAAATGCACTAGGACTACATCTAGAACACTCTTTTGAGCCATGGACTCAGCTTTGTACTTTGCGCAACGACAAACTCCTTTAAACAAATTTAGACACTAATCCACTTTTATCTTTGCCATATCGAGGGCTTGGTCAACCTTCGTAATCAATCGTACGTCCGGATACATGCCTAATACTCAACACAATCGTAGGAAACACTTTGTTTTCAGTCCTTATCATTGACTGATAGATGACTCATTTCTGGCTATAAATATATTCGTATCGACTCTAATAATCAATATTAAAGCCACTCTTCGATTATACGACTAGGACTCCATCTTATTCAACATAAAAATGCACTAGGACTACATCTAGAACACTCTTTTGAGCCATGGACTCAGCTTTGTGGCAACGACAAACTCCTTTAAACAAATTTAGACACTAATGCACTTTTATCTTTGCCATATCGAGGGCTTGGTGAACCTTCGTAATCAATCGTACGTCCGGATACATGCCTAATACTCAACACAATCGTAGGAAACACCTTGTGTTTCCAGTCCTTATCATTGACTGATAGATGACTCATTTCTGGCTATAAATATATTCGTATCGACTCTAATAATCAATATTAAAGCCACTCTTCGATTATACGACTAGAACTCCATCTTATTCAACATAAAATGCACTAGGACTACATCTAGAACACTCTTTTGAGCCATGGACTCAGCTTTGTACCTTTGCGCAACGACAAACTCCTTTAAAAAATTTAGACACTAATGTTTATCTTTTGCCATATCGAGGGCTTGGTGAACCTTCGTAATCAATCGGTCCGGATACATGCCTAATACTCAACACAATCGTAGGAAACACCTTGTGTTTTCAGTCCTTATCATTGACTGATAGATGACTCATTTTGGCTATAAATATATTCGTATGACTCTAATAATCAATATTAAAGCCACTCTTCGATTATACGACTAGAACTCCATCTTATTCAACATAAAAATGCACTAGGACTACATCTAGAACACTCTTTGAGCCATGGACTCAGCTTTGTACCTTTGCGCAACGACAAACTCCTTTAAAAATTTAGACACTAATATTTTATCTTTGCCATATCGAGGCTTGGAGAACCTTCGTAATCAATCGTACGTCCGGATACATGCCTAATACTCAACACAATCGTAGGAAACACCTTGTTTTTCCAGTCCTTATCATTGACTGATAGATGACTCATTTCTGGCTATAAATATATTCGTATCGACTCTAATAATCAATATTAAATCCACTCTTCGATTATACGACTAGGACTCCATCTTATTCAACTAAAATGCACTAGGACTACATCTAGAACACTCTTTTGAGCCCAGCTTTGCGCAATGACAAACTCCTTTAAACAAATTTAGACACTAATTGCCTTTTATCTTGCCATATCGAGGGCTTGGTCAACCTTCGTGATCAATCGTACGTCCGGATACATGCCTAATACGCAACACAATCGTAGGAAACACCTTGTGTTTTCAGTCCTTATCATTGACTGATAGATGACTCATTTCTGGCTATAAATATATTCGTATCGACTCTAATAATCAATATTAAATCCACTCTTCGATTATACGACTAGGACTCCATCTTATTCAACCTAAAAATGCACTAGGACTACATCTAGAACACTCTTTTGAGCCATGGACTCAGCTTTGTACATTTGCGCAACGACAAACTCCTTTAAACAAATTTAGACACTAATGCACTTTTATCTTTGCCATATCGAGGGCTTGGTGAACCTTCGTGATCAATCGTACGTCCGGATACATGCCTAATACTCAACACAATAGTAGGAAAACACCTTGTGTTTCAGTCCTTATCATTGACTGATAGATGACTCATTTCTGGCTATAAATATATTCGTATCGACTCTAATAATCAATATTAAATCCACTCTTCGATTATACGACTAAGAACTCCATCTTATTCAACTAAAAATGCACTAGGACTACATCTAGAACACTCTCTTTGAGCCATGGACTCAGCTTTGTACATTTGCGCAACGACAAACTCCTTTAAACAAATTTAGACACTAATGCACTTTTATCTTTGCCATATCGAGGGCTTGGTCAACCTTCGTAATCAATCGTACGTCCGGATACATGCCTAATACTCAACACAATCGTAGAAACACCTTGTTTTCCAGTCCTTATCATTGACTGATAGATGACTCATTTCTGGCTATAAATATATTCGTATCGACTCTAATAATCAATATTAAAGCCACTCTTTCGATTATACGACTAGGACTCCATCTTATTCAACTAAAAATGCACTAGGACTACATCTAGAACACTCTTTTGAGCCATGGACTCACTTTGTACAACGACAAACTCCTTTAAAAAATTTAGACACTAACTTTTATCATATTTGGTCAATCGTACGTCCGGATACATGCCTAATACTCAACACAATCGTAGGAAACATGTTTTCAGTCCTTATCATTGACTGATAGATGACTCATTTCTGGCTATAAATATATTCGTATCGACTCTAATAATCAATATTAAATCCACTCTTCGATTATACGACTAGGACTCCATCTTATTCAAATAAAAATGCACTAGGACTACATCTAGAACACTCTTTTGAGCCATGGACTCAGCTTTGTACTTTGCGCAACGACAAACTCCTTTAAACAAATTTAGACATTAATGCACTTTTATCTTTGCCATATCGAGGGCTTGGTCAACCTTCGTAATCAATCGTACGTCCGGATACATGCCTAATACTCAACACAATAGTAGGAAACACCTTGTGTTTCAGTCCTTATCATTGACTGATAGATGACTCATTTCTGGCTATAAATATATTCGTATCGACTCTAATAATCAATATTAAAGCCACTCTTCGATTATACGACTAGAACTCCATCTTATTCAACTAAAAATGCACTAGGACTACATCTAGAACACTCTTTTGAGCCATGGACTCAGCTTTGTACATTTGACAAACTCCTTTAAACAAATTTAGACACTAATGCACTTTTATCTTTGCCATATCGAGGGCTTGGTCAACCTTCGTAATCAATCGTACGTCCGGATACATGCCTAATACTCAAACAACACTTGTTTCAGTCCTTATCATTGACTGATAGATGACTCATTTCTGGCTATAAATATATTCGTATCGACTCTAATAATCAATATTAAAGCCACTCTTCGATTATACGACTAGGACTCCATCTTATTCAACATAAAAATGCACTAGGACTACATCTAGAACACTCTTTTGAGCCATGGACTCAGCTTTTGTACCTTTGCGCAACGACAAACTCCTTTAAACAATTTAGGCACTTTTATCTTTGCCATATCGAGGGCTTGGTCAACCTTCATAATCAATCGTACGTCCGGATACATGCCTAATACTCAACACAATAGTAGGAAACACCTTGTGTTTCAGTCCTTATCATTGACTGATAGATGACTCATTTCTGGCTATAAATATATTCGTATCGACTCTAATAATCAATATTAAAGCCACTCTTCGATTATACGACTAGGACTCCATCTTATTCAACTAAAAATGCACTAGGACTACATCTAGAACACTCTTTTGAGCCATGGACTCAGCTTTGTACCTTTGCGCAACGACAAACTCCTTTAAACAAATTTAGACACTAATGCACTTTTATCTTTGCCATATCGAGGGCTTGGTGAAATCAATCCATGTCAATCCACGGGGGGGACCGGTAAACAATCCTTATCATTGACATAGATGTGGGCTCTTCGGAAATTAGATTTTATCTTTGCCATATCGAGGGCTTGGTCAACCTTCTAATCAATCGTACGTCCGGATACATGCCTAATACTCAACACAATCGTAGGAAACACCTTGTGTTTCAGTCCTTATCATTGACTGATAGATGACTCAATATCGACTCTAATAATCAATATTAAATCCACTCTTCGATTATACGACTAGAACTCCATCTTATTCAACATAAAAATGCACTAGGACTACATCTAGAACACTCTTTTGAGCCATGGACTCAGCTTTGTACATTTGCGCAACGACAAACTCCTTTAAACAAATTTAGACACTAATGCACTTTTATCTTTGCCATATCGAGGGCTTGGTGAACCTTCGTGATCAATCGTACGTCCGGATACATGCCTAATACTCAACACAATAGTAGGAAACACCTTGTGTTTCCAGTCCTTATCATTGACTGATAGATGACTCATTTCTGGCTATAAATATATTCGTATCGACTCTAATAATCAATATTAAAGCCACTCTTCGATTATACGACTAGGACTCCATCTTATTCAACATAAAAATGCACTAGGACTACATCTAGAACACTCTTTTGAGCCATGGACTCAGCTTTGTATTTGCGCAACGACAAACTCCTTTAAAAATTTAGACACTAATGCACTTTTATCTTTGCCATATCGAGGGCTTGGAACCTTCATAATCAATCGTACGTCCGGATACATGCCTAATACTCAACACAATGTAGGAAACAAGTCCTTATCATTGACTGATAGATGCTATAAATATATTCGTATCGACTCTAATAATCAATATTAAAGCCATTCGATTATTAGGATGCACTAGGTTTCATGGACTCAAAATTTAAAAATGATCAATCGTAATACATGACATGGCATTCGTATCGACTCTAATAATCAATATTTCTTCGATTATATGACTAGATCCATCTTATTCAAAAAAATGCACTAGGACTACATCTAGAACACTCTTTTGAGCCATGGACTCAGCTTTGTACATGTGCGCAACGACAAACTCCTTTAAACAAATTTAGACACTAATCCACTTTTACATATCGAGGGTTTGGTCAACCTTCGTAATCAATCGTACGTCCGGATACATGCTTAATACTCAACACAATCGTAGGAAACAAGTCCTTATCATTGACTGATAGATGACTCATGATGAGAACACTGAGGGCATCCAACGAGCTAAAGGCGTTCACGATCAATTGCACCAAGACTTAACAATTGGAAGTGGGCCAATGACAAGAGGAAGGTTGAAGAGAATGCAAGAAGCAATTCAAGCCCAATCCAACTTAATATTTGCTAATGGGATCAAGTCACAATTGGAGGCCCAACATGAGTGCTTAATTTCAATAATTCAAGCCCAAGGAAGCCCATAATAAGAGCCCAAATTCGTCCAAGTGCAGCCAAGTGGTCAAGGAAGACTTCTTAATCACATTCAAAGTGCATTTATCACATACAATGCACCAATTTTCGGATTCACATGGAAGACCATAGTTTTTACTCGTTTTTGACCAAGAATGCATAGTTTTTAGTCATATTTTGACTAATTATTGAATGTACATCCACCAAGGAGTCACTTGGGGTTATGTGTGGTCAATTTGGAAGTGTTTTAGGCCTATAAAAGGCATGTATCAGCATACAAACGAGAACAACCAAGATTTATCCAAGTTTAAGAAATATTGAGAGAGAGTTCTCATATTTTGAAGAGTTTATATCCTATTTTCAGCTTTAGTGAAACCTTGCTTTGTCAATCTAGCATATTAGGTTGGTGATTCAAATTCACAAAGCCCCCAATTCGTGCTCGACCCAAGTGTGTCGTTGTGTGGATTGGTTTACTCGTGCTCGTGGTTGGTTGAATGTTCTAAGTAGCAGGTCACGTTCCAATAACGTTGGTTGGCTATTTGCATTCCTCAGGTCACGGACCTCTTTATCCATTTCAAGCCTACGTCGTGAAGATCGGGCCACCCATGGTCGATACCATATCATGTGGTATCAGAGCCTTCGGTTGACACGGTAGGTCCCCAAGTTCCACCTATCTTTTATCTTACACCACCAAGCTTCCGTACCCCATTGTTATCTTTTGTTTTATCTTTACAAAAAATAGAGGACAAAATTCGTTCAAAAAAAAAAGAAGAGAAAAGCTCGAAAGAAAAAAAAAGCAGACGAGCAGCCAAAAAAAAAAAAAAGAAGGAAAATTCGTTCAAAAAAAAAACAAAAGAAGGCAAAAAAAAAGAGTACAAAAGTGAAAAAAAAAAGGGCCATTTGAAAGGAAAAAAAAAAAACAAAAGAAAGAAAAAATCTGATTGTGTTATTGTTTCCTAGCTATACTTTGCTACTATCCTTGTAAGCCAACCGATCTTGATTTCCCAAGTTGTACCTAGCTTCTTTAGACCATTCTCTTGCTACGAGTAAGTTTGAATCGTCCATCTACACATACTTGGTTGAGGAAATAATTGGCATTTGTTTTTGAGTTGCTAGATAAAAGCATCGAGTTTCATAAGTTTTAGAGTAGAGAGTGTTAAGTGTAGTGAGACTATCGTTGAGAGTCAAGAGTTGTGAGCTTATTAAGTGAGGAGTGAAACACGAGTGGAAAAATAAAAGAGTGAAACACGAGTGGAAAAATAAAAGAGAGAAAAAAAGAGTGTGGCAAGGATTTGGTGAGGTTCCTATAATTTTATTAAATGGCAGAAAATCGAGATAAAGGAGTTGTTGAAGGAAGTGATGACAACAACTCGGGAGAAACACTACGAGGCGGAGTCGATGCATTCCATATGCAAGCCTTGGTGAGCCACCTTGAGAAGTTGCTTGACCGTAAGTTGGAAGGTCTTCATGAAAGATTGGATCAAGTAGAGGATCGAGTTGCCGGTCCAAGAGTTACAAATCAAAGACAAACTCCCAATCCACGGCCTCAACATCATGTTCATAATGAGTATTTGGAGGATCCAAGTGGTGAAGATGAATATGAGGACATCCGGCCAAGGAGAGTGAATAGACCAAGAGATAGACCGAGACGGCCTAGAGATGAAGATGGTGGCCTAGGAGGAGTTAAGGTCACAATTCCTTCATTTAAAGGAAAGAGTGATCCCGAAGCATATTTGGAATGGGAGATGCGTGTTGAGCAAATCTTTTCATGCCACAACTACTCGGAGAGTAAAAAGGTCAAACTCGCAGCCCTTGAGTTTACCGATTATGCTCTTGTTTGGTGGGATCAGATGCAAAAGGAAAGGGTTAGGAATGGTGAACGTCCTATCACAACATGGGAAGAGATGAGAGCAATCATGAGGAGGAGGTTTGTTCCATCCTATTATCGTCGTGAGCTTCACAACCAGCTCCAACGTCTTACTCAAGGTTCTAAAAGTGTTGATGAGTACTACAAAGAGATGGAGATTGCCATGATTCGAACTAACATCATAGAGGACGATGAAGCAACTATGGCTCGTTTCTTGCATGGGCTCAATCGTGACATCGCTGATGTTGTGGAGATGCACCACTATGTAGAACTTGAAGAGATGGTACACCAGTCCATCAAGGTTGAACAACAACTCAAGCGGAGAGGACTTATGCGGAGGAGTTCTAACTCATCTACATTCAGTCCATGGAAGAACAACCCCAAGAAAGACACCCCTTCCACATCGAAATTCAAGGAGGCCGATCCTAAACATGGTGACAAAGTTGCTGCAAAAAAGGTACAACCCGAGCCTAATTCTTCAAGAAACCGTGATATAAAGTGTTTCAAGTGCCAAGGGAGAGGGCACATAGCAAGTGAGTGTCCTAACCGACGTACAATGATCTTCAACAACCATGGAGAGTTGGAAACCGAAGGAGAAAGCACCGAGAAAGAGGAATCATCACAAGAAGATGGTGATGGAGAGTATGCCGAAGAAGGAGAGTTGCTTGTTACTAGAAGATCTCTTAGTGCCCATATGATGGAGGAAGGCAATTGCCAAAGAGAAAACTTGTTCCATACACGCTGCCAAGTTCAAGGAAAGGTATGTAGCATGATTATTGATGGTGGTAGTTGTTGCAATGTGGCAAGTACTGACTTGGTTCAAAAATTAAGTCTACCTACTATCAAGCATCACCGCCCATACAAGCTTCAATGGTTGAATGAGTGTGGTGAGTTGAAGGTGACCAAGCAAGTAAAGGTATTGTTTTCAATTGGAAGATACAAAGATGAGGTTATTTGTGATATTGTGCCAATGAAAGCATGCCACATATTGCTAGGGAGACCATGGCAGTTTGATAGGCATGTGACACATGATGGATTCCAAAATCGTTACTCTTTTGTGCTACGAGGGGCATCCATAACTCTCAATCCGATGACACCAAAGCAGATTTTGCAAGATCAGATTTTGAGAGAAAACAAAAGAGAGTGTGAGAAAAAGAAAGAGAAACAAAAAGAAGAGAGTAAAAATGAGAATGATAAAAAAATGAGGGATTCAAAAGATGGAGAAAAAGAAAGCAAAAGAGGAAAGAAAAAGGAGAGGGAAAAAGATGAAGAGAAAGAGAGTTTACTAGTTGCTAAGAAGAGTGAGATCAAGGAAGCTTTGTTTTATCAACAAAACCTCATTGTACTTGTGTACAAAGAGGCTATGTTGAACTCTAACGACCTAACATCTTCTCTACCTAGTGTTGTTACATCTCTTTTGCAGGACTATGAAGATGTCTTTCCGGATGAGATGCCACCAGGTTTACCACCAATTCGTGGGATCGAGCATCAAATTGATTTCATGCCTGGAGCATCCTTACCAAATCGTCCAGCATACCGTACCAATCCCGAGGAGACTAAGGAGATTCAAAGGCAAATCCAAGAGCTGATGGCCAAAGGTTATGTAAGGGAGAGCCTTAGTCCTTGTGCAGTTCCGGTGTTGCTCGTGCCTAAGAAGGATGGCACATGGCGGATGTGTGTTGATTGTCGAGCCATTAACAACATAACGATAAGATATCGTCACCCTATTCCTAGGATAGATGATATGCTTGACGAGTTAAATGGTTCAACTATCTTTTCTAAAATTGATTTAAAAAGTGGTTATCATCAAATTAGGATGAAAGAAGGAGATGAGTGGAAAACCGCTTTCAAAACAAAACATGGGCTTTATGAGTGGTTAGTTATGCCTTTTGGACTTAGTAATGCACCTAGCACCTTTATGAGATTGATGAATCATGTTTTGCGTGCATTTCTAGGCAAATTTGTGGTAGTTTACTTTGATGACATTCTTGTTTATAGTAGGACTTTGGAAGAACATGTAGCACATCTAAATCAAGTCCTCGAGGTTCTAAGAAAAGAAAAGTTATTTGGAAATCTGAAAAAGTGTGACTTTTGCACTAACAAAGTTGTTTTTCTTGGTTTTGTTGTGAGTATTGAAGGAATCACAGTTGATGAAGAAAAGGTCAAAGCTATCCAAGATTGGCCAACCCCCACCACTATTGGAGAAGTGAGGAGCTTTCATGGACTTGCAAGCTTTTATAGGCGATTTGTGAAGGACTTTAGCACCATGGCAGCCCCATTGAACGAGTTAACAAAGAAGAATGTTCCATTCAAGTGGGGAAAAGCACAAGAGAAAGCCTTTCAAACCATAAAAGAGAAGCTTACTCATGCACCTTTGCTAGCCCTTCCCGACTTTGGTAAGACTTTTGAAATTGAGTGTGATGCAAGTGGGATTGGCATAGGAGGAGTTCTTTTGCAAGGAGGTAGACCGATTGCATATTTCAGCGAGAAGCTAAGTGGGCCGACACTTAACTACCCCACATATGACAAGGAGCTTTATGCATTGGTTAGAGTATTAGAAACTTGGCAACATTATTTGTGGCCAAAAGAGTTTGTGATACATTCTGATCATGAAGCACTCAAGTATATTAAAAGTCAAAGCAAGCTTAGCCGACGACATGCAAAGTGGATAGAGTTTATTGAGTCGTTTCCATATGTGATCAAACACAAGAAAGGTAAGGAGAACATTGTTGCTGATGCACTTTCAAGAAGGTATGTTTTACTTTCAATGTTAGATGCTAAAATTCTTGGCTTTGAGTTCATCAAAGATCTGTATACTAATGATGTTGATTTTGGTGAAGCATTTGGAAATTGCACCCCAAGCAACGGATGGGACAAATTCTATTTGCATGATGGGTTTTTATTTCGAGCCAACCAGCTTTGTGTTCCTAATTGTTCAACTCGTTTGTTATTGTTAAAGGAAGCACATTCTGGGGGTTTGATGGGTCACTTTGGTATTTCTAAGACTTTGGGAGTCTTGAGTGAACACTTTTATTGGCCCAAGATGCGTAGAGATGTTGAGAAATTTGTGGGGAAATGCATAGTTTGTCATAAGGCAAAATCAAAGCTTAATCCTCATGGATTGTACATGCCCCTCCCTATTCCCAGTGTACCTTGGGAAGATATTTCAATGGACTTTGTTTTGGGATTGCCTAGGTCTAAGAGGGGAAGAGATTCTATTTTTGTTGTTGTTGACAGATTTTCCAAAATGGCACACTTCATTGCATGCCATAAAGTTGATGATGCCTCTAATATTGCTAATCTTTTCTTTCAGGAAGTTGTGAGGCTCCATGGTATGCCAAGGACTATAGTGTCTGATCGAGATGCCAAGTTCCTTAGCTACTTTTGGAAAACTTTTGTGGGCAAGCTTGGAACTAAGTTACTTTTCTCTACTACTTGTCATCCTCAAACTGACGGGCAAACCGAGGTGGTCAATAGGACACTTTCAACTTTGTTGCGAATAATTGTGAAGAAGAACTTGAGGAGTTGGGAAGAGTGTCTACCGCACGTCGAGTTTGCTTACAATAGGGCTGTCCATTCTACTACTAAGTTTTCGCCGTTTCAAATTGTTTATGGTTTTAATCCTCTTGCACCTATTGATTTAACTCCTTTGCCTTTGCAGGAGAGAATAAACATGGATGGAAAGAAACGTGCTGAATTTGTTAAGCAAATCCATGAGAAGGCAAAAAGTAATATTGAGAGGATGACTCAACAGTACGTGAACCGTGCAAACAAGGGAAGAAAACGAGTTATCTTTGAACCAGGGGACTTAGTCTGGTTGCATCTTAGAAAAGAGAGGTTTCCAGACAAACGGAAGTCCAAGCTCATGCCAAGAGGGGATGGACCATTTCGAGTCCTTGAAAGGATCAATGACAATGCTTACAAGCTTGAATTGCCCGGTGAGTATGGAGTGAGTGCTACTTTTAATGTTTCTGATCTTTCTCCTTTTTATGATACAGATAATGAAGAGTCGAGGACGACTCCTTTTCAAGAGGGGGAGGATGATGAGAACACTGAGGGCATCCAACGAGCTAAAGGCGTTCACGATCAATTGCACCAAGACTTAACAATTGGAAGTGGGCCAATGACAAGAGGAAGGTTGAAGAGAATGCAAGAAGCAATTCAAGCCCAATCCAACTTAATATTTGCTAATGGGATCAAGTCACAATTGGAGGCCCAACATGAGTGCTTAATTTCAATAATTCAAGCCCAAGGAAGCCCATAATAAGAGCCCAAATTCGTCCAAGTGCAGCCAAGTGGTCAAGGAAGACTTCTTAATCACATTCAAAGTGCATTTATCACATACAATGCACCAATTTTCGGATTCACATGGAAGACCATAGTTTTTACTCGTTTTTGACCAAGAATGCATAGTTTTTAGTCATATTTTGACTAATTATTGAATGTACATCCACCAAGGAGTCACTTGGGGTTATGTGTGGTCAATTTGGAAGTGTTTTAGGCCTATAAAAGGCATGTATCAGCATACAAACGAGAACAACCAAGATTTATCCAAGTTTAAGAAATATTGAGAGAGAGTTCTCATATTTTGAAGAGTTTATATCCTATTTTCAGCTTTAGTGAAACCTTGCTTTGTCAATCTAGCATATTAGGTTGGTGATTCAAATTCACAAAGCCCCCAATTCGTGCTCGACCCAAGTGTGTCGTTGTGTGGATTGGTTTACTCGTGCTCGTGGTTGGTTGAATGTTCTAAGTAGCAGGTCACGTTCCAATAACGTTGGTTGGCTATTTGCATTCCTCAGGTCACGGACCTCTTTATCCATTTCAAGCCTACGTCGTACTACATTAGATCATCATTTGTGCAACGACAAACTAAACTTTATCTTTGCCATATCGAGGGCAACCTTCGTAATCAATCGTACGTCCGGATACATGCCTAATACTCAACACAATCGTAGGAAACACCTTGTGCTTTCAGTCCTTATCATTGACTGATAGATGACTCATTTCTGGCTATAAATATATTCGTATTGACTCTAATAATCAATATTAAAGCCACTCTTCGATTATACGACTAGGACTCCATCTTATTCAACATAAAAATGCACTAGGACTACATCTAGAACACTCTTTGAGCCATGGACTCAGCTTTGTACCTTTGCGCAACGACAAACTCCTTTAAACGAATTTAGACACTAATTCCCTTTTATCTTTGCCATATCGAGGGCTTGGTGAACCTTCGTAATCAATCGTACGTCCGGATACATGCCTAATACTCAACACAATCGTAGGAAACACCTTGTGTTTTCAGTCCTTATCATTGACTGATAGATGACTCATTTCTGGCTATAAATATATTCGTATGACTCTAATAATCAATATTAAAGCCACTCTTCGATATATAGGACTCCATCTTATTCAACATAAAAATGCACTAGGACTACATCTAGAACACTCTTTTGAGCCATGGACTCAGCTTTGTACCTTTGCGCAACGACAAACTCCTTTAAACAAGTTTAGACACACTTTTATCTTTGCCATATCGAGGGCTTGGAACCTTCATAATCAATCGTACGTCCGGATACATGCCTAATACTCAACACAATCGTAGGAAACACCTTGTGTTTCAGTCCTTATCATTGACTGATAGATGACTCATTTTGGCTATAAATATATTCGTATGACTCTAATAATCAATATTAAAGCCACTCTTCGATTATACGACTAGGACTCCATCTTATTCAACATAAAAATGCACTAGGACTACATCTAGAACACTCTTTGAGCCATGGACTCAGCTTTGTACCTTTGCGCAACGACAAACTCCTTTAAACAATTTAGACACTAATGCACTTTTATCTTTGCCATATCGAGGGCTTGGAGAACCTTCATAATCAATACGTTCGGATACATGCCTAATACTCAACACAATCGTAGGAAACACCTTGTGCTTTCAGTCCTTATCATTGACTGATAGATGACTCATTTTTGGCTATAAATATATTCGTATTGACTCTAATAATCAATATTAAAGCCACTCTTCGATTATATGACTAGGACTCCATCTTATTCAACATAAAAATGCACTAGGACTACATCTAGAACACTCTTTTGAGCCATGGACTCATTGCTTTGTCCGCAAATTTAGACACTTGATATCTTTGCCATATCGAGGGCTTGGAACCTTCATAATCAATCGTACGTCCGGATACATGCCTAATACTCAACACAATCGTAGGAAACACCTTGTGTTTTCAGTCCTTATCATTGACTGATAGATGACTCATTTTTGGCTATAAATATATTCGTATTGACTCTAATAATCAATATTAAAGCCACTCTTCGATTATATGACTAGGACTCCATCTTATTCAACATAAAAATGCACTAGGACTACATCTAGAACACTCTTTTGAGCCATGGACTCAGCTTTTGTACCTTTGCGCAACGACAAAACTCCTTTAAACAAGTTTAGACACTAATGCACTTTTATCTTTGCCATATCGAGGGCTTGGAGAACCTTCATAATCAATCGTACGTCCGGATACATGCCTAATACTCAACACAATCGTAGGAAACACCTTGTTTTCAGTCCTTATCATTGACTGATAGATGACTCATTTTTGGCTATAAATATATTCGTATTGACTCTAATAATCAATATTAAAGCCACTCTTCGATTATATGACTAGGACTCCATCTTATTCAACATAAAAATGCACTAGGACTACATCTAGAACACTCTTTTGAGCCATGGACTCAGCTTTGTACCTTTGCGCAACGACAAACTCCTTTAAACAAGTTTAGACACTAATGCACTTTTATCTTTGCCATATCGAGGGCTTGGAGAACCTTCATAATCAATCGTACGTCCGGATACATGCCTAATACTCAACACAATCGTAGGAAACACCTTGTGTTTCAGTCCTTATCATTGACTGATAGATGACTCATTTTCTGGCTATAAATATATTCGTATTGACTCTAATAATCAATATTAAAGCCACTCTTCGATTATGACTAGGACTCCATCTTATTCAACATAAAAATGCACTAGGACTACATCTAGAACACTCTTTTGAGCCATGGACTCAGCTTTGTACCTTTGCGCAACGACAAACTCCTTTAAACAAGTTTAGACACTAATGCACTTTTATCTTTGCCATATCGAGGGCTTGGAGAACCTTCATAATCAATCGTACGTCCGGATACATGCCTAATACTCAACACAATCGTAGGAAACACCTTGTGTTTCAGTCCTTATCATTGACTGATAGATGACTCATTTCTGGCTATAAATATATTCGTATTGACTCTAATAATCAATATTAAAGCCACTCTTCGATTATATGACTAGGACTCCATCTTATTCAACATAAAAATGCACTAGGACTACATCTAGAACACTCTTTTCATGGACTCAGCTTTGTACCTTTGCGCAACGACAAACTCCTTTAAACAAATTTAGACACTAATGCACTTTTATCTTTGCCATATCGAGGGCTTGGAAACCTTCATAATCAATCGTCCGGATACATGCCTAATACTCAACACAATCGTAGGAAACACCTTGTGTTTCAGTCCTTATCATTGACTGATAGATGACTCATTTCTGGCTATAAATATATTCGTATTGACTCTAATAATCAATATTAAAGCCACTCTTCGATTATATGACTAGGACTCCATCTTATTCAACATAAAAATGCACTAGGACTACATCTAGAACACTCTTTTGAGCCATGGACTCAGCTTTGTACCTTTGCGCAACGACAAACTCCTTTAAACAAATTTAGACACTAATGCACTTTTATCTTTGCCATATCGAGGGCTTGGAGAACCTTCATAATCAATCGTACGTCCGGATACATGCCTAATACTCAACACAATCGTAGGAAACACCTTGTGTTTCAGTCCTTATCATTGACTGATAGATGACTCATTTTTGGCTATAAATATATTCGTATTGACTCTAATAATCAATATTAAAGCCACTCTTCGATTATACGACTAGGACTCCATCTTATTCAACATAAAAATGCACTAGGACTACATCTAGAACACTCTTTTGAGCCATGGACTCAGCTTTGTACCTTTGCGCAACGACAAACTCCTTTAAACAAATTTAGACACTAATGCACTTTTATCTTTGCCATATCGAGGGCTTGGAGAACCTTCATAATCAATCGTAGATACATGCCTAATACTCAACACAATCGTAGGAAACACCTTGTGTTTCAGTCCTTATCATTGACTGATAGATGACTCATTTTGGCTATAAATATATTCGTATTGACTCTAATAATCAATATTAAAGCCACTCTTCGATTATACGACTAGGACTCCATCTTATTCAACATAAAAATGCACTAGGACTACATCTAGAACACTCTTTTGAGCCATGGACTCAGCTTTGTACCTTTGCGCAACGACAAACTCCTTTAAACAAGTTTAGACACTAATGCACTTTTATCTTTGCCATATCGAGGGCTTGGAGAACCTTCATAATCAATCGTACGTCCGGATACATGCCTAATACTCAACACAATCGTAGGAAACACCTTGTGTTTCAGTCCTTATCATTGACTGATAGATGACTCATTTTGGCTATAAATATATTCGTATTGACTCTAATAATCAATATTAAAGCCACTCTTCGATTATACGACTAGGACTCCATCTTATTCAACATAAAAATGCACTAGGACTACATCTAGAACACTCTTTTGAGCCATGGACTCAGCTTTGTACCTTTGCGCAACGACAAACTCCTTTAAACAAGTTTAGACACTAATGCACTTTTATCTTTGCCATATCGAGGGCTTGGAGAACCTTCATAATCAATCGTACGTCCGGATACATGCCTAATACTCAACACAATCGTAGGAAACACCTTGTGCTTTCAGTCCTTATCATTGACTGATAGATGACTCATTTTTGGCTATAAATATATTCGTATTGACTCTAATAATCAATATTAAAGCCACTCTTCGATTATATGACTAGGACTCCATCTTATTCAACATAAAAATGCACTAGGACTACATCTAGAACACTCTTTTGAGCCATGGACTCAGCTTTGTACCTTTGCGCAACGACAAACTCCTTTAAACAAGTTTAGACACTAATGCACTTTTATCTTTGCCATATCGAGGCTTGGAGAACCTTCATAATCAATCGTACGTCCGGATACATGCCTAATACTCAACACAATCGTAGGAAACACCTTGTGTTTTCAGTCCTTATCATTGACTGATAGATGACTCATTTTTGGCTATAAATATATTCGTATTGACTCTAATAATCAATATTAAAGCCACTCTTCGATTATATGACTAGGACTCCATCTTATTCAACATAAAAATGCACTAGGACTACATCTAGAACACTCTTTTGAGCCATGGACTCAGCTTTGTACCTTTGCGCAACGACAAACTCCTTTAAACAAATTTAGACACTAATGCACTTTTATCTTTGCCATATCGAGGGCTTGGAGAACCTTCATAATCAATCGTACGTCGGATACATGCCTAATACTCAACACAATCGTAGGAAACACCTTGTGCTTTCAGTCCTTATCATTGACTGATAGATGACTCATTTTTGGCTATAAATATATTCGTATTGACTCTAATAATCAATATTAAAGCCACTCTTCGATTATATGACTAGGACTCCATCTTATTCAACATAAAAATGCACTAGGACTACATCTAGAACACTCTTTTGAGCCATGGACTCAGCTTTGTACCTTTGCGCAACGACAAACTCCTTTAAACAAAGTTTAGACACTAATGCACTTTTATCTTTGCCATATCGAGGGCTTGGAGAACCTTCATAATCAATCGTACGTCCGGATACATGCCTAATACTCAACACAATCGTAGGAAACACCTTGTGCTTTCAGTCCTTATCATTGACTGATAGATGACTCATTTTTTGCTATAAATATATTCGTATTGACTCTAATAATCAATATTAAAGCCACTCTTCGATTATACGACTAGGACTCCATCTTATTCAACATAAAAATGCACTAGGACTACATCTAGAACACTCTTTTGAGCCATGGACTCAGCTTTGTACCTTTGCGCAACGACAAACTCCTTTAAACAAAGTTTAGACACTAATGCACTTTTATCTTTGCCATATCGAGGGCTTGGAGAACCTTCATAATCAATCGTACGTCCGGATACATGCCTAATACTCAACACAATCGTAGGAAACACCTTGTGCTTTCAGTCCTTATCATTGACTGATAGATGACTCATTTTAGCTATAAATATATTCGTATTGACTCTAATAATCAATATTAAAGCCACTCTTCGATTATATGACTAGGACTCCATCTTATTCAACATAAAAATGCACTAGGACTACATCTAGAACACTCTTTTGAGACATGGACTCAGCTTTGTACCTTTGCGCAACGACAAACTCCTTTAAACAATTTAGACACTAATCCACTTTTATCTTTGCCATATCGAGGGCTTGGAGAACCTTCATAATCAATCGTACGTCGGATACATGCCTAATACTCAACACAATCGTAGGAAACACCTTGTGCTTTCAGTCCTTATCATTGACTGATAGATGACTCATTTCTGCTATAAATATATTCGTATTGACTCTAATAATCAATATTAAAGCCACTCTTCGATTATATGACTAGGACTCCATCTTATTCAACATAAAAATGCACTAGGACTACATCTAGAACACTCTTTTGAGCCATGGACTCAGCTTTGTACCTTTGCGCAACGACAAACTCCTTTAAACAAATTTAGACACTAATGCACTTTTATCTTTGCCATATCGAGGGCTTGGAGAACCTTCATAATCAATCGTACGTCCGGATACATGCCTAATACTCAACACAATCGTAGGAAACACCTTGTGTTTTCAGTCCTTATCATTGACTGATAGATGACTCATTTCTGGCTATAAATATATTCGTATTGACTCTAATAATCAATATTAAAGCCACTCTTCGATTATACGACTAGGACTCCATCTTATTCAACATAAAAATGCACTAGGACTACATCTAGAACACTCTTTTGAGCCATGGACTCAGCTTTGTACCTTTGCGCAACGACAAACTCCTTTAAACAATTTAGACACTAATGCACTTTTATCTTTGCCATATCGAGAGCTTGGAGAACCTTCATAATCAATCGTACGTCCGGATACATGCCTAATACTCAACACAATCGTAGGAAACACCTTGTGCTTTCAGTCCTTATCATTGACTGATAGATGACTCATTTTGGCTATAAATATATTCGTATTGACTCTAATAATCAATATTAAAGCCACTCTTCGATTATATGACTAGGACTCCATCTTATTCAACATAAAAATGCACTAGGACTACATCTAGAACACTCTTTTGAGACATGGACTCAGCTTTGTACCTTTGCGCAACGACAAACTCCTTTAAACAAGTTTAGACACTAATGCACTTTTATCTTTGCCATATCGAGGGCTTGGAAACCTTCATAATCAATCGTACGTCCGGATACATGCCTAATACTCAACACAATCGTAGGAAACACCTTGTGCTTTCAGTCCTTATCATTGACTGATAGATGACTCATTTTTGGCTATAAATATATTCGTATTGACTCTAATAATCAATATTAAAGCCACTCTTCGATTATATGACTAGGACTCCATCTTATTCAACATAAAAATGCACTAGGACTACATCTAGAACACTCTTTTGAGCCATGGACTCAGCTTTGTACCTTTGCGCAACGACAAACTCCTTTAAACAAATTTAGACACTAATGCACTTTTATCTTTGCCATATCGAGGGCTTGGAGAACCTTCATAATCAATACGTCCGGATACATGCCTAATACTCAACACAATCGTAGGAAACACCTTGTGTTTTCAGTCCTTATCATTGACTGATAGATGACTCATTTTTGGCTATAAATATATTCGTATTGACTCTAATAATCAATATTAAAGCCACTCTTCGATTATATGACTAGGACTCCATCTTATTCAACATAAAAATGCACTAGGACTACATCTAGAACACTCTTTTGAGCATGGACTCAGCTTTGTACCTTTGCGCAACGACAAACTCCTTTAAACAAATTTAGACACTAATGCACTTTTATCTTTGCCATATCGAGGGCTTGGAGAACCTTCATAATCAATCGTACGTCCGGATACATGCCTAATACTCAACACAATCGTAGGAAACACCTTGTGCTTTCAGTCCTTATCATTGACTGATAGATGACTCATTTTTGGCTATAAATATATTCGTATTGACTCTAATAATCAATATTAAAGCCACTCTTCGATTTATGACTAGGACTCCATCTTATTCAACATAAAAATGCACTAGGACTACATCTAGAACACTCTTTTGAGACATGGACTCAGCTTTGTACCTTTGCGCAACGACAAACTCCTTTAAACAAATTTAGACACTAATGCACTTTTATCTTTGCCATATCGAGGGCTTGGAAAACCTTCATAATCAATCGTACGTCCGGATACATGCCTAATACTCAACACAATCGTAGGAAACACCTTGTGCTTTCAGTCCTTATCATTGACTGATAGATGACTCATTTCTGGCTATAAATATATTCGTATTGACTCTAATAATCAATATTAAAGCCACTCTTCGATTATACGACTAGGACTCCATCTTATTCAACATAAAAATGCACTAGGACTACATCTAGAACACTCTTTTGAGCCATGGACTCAGCTTTGTACCTTTGCGCAACGACAAACTCCTTTAAACAAAGTTTAGACACTAATTCCTTTATCTTTGCCATATCGAGGGCTTGGAGAACTTTCATAATCAATCGTACATCCGGATACATGCCTAATACTCAACACAATCGTAGGAAACACCTTGTGTTTTCAGTCCTTATCATTGACTGATAGATGACTCATTTTGGCTATAAATATATTCGTATTGACTCTAATAATCAATATTAAAGCCACTCTTCGATTATATGACTAGGACTCCATCTTATTCAACATAAAAATGCACTAGGACTACATCTAGAACACTCTTTTGAGCCATGGACTCAGCTTTGTACCTTTGCGCAACGACAAACTCCTTTAAACAAGTTTAGACACTAATGCACTTTTATCTTTGCCATATCGAGGCTTGGAGAACCTTCATAATCAATCGTACGTCGGATACATGCCTAATACTCAACACAATCGTAGGAAACACCTTGTGCTTTCAGTCCTTATCATTGACTGATAGATGACTCATTTTTGGCTATAAATATATTCGTATTGACTCTAATAATCAATATTAAAGCCACTCTTCTTTATGACTAGGACTCCATCTTATTCAACATAAAAATGCACTAGGACTACATCTAGAACACTCTTTTGAGCCATGGACTCAGCTTTGTACCTTTGCGCAACGACAAACTCCTTTAAACAAAGTTTAGACACTAATTCCCTTTATCTTTGCCATATCGAGGGCTTGGAGAACCTTCATAATCAATCGTACATCCGGATACATGCCTAATACTCAACACAATCGTAGGAAACACCTTGTGTTTTCAGTCCTTATCATTGACTGATAGATGACTCATTTCTGGCTATAAATATATTCGTATTGACTCTAATAATCAATATTAAAGCCACTCTTCGATTATACGACTAGGACTCCATCTTATTCAACATAAAAATGCACTAGGACTACATCTAGAACACTCTTTTGAGCCATGGACTCAGCTTTTGTACCTTTGCGCAACGACAAACTCCTTTAAACAAGTTTAGACACTAATTTTTATCTTTGCCATATCGAGGGCTTGGAGAACCTTCATAATCAATCGTACGTCTAGATACATGCCTAATACTCAACACAATCGTAGGAAACACCTTGTGCTTTCAGTCCTTATCATTGACTGATAGATGACTCATTTTTGGCTATAAATATATTCGTATTGACTCTAATAATCAATATTAAAGCCACTCTTCGATTATATGACTAGGACTCCATCTTATTCAACATAAAATGCACTAGGACTACATCTAGAACACTCTTTTGAGACATGGACTCAGCTTTGTACCTTTGCGCAACGACAAACTCCTTTAAACAAGTTTAGACACTAATTGCACTTTTATCTTTGCCATATCGAGGGCTTGGAGAACCTTCATAATCAATCGTACATCCGGATACATGCCTAATACTCAACACAATCGTAGGAAACACCTTGTGCTTTCAGTCCTTATCATTGACTGATAGATGACTCATTTTGGCTATAAATATATTCGTATTGACTCTAATAATCAATATTAAAGCCACTCTTCGATTATATGACTAGGACTCCATCTTATTCAACATAAAAATGCACTAGGACTACATCTAGAACACTCTTTTGAGCCATGGACTCAGCTTTGTACCTTTGCGCAACGACAAACTCCTTTAAACAAATTTAGACACTAATTCCACTTTTATCTTTGCCATATCGAGGGCTTGGTCAACCTTCATAATCAATCGTACGTCGGATACATGCCTAATACTCAACACAATCGTAGGAAACACCTTGTGCTTTCAGTCCTTATCATTGACTGATAGATGACTCATTTTTGGCTATAAATATATTCGTATTGACTCTAATAATCAATATTAAAGCCACTCTTCGATTATATGACTAGGACTCCATCTTATTCAACATAAAAATGCACTAGGACTACATCTAGAACACTCTTTTGAGACATGGACTCAGCTTTGTACCTTTGCGCAACGACAAACTCCTTTAAACAAGTTTAGACACTAATTGCACTTTTATCTTTGCCATATCGAGGGCTTGGAGAACCTTCATAATCAATCGTACGTCAGGATACATGCCTAATACTCAACACAATCGTAGGAAACACCTTGTGCTTTCAGTCCTTATCATTGACTGATAGATGACTCATTTTTGGCTATAAATATATTCGTATTGACTCTAATAATCAATATTAAAGCCACTCTTCGATTATATGACTAGGACTCCATCTTATTCAACATAAAAATGCACTAGGACTACATCTAGAACACTCTTTTGAGACATGGACTCAGCTTTGTACCTTTGCGCAACGACAAACTCCTTTAAACAAGTTTAGACACTAAGCACTTTTATCTTTGCCATATCGAGGGCTTGGAGAACCTTCATAATCAATCGTACGTCAGGATACATGCCTAATACTCAACACAATCGTAGGAAACACCTTGTGCTTTTCAGTCCTTATCATTGACTGATAGATGACTCATTTTTTAGCTATAAATATATTCGTATTGACTCTAATAATCAATATTAAAGCCACTCTTCGATTATATGACTAGGACTCCATCTTATTCAACATAAAAATGCACTAGGACTACATCTAGAACACTCTTTTGAGCCATGGACTCAGCTTTGTACCTTTGCGCAACGACAAACTCCTTTAAACAAGTTTAGACACTAATTCCACTTTTATCTTTGCCATATCGAGGGCTTGGAGAACTTTCATAATCAATCGTACATCCGATACATGCCTAATACTCAACACAATCGTAGGAAACACCTTGTGTTTTCAGTCCTTATCATTGACTGATAGATGACTCATTTTTGGCTATAAATATATTCGTATTGACTCTAATAATCAATATTAAAGCCACTCTTCGATTATACGACTAGGACTCCATCTTATTCAACATAAAAATGCACTAGGACTACATCTAGAACACTCTTTGAGCCATGGACTCAGCTTTGTACCTTTGCGCAACGACAAACTCCTTTAAACAAGTTTAGACACTAATTGCACTTTTATCTTTGCCATATCGAGGGCTTGGAGAACCTTCATAATCAATCGTACATCAGGATACATGCCTAATACTCAACACAATCGTAGGAAACACCTTGTGCTTTCAGTCCTTATCATTGACTGACAGATGACTCATTTCTAGCTATAAATATATTCGTATTGACTCTAATAATCAATATTAAAGCCACTCTTCGATTTTCTGACTAGGACTCCATCTTATTCAACATAAAAATGCACTAGGACTACATCTAGAACACTCTTTTGAGACATGGACTCAGCTTTGTACCTTTGCGCAACGACAAACTCCTTTAAACAATTTAGACACACTTATATCTTTGCCATATCGAGGGCTTGGATCGTCAATACATGCCTAATACTCAACACAATCGTAGGAAACACCTTGTGCTTTCAGTCCTTATCATTGACTGATAGATGACTCATTTTTAGCTATAAATATATTCGTATTGACTCTAATAATCAATATTAAAGCCACTCTTCGATTATACGACTAGGACTCCATCTTATTCAACATAAAAATGCACTAGGACTACATCTAGAACACTCTTTTGAGCCATGGACTCAGCTTTGTACCTTTGCGCAACGACAAACTCCTTTAAACAAAGTTTAGACACTAATGCCTTTTATCTTTGCCATATCGAGGGCTTGGTCAACCTTTCATAATCAATCGTACAGGATACATGCCTAATACTCAACACAATCGTAGGAAACACCTTGTGTTTTCAAGTCCTTATCATTGACTGATAGATGACTCATTTTTGGCTATAAATATATTCGTATTGACTCTAATAATCAATATTAAACCACTCTTTCGATTATACGACTAGGACTCCATCTTATTCAACATAAAAATGCACTAGGACTACATCTAGAACACTCTTTTGAGCCATGGACTCAGCTTTGTACCTTTGCGCAACGACAAACTCCTTTAAACAATTTTAGACACTTTTTATCTTTGCCATATCGAAGGGCTTGGAGAACCTTCATAATCAATACGTCAGGATACATGCCTAATACTCAACACAATAGGAAACACCTTGTGCTTTCAGTCCTTATCATTGACTGATAGATGACTCATTTTAGCTATAAATATATTCGTATTGACTCTAATAATCAATATTAAACCACTCTTCGATTATATGACTAGGACTCCATCTTATTCAACATAAAAATGCACTAGGACTACATCTAGAACACTCTTTTGAGACATGGACTCAGCTTTGCACCTTTGCGCAACGACAAACTCTTTTTTAGACACTAACTTTATCTTTGCAATATCGAGGCTTGGAAAACCTTCATAATCACATCCGAATACATGCCTAATACTCAACACAATCGTAGGAAACACCTTGTGCTTTCAGTCCTTATCATTGACTGATAGATGTCCATTTTTGGCTATAAATATATTCGTATTGACTCTAATAATCAATATTAAAGCCACTCTTCGATTATATGACTAGGACTCCATCTTATTCAACATAAAAATGCACTAGACTACATCTAGAACACTCTTTGAGCCATGGACTCAGCTTTGTACCTTTGCGCAACGACAAACTCCTTTAAACAAAGTTTAGACACTAATTCCCTTTTATCTTTGCCATATCGAGGGCTTGGTCAACTTTCATAATCAATCGTACATCAGGATACATGCCTAATACTCAACACAATCGTAGGAAACACCTTGTGCTTTCAGTCCTTATCATTGACTGATAGATGACTCAATTTTGGCTATAAATATATTCGTATTGACTCTAATAATCAATATTAAAGCCACTGATTCGATTATACGACTAGGACTCCATCTTATTCAACAAAAAATGCACTAGGACTACATCTACAACACTCTTTTGAGCCATGGACTCAGCTTTGTACCTTTGCGCAACGACAAACTCCTTTAAACAAGTTTAGACACTAATTGCACTTTTTATCGCCATATCGAAGGCTTGGAGAACCTTCATAATCAATCGTACGTCAGGATACATGCCTAATACTCAGCACAATCGTATGAAACACCTTGTGCTTTCAGTCCTTATCATTGACTGACAGATGACTCATTTCTAGCTATAAATATATTCGTATTGACTCTAATAATCAATATTAAAGCCACTCTTCGATTTTCTGACTAGGACTCCATCTTATTCAACATAAAAATGCACTAGGACTACATCTAGAACACTCTTTTGAGACATGGACTCAGCTTTGCACCTTTGCGCAACGACAAGCTCGTTAAACAAATCTAGACACTAATTCCCTTATATCTTTGCAATATCGAGGGCTTGGAAAACCTTTATAATCAATCGTACATCCGAATACATGCCTAATATTTAACACAATCGTAGGAAACACCTTGTGTTTTCAGTCCTTATCATTGACTGATAGATAGTCCATTTCTGGCTATAAATATATTCATGTTGACTCTAATAATCAATATTAAAGCCACTCTTCAATTATACGACAAGGACTCCATCTTATTCAACATAAAAATGCACTAGGACTACATCTAGAACACTCTTTGAGCCATGGACTCAGCTTTGTACCTTTGCGCAACGACAAACTCCTTTAAACAAAGTTTAGACACTAATTCCCTTTTATCTTTGCCATATCGAGGGCTTGGAGAACTTTCATAATCAATCGTACATCAGGATACATGCCTAATACTCAACACAATCATAGGAAACACCTTGTGTTTTCAGTCCTTATCATTGACTGATAGATGACTCAATTTTGGCTATAAATATATTCGTAATTGACTCTAATAATCCATATTAAAGGCACTCTTTCGATTATACGACTAGGACTCCATCTTATTCAACAAAAAATGCAATAGGACTACATCTACAACACTCTTTTGAGCCATGGACTCAGCTTTGTACCTTTGCGCAACAACAAACTCCTTTAAACAAGTTTAGACACTAATGCACTTTTATCTTTGCCATATCGAGGCTTGGAGAACCTTCATAATCAATCGTACGTAGGATACATGCCTAATACTCAACACAATCGTAGGAAACACCTTGTGCTTTCAGTCCTTATCATTGACTGATAGATGACTCATTTCTAGCTATAAATATATTCGTATTGACTCTAATAATCAATATTAAAGCCACTCTTCGATTATATGACTAGGACTCCATCTTATTCAACATAAAAATGCACTAGGACTACATCTAGAACACTCTTTTGAGCCATGGACTCAGCTTTGTACCTTTGCGCAACGACAAACTCCTTTAAACAAATTTAGACACTAATTCCCTTTTATCTTTGCCATATCGAGGGCTTGGAGAACTTTCATAATCAATCGTACATCCGGATACATGCCTAATACTCAACACAATCGTAGGAAACACCTTGTGTTTTCAGTCCTTATCATTGACTGATAGATGACTCATTTTGGCTATAAATATATTCGTATTGACTCTAATAATCAATATTAAAGCCACTCTTCGATTATATGACTAGGACTCCATCTTATTCAACATAAAAATGCACTAGGACTACATCTAGAACACTCTTTGAGACATGGACTCAGCTTTGTACCTTTGCGCAACAACAAACTCCTTTAAACAAGTTTAGACACTAATTGCACTTTTATCTTTGCCATATCGAAGGCTTGGAGAACCTTCATAATCAATCGTACGTCAGGATACATGCCTAATACTCAACACAATCGTAGGAAACACCTTGTGTGCTTTCAGTCCTTATCATTGACTGATAGATGACTCATTTTAGCTATAAATATATTCGTATTGACTCTAATAATCAATATTAAAGCCACTCTTCGATTTAATACGACTAGGACTCCATCTTATTCAACATAAAAATGCACTAGGACTACATCTAGAACACTCTTTTGAGACATGGACTCAGCTTTGCACCTTTGCGCAACGACAAACTCCTTTAAACAAATTTAGACACTAATCCCTTTTATCTTTATATCGAGGGCTTGGAGAACCTTTATAATCAATCGTACATCCGAATACATGCCTAATACTCAACACAATCGTAGGAAACACCTTGTGTTTTCAGTCCTTATCATTGACTGATAGATAGTCCATTTCTGGCTATAAATATATTCGTATTGACTCTAATAATCAATATTAAAGCCACTCTTCGATTATACGACTAGGACTCCATCTTATTCAACATAAAAATGCACTAGGACTACATCTAGAACACTCTTTGAGCCATGGACTCAGCTTTGTACCTTTGCGCAACGACAAACTCCTTTAAACAAAGTTTAGACACTAATTCCCTTATATCTTTGCCATATCGAGGGCTTGGTCAACTTTCATAATCAATCGTACATCAGGATACATGCCTAATACTCAACACAATCATAGGAAACACCTTGTGTTTTCATCCTTATCATTCACTGATAGATAACTCAATTCTAGCTATAAATATATTCGTAATGACTCTAATAATCCATATTAAAGGCACTCTTTGATTATACTACTAGGACTCCATCTTATTCAACATAAAAATGCATAGGACTACATCTACAACACTCTTTTGAGCCATGGACTCAGCTTTGTACCTTTGCGCAACAACAAACTCCTTTTAAACAAGTTTAGACACTAATGCACTTTTTATTCGCCATATCGAAGGCTTGGAGAACCTTCATAATCAATCGTACGTCAGGATACATGCCTAATACTCAGCACAATCGTATGAAACACCTTGTGCTTTCAGTCCTTATCATTGACTGACAGATGACTCATTTTTAGCTATAAATATATTCGTATTGACTCTAATAATCAATATTAAAGCCACTCTTCGATTTTCTGACTAGGACTCCATCTTATTCAACATAAAAATGCACTAGGACTACATCTAGAACACTCTTTTGAGACATGGACTCAGCTTTGTACCTTTGCGCAACGACAAACTCGTTTAAACAAATTTAGACACTAATTCACTTTTATCTTTGCCATATCGAGGGCTTGGAAAACCTTTCATAATCAATCGTACATCCGGAATACATGCCTAATATTTCAACACAATCGTAGGAAACACCTTTGTGCTTTCAGTCCTTATCATTGACTGATAGATGACTCATTTCTGGCTATAAATATATTCGTATTGACTCTAATAATCAATATTAAAGCCACTCTTCAATTATACGACTAGGACTCCATCTTATTCAACATAAAAATGCACTAGGACTACATCTAGAACACTCTTTTGAGCCATGGACTCAGCTTTGTACCTTTGCGCAACGACAAACTCCTTTAAAACAAAGTTTAGACACTAATTCCACTTTTATCTTTGCCATATCGAGGGCTTGGAACTTTCATAATCAATCGTACATCTGGATACATGCCTAATACTCAACACAATCATAGGAAACACCTTGTGTTTTCATCCTTATCATTGACTGATAGATGACTCATTTTTGGCTATAAATATATTCGTATTGACTCTAATAATCATATTAAACCACTCTTCGATTATATACTAGGACTCCATCTTATTCAACATAAAAATGCACTAGGACTACATCTAACACTCTTTTGAGCCATGGACTCAGCTTTGTACCTTTGCGCAACAACAAACTCCTTTAAAACGACACTAATGCACTTTTATTCGCCATATCGGGCTTGGAGAACTTTCATAATCAATCGTACGTCAGGATACATGCCTAATACTCAACACAATCGTAGGAAACACCTTGTGCTTTCAGTCCTTATCATTGACTGATAGATGACTCATTTTTGGCTATAAATATATTCGTATTGACTCTAATAATCAATATTAATGCCACTGTTCGATTATGACTAGGAGTCCATCTTATTCAACATAAAAATGCACTAGGACTACATCTAGAACACTCTTTTGAGACATGGACTCAGCTTTGCACCTTTGCGCAACGACAAACTACTTTAAACAAATTTAGACACTAACTTTTATCTTTGCAATATCGAGGGCTTGGAAACCTTTATAATCAATCGTACATATACATGCCTAATACTCAACACAATCGTAGGAAACACCTTGTGCTTTCAGTCCTTATCATTGACTGATAGATGACTCATTTTTGGCTATAAATATATTCGTATTGACTCTAATAATCAATATTAAAGCCACTCTTCAATTATACGACAAGGAGTCCATCTTATTCAACATAAAAATGCACTAGGACTACATCTAGAACACTCTTTTGAGACATGGACTCAGCTTTGCACCTTTGCGCAACGACAAACTACTTTAAACAAGTTTAGACACAAATGCACTTTTATCTTTGCCACATTGAGGGCTTGGAGAACCTACATAATCAATCGTACGTTAGGATATGCCTAATACTCAACACAATCGTAGTAAACACTTTGTGCTTTCAGTCCTTATCATTGACTGATAGATGACTCATTTTTGGCTATAAATATATTCGTATTGACTCTAATAATCAATATTAAAACCACTGTTCGATTATATGACTAGGAGTCCATCTTATTCAACATAAAAATGCACTAGGACTACATCTAGAACACTCTTTTGAGACATGGACTCAGCTTTGTACCTTTGCGCAACGACACAATCGAGGGCTCGGAGAACATTCATAATCAATCGTACATCCGGATACATGCCTAATAATCAACACAATCATAGGAAACACCTTCTGCTTTAGTCCTTATCATTGACTGATAAATGACTCATTTTTAGCTATAAATATATTCGTATTGACTCTTATAATCAATATTAAAGCCACTCTTCGATTATATGACTAGGACTCCATCTTATTCAACATAAAAATGCACTAGGACTACATCTAGAACACTCCTTTGAGACATGGACTCAGCTTTGTACCTTTGCGCAACAACAAACTCCTTTAAACAAGTTTAGACACAAATTCACTTTTATCTTTGCCATATTCAGGACTTGGAGAACTTTCATAATCAGTCGTACGTCCGGATTCATGCCGAATACTCAACACAATCGTAGGAAACACCTTGTGTGCTTTCAGTCCTTATCATTGACCGATAGATGACTTATTTTTAGCTATAAATATATTCGTATTGACTCTAATAATCAATATTAAAGTCACTATTCGTTAATACGACTAGGACTCCATCTTATTCAACATAAAAGTGCACTAAGACTACATCTAGGACACCCTTTTGAGCCATGGACTTGAGTTTGTACCTTTGTGCAACAACAAACTACTTTAAAAAAATTTAGACACTACTGCACTTTTATCTTTCCATCCCGGGCTTGGAGAACTTTCATAATCAACCGCACGTCTGGATACATGCCTAATACTCAACACAATCGTAGGAAACACCTTGTGCTTTCAGTCCTTATCATTGACTGATAGATGACTCATTTTTTGCTATAAATATATTCGTATTGACTCTAATAATCAATATTAAAACCACTGTTCGATTATATGACTAGGACTCCATCTTATTCAACATAAAAATGCACTAGGACTACATCTAGAACACTCCTTTGAGACATGGACTCAGCTTTGTACCTTTGCGCAACAACAAACTCCTTTAAACAAGTTTAGACACAAATTCACTTTTATCTTTGCCATATTCAGGACTTGGAGAACTTTCATAATCAGTCGTACGTCCGGATTCATGCCGAATACTCAACACAATCGTAGGAAACACCTTGTGTGCTTTCAGTCCTTATCATTGACCGATAGATGACTTATTTTAGCTATAAATATATTCGTATTGTCTCTAATAATCAATATTAAAGTCACTATTCGTTAATGCGACTAGGACTCCATCTTATTCAACATAAAAGTGCACTAAGACTACATCTAGGACACCCTTTTGAGCCATGGACTTGAGTTTGTACCTTTGTGCAACAACAAACTACTGTTGATTACGAAGGTTGACCAAGCCCTCGATATGACAAAGATAAAAGGGAATTAGTGTGTAAATTCGTTTAAAGAAGTTTGTCGTTGCGCACAAGTACATAGCTGGGGTCCATGGCTCAAACGAGTGTTCTAGATGTAGTACTTGTGCAATTTTATGTTGAATAAGATGGAGTCCTAGTCGTATACTCGAAGAGTGGCTTTAATATTGATTATTAGAGTCGATACGAATATATTTTATAGCCATTAAATGAGTCATCTATCACTCAATGATAAGGACAGAAAACATAAGGTGTTTCCTACGATTATGTTGAGTATTAGGCATGTATCCGGATGTACGATTGATTACGAAGTTTGACCAAGCCCTCGATATGGCAAAGAAAAAAGGGAATTAGTGTCTGAATTCGTTTAAAGGAGTTTGTCGTTACGCACATGTACAAAGCTCAGTCTATGGCTCAAACGAGAGTTCTAGATGTAGTACTAGTGCAATTTTATGTTGAATAAGATGGAGTCCTAATTGTATAATCGAAGAGTGGCTTTAATATTGATTATTAGAGTCCATACTAATATATATATAGCCTGAAATGTGTTATCTATCAGTCAACGATAAGGACTGAAAAATCAAGGTGTTTCCTACGATTGTGTTGAGTATTAGGCATGTATCCGGACGTACGATTGATTACGAAGGTTGAACAAGCCCTCGATATGGCAAAGATAAAAGGTAATTAGTGTCTAAATTCATTTAGAGGAGTTTGTCGTTGGGCAAATGTACAAAAGCTGAATCCACGGCTCAAACGAGTGTTCAAGATGTAGTCCTAGTGCATTTTTTGTTGAATAAGATGTAGTCCTGTCGTATACTCGAAGAGTGGGTTTAATATTGATTACTGGAGTCGATACGAATACATTTATAGCCAGTTATGGGCCATCTATCAGTCAATGATAAGGACTAAAAACACATGGTGTTTCCAATGATTGTGTTGAGTATTAGGCATCTATCTGGACGTACGATTGATTACGAAGGTTGACCAATCTCTCGATATGATAAAGATAAAAGGGAATTAGTGTGTAAATTCATTTAAAAGGAGTTTTGTCATTACGCACAGGTACATAGCTGAGTCCATGGCTCAAACGAGTGTTCTAGATGTAGTACTAACGCAATTTTATGTTGAATAAGATGGAGTCTTAGTCGTATAATTGAAGAGTGGCTTTAATATTGATTATTAGAGTGGATACGAATATATTTATCGCCAGAAATGAGTCATCTATCAGTCAATGATAAGGACATAAAACACAAGGTGTTTCCTACGATTGTGTTGAGTATTAGGCATGTATCCAGACGTAAGATTGATTACGAAGGTTGACCAAGCCCTCAATATGCCAAAGATAAAAGGGAGTTAATGTCTAAATTCTGTTAAAGGAGTTTGTCGTTGCGCAAACGTACAAAGCCGAGTCCATGGTTCAAACGAGTGTTCTAGATGTAGTACTAGGGCAATTTTATGTTGAATAAGATGGAGTCATATTCGTATCGAACAGTGGCTTTAATATTAATTATTAGAATCGGTACGAATATATTTATAACCATAAATGAGTCATCTATCAGTCAATGATAAGGACTGAAAACACAAGGTGTTTCCTACGATTCTGTTGAGTATTAGGCATGTATCCGGACGTACGATTGATTATGAAGGTTGACCAATCCCTCGATATGGCAAAGATAAAAGGGAATTGGTGTCTAAATTCGTTTAGAGGAGTTTGTCGTTGGCAAAGGTACAAAAGCTGAATCCACGGCTCAAACGAGTGTTCAAGATGTAGTCCTAATGCATTTTTATGTTGCATAAGATGGAGTCCTAGTCGTAAACTCGAAGAGTGGCTTTAATATTGATTATTAGAGTCGATACGAAATATATTTATAGCCTGTAATGAGTCATCTATCAGTCAATGATAAGGACTGAAAACACAAGGTGTTTCCAACGATTGTGTTGAGTATTAGGCATGTTTCCGGACGTACGATTGATTACGAAGGCTGACCAAGCCCTCGATATGGCAAAGATAAAAGGGAACTAGTCTTTAAATTCATTTAAAGGAGTTTGTCGTTCTGCAAAGGTACAAAGCTGAGTCCATGGCTCAAACAAGTGTTCTAGATGTAGTACTAGTGCAATTTCATGTTGAATAAGATGGAGTCCTAGTCGTATAATCGAAGAGTGGCTTTAATAATTATTATTAGAGTCGATACGAATATATTTGTAGCCAGTAAGGAGTCATCTATCAGTCAATGAGAAGGACTGAAAACACTTTCCTACGATTGTGTTTGAGTATTAGGCATGGATCCGGACGTACGATTGATTATGAAGGTTGACCTAGATGACAAAGATAAAAGGAATTAGTCTCGAAATTCGTTTAAAGGAGTTTGTCATTGCGCACAGGTACATAGCTGAGTCCATGGCTCAAACGAGTGTTCTAGATGTAGTACTAACGCAATTTTATGTTGAATAAGATGGAGTTCTAGTCATATAATCGAAGAGTGGCTTTAATATTGATTATTAGAGTCGATACGAATATATTTAAAGCCAGAAATGAGTCATCTATCAGTCAATGATAAGGACTGAAAACACAAGGTGTTTCCTACGATTATGTTGAGTATTAGGCATGTATCCGGACGTACGATTGATTACGAAGGTTGACCAAGCCCACGATATGGCAATGATTAAAGGGAATTAGTGTCTAAATTCGTTTAAAGGATTTTGTCGTTGCGCAAAAGTACAAAGCTGAGTTCATGGCTCAAACGATGTTCTAGATGTAGTACTAGTACAGTTTAATGTTGAATAAGATGGAGTCCTAGTCGTATAATCGAAGAGTGGCTTTAATATTGATTATTAGAGTCGATACGAATATATTTATAGCCATAAATGAGTCATATATCAGTCAATGATAATAACTGAAAACACAAGGTGTTTCCTACGATTGTGTTGAGTATTAGGCAAGTATCCGGACGTACAATTGATTACGAATGTTGAGCCCTCGATATGGCAAAGATAAAAGGGAATTAGTGTATAAATTCTTTTGAGGAAGTTTGTCGTTGTGTAAAGGTACAAACTTGAGTCCATGCCTCAAACGAGTGTCCTAGATGTAGTACTAGTACAATTTTATGTTGAATAAGATGGAGTCCGAGTCGTATAATCGAATAGTGGCTTTAATATTGATTATTCGAGTCGATACGAATATATTTATAGCCAGAAATGAGTCATCTATCAATCAATGATAAGGACTGAAAACACAAGGTGTTCCTACGATTGTGTTGAGTATTAGGCGTGTATCCGGACGTACGATTGATTACGAAGGTTGACCAAGCCCTCGATATGGCAAAGATAAAAGGGAATTAGTGTCTAAATTCGTTTAAAGAAATTTGTCGTTGCGCAAAGCTACAAAGCTGAGTCCATGGCTCGAACGAGTGTTCTAGATGTAGTACTAGTGCAATTTTATGTTGAATAAGATAGAGTCCTAGTCATATAATCACAAAGTGGCTTTAATATTGATTATTAGAGTCGATACGAATATATTTATGGCCAAAAATGAATAATCTATCAGTCAATGATAAGGACTGAAAATACAAGGTGTTTCCTCCGATTGTGTTGAGTAATTAGGCATGTATCAGGACATACAATTGATTATGAAGGTTGACCAAGCCCTCGATATGGCAAGGATAAAAGGGAATTAGTGTCTAAATTCGTTTAAAGGAGTTTGTCGTTGGGCAAAGGTACAAAAGTTGAGTCCATGGCTCAAATGAGTGTTCAAGATGTAGTCCTAGTATTTTTATGTTGAATAAGATGGAGTCCTAGTCATATAATCAAAGAGTGGCTTTAATATTGATTACTAGAGTCGATACGAATATATTTATAGCCAGTAATGAGTTATCTATCAGTCAATGATAAGGACTGGAAACACAAGGTGTTTCCTATGATTCTGTTGAGTATTAGGCATGTATCCAGACGTACGATTGATTACAAAGGTTGACCAAGCCCTCGATATGACAAAGATAAAAGGGAATTAGTGCGTAAATTCATTATATCTTGGCTTCTCTCCCTCCGATCGCCCCTGGACCCTCTCGGATTCTTTGGAGCTCCCATAGTGGTTTACTCTCTAACTCGGACGCTCTGGCCATCTTGCAAACCCCCGGACCGAAGGTGGAGTGGTCTTCCTTATTCCATGGCCCTTTCCGCATACACCGAATTCTTTTTATTCTGTGTCTCGTTATTAGAGAGCGTCTCTCTACCATGGATAAGCCTTGGTGCCCACCGGATTCTTGGGAGTGCGTCCTCTATAATTCTGGAATGGCTGAGAGCCACGCTCACCTCTTCTTTGAATGCACTTTGTCCTGGAGATGCCTTTCCCTTCTTAGACAGCGTACCAAGAATCAATGGCCTCATTCTTCGTGGATTTTAGGCATCAGATGGGCCTCCATTGGATTGCCATGGTAAACATATCATTAACGCAGCATACCGTGCCACACTTGCCTCTCTTGTTTATCACATTTTGGCCGTGAGCGTAATGCTCGTAGATTCCAAAACTCCTCCCTTTCAGTTAATGCTTTGGTGGATCTTGTTCTTGAGCAGGTTTGCACACGCATCAACGAAGATGACTTGAAGCCCGCGCTTCAAACTTTTGCCCATTTCCGCCTTTGGCGCATCCCATGGAGCCACCCTGTTGAATAATTGCTGGTTCATGTAGATTGCTGATTGTTGTTGACTGTTGATTGTTGTTTTTTTGGGTTTGACTTGTTGATTTGCCCCATTGTTGTTTTGGGCCGACTTGTTGCCGTGATTGGTCTGTTCTTTTGTTTTTCTGCCATTGATTCCGCTTTGGAATGGCTTGTTGTTATGTTCCCTCTTTAGCCCCTTGTTGGGATTGGCTTGTTGATGTTGCTTTCTGCCCAGGATCGCTGACTGTTGCCTTCCTGGGAACACTCTTCGGACAGGGCGGTTTTGCCTTTGTCATTGTTGTTAACACTCCTTTTATTTATGAAATTTGCATTTACCTAAAAATAAATTCATTTAAAGGAGTTTGACGTTACGCACAGGTACATAGCTGAGTCCATGATCAAAACGACTATTCTAGATGTAGTACTAGTGCAATTTTATGTTGAATAAGATGGAGTCCTAGTCGTACAATTAAAGAGTGGCTTAATATTGATTATTAGACTCGATAACGAATATATTTATATCCAGAAATGAGTTATCTATAAGTCAATGATAAGGACTGAAAACACAAGGTGTTTCCAACGATTATGTTGAGTATTAGGCATGTATCCGGACGAACGATTGATTACGAAGGTTGACCAAGCCACGATATGGCAATGAATAAAAGGGAATTAGTGTCTAAATTCGTTTAAAGGAGTTTTGTCGTTGCGCAAACGGACAAAGCTAAGTCCAATGACTCAAACGAGGTGTTGTAAATGTAGTAACTAGTGCAATTTTATATTGAATAAGATGGAGTCCTACTCGTATAATCGAACAGTGGCTTTAATATTGATTATTAGAGTCGATATGAACATATTTTAAAAACCAGAAATGAGTCATCTATAAGTCAATGATAAGGACTGAAAACACAAGGTGTTTCCTACGATTGTGTTGAGTATTAGGCATGTATCCCGGACATACGATTGATTACGAAGGTTAACCAAGCCCTCGATATGAGAAGATAAAAGGGAATTAGTTTCTAAATTCATTTAAACGAGTTTGTCGTTGCGCGAAACGTACAAAGCTGAGTCCATGGCTCAAACGAGTGTTGTAGATGTAGTAGTACTAGTGCAATTTTATGTTGAATAAGATGGAGTCCTAGTCGTACAATCGAAGAGTGGCTTTAATATTGATTATTAGAGTCGATACAAATATATTTATAGCCAGAAATGAGTCATCAATAAGTCAATGATAAGGACTGAAAACACAAGGTGTTTTCCTATGATTATGTTGATATTAGGCATGTATCCGGACGTACGATTGATTACGAAGGTTGACCAAGCCCACGATATGGCAATGATAAAAGGGAATTAGTGTCTAAATTCGTTTAAAGGATTTTGTCGTTGCGCAAAGTACAAAGCAGAGTTCATTGCTTAAACGAGTGTTCTAGATGTAGTACTAGTGCAATTTTATATTGAATAAGATGGAGTCCTAGTTGTATAATCGAAGAGTGGCTTTAATATTGATTATTAGAGTCAATACGAATATATTTATAGCTATAAATGAGTCATATATCAGTCAATGATAAGAACTGAAAACACAAGGTGTTCCTACGATTGTGTTGAGTATTAGGCAAGTATCCGGACGTACGATTGATTACGAAGGTTGACCAAGCCCTCGATATGGCAAAGATAAAAAGGAATTAGTGTATAAATTCGTTTGAAGAAGTTTGTCGTTGCGTAAAAGTACAAAGTTGAGTCAATGCCTCAAAACAAGTGCCCTAGATGTAGTACTAGTTTGCAATTTTATGTTGAATAAGATGGAGTCCAAGTCGTATAATCGAAAGAGCGGCTTTAATATAGATTATTAGAGTCGATACGAGTTTATTAATAGCCAGTAATGAGTCATCTATCAGTCAATGATAAGGACTGGAAACACAAGGTGTTTCCTACGATTGTGTTGATTATTAGTCATGTATCCGGACGTACGGTTGATTACGAAGGTTGACCAAGCCCTCGATATGACAAAGATAAAAAAGAAATTAGTGTGTAAATTCATTTAAAGGAGTTTGTTGTTGTGCACAGGTACATAGCTGAGTCATGGCTCAAACGAGTGTTCTAGATGTCAGTACTAGTGCAATTTTTATGTTGAATAAGATAGAGTCCTAGTCATATAATAAACAAAGTGGCTTTAATATTGATTATTAGAGTCGGTACGAATATATTTATGGCCAAAAAATGAGTCATCTATCAGTCAATGATATGGACTGAAAATACGAGGTGTTTCCTCCGATTGTGTTGAGTATTAGGCATGTATCAGGACATACAATTGATTATGAAGGTTGACCAAGCCCTCGATATGGCAAGGATAAAAGGGAATTAGTGTCTAAATTCGTTTAAAGGAGTTTGTCATTGGGCAAAGGTACAAAAGTTGAGTCCATGGCTCAAATGAGTGTTCAAGATGTAGTCCTAGTGCATTTTTATGTTGAATAAGATGGAGTCCTAGTCGTATAACCAAAGAGTGGCTTTAATATTGATTATTAGAGTCGATACGAATATATTTATAGCCAGTAATGAGTTATCTATCAGTCAATGATAAGGACTGGAAACACAAGATGTTTCCTATGATTGTGTTGAGTATTAGGCATGTATCCGGACGTACGATTGATTACGAAGGTTGACCATGCCCTCGATATGACAAAGATAAAAGGGAATTAGTGTGTAAATTCATTATAACTTGGCTTCTCTCCTCCGATCTCCCCTGGACCCTCTCGGATTCTTTGGAGCTCCCATAGCAGTTTACTCTCTAACTCGGACGCTCTGGGCATCTTGCAAACCCCCGGACCGAAGGTGGAGTGGTCTTCCTTATTCTATGGCCCTTTCCGCATACACCGAAATCTTTTTATTCTGTGTCTCGCTATTAGAGAGCGTCTCTCTACCATGGATAAGCCTTGGTGCCCACCGGATTCTTGGGAGTGCGTCCTCTGTAATTCTGGAATGGCTGAGAGCCACGCTCACCTCTTCTTTGAATGCACTTTCTCCCGGAAATGCTTTTCCCTTCTTAGACAGCGTACCAAGATTCAATGGTCTCATTCTTCGTGGATTTTAGGCATCAGATGGGCCTCCATTCGATGGCGTGGTAAACATATCATTAACGCAGCATACCGTGCCACTCTTGCCTCTCTTGTTTATCACATTTAGCGTGAGTGTAATGCTCGTAGATTCCAAAACTCCTCCCTTTCAATTAATGCTTTTGTGGATCTTGTTCTTGAGCAGGTTCGCACACGCATCAACGAAGATGACTTGAAGCCCGCACTTCAAACTTTTGCCCTTTTACGCCTTTGGCGCATCCCATGGAGCCACCCTATTGAATAATTGCTGGTTCTTGTAGATTGCTGATTGTTGTTGACTGTTGATTGTTGTTTTTTTTGGGTTTGACTTGTTGATTTTCCCCCCTTGTTGTTTTGGACCGGCTTGTTGCCGTGATTGGTCTGTTCTTTTGTTTTTCTGCCATTGATTCCGCTTTGGAATAGCTTGTTGTTATGTTCCCTCTTTAGCCCCTTGTTGGGATTGGCTTGTTGATGTTGCTTTATGCCCAGGATTGCTGACTGTTGCCTTCCTGGGAACACTCTTCGGACAGGGCGGTTTTGCCTTTGTCATTGTTGTTAACACTCCTTTTATTTATGAAATTTACATTTACCTAAAAATATATTCATTTAAAGGAGTTTGTCGTTACGTACAAGGTATATAGCTGAGTCCATGGCTCAAACGACTGTTCTAGATGTAGTACTAGTGCAATTTTATGTTGAATAAGATGGAGTCCTAGTCGTACAATTGAAGAGTGGCTTTAATATTGATTATAATAGTCGATACGAATATATTTATATCCAGAAATGAGTTATCTATAAGTCAATGATAAGGACTGAAAAACACAAGGTGTTTCCTTTCGATTTGTTGAGTATTAGGCATGTATCCGGACGTACGATTGATTACGAAGGTTGATCAAGCCCACGATATGGCAATGATAAAAGGGAATTAGTGTCTAAATTCGTTTAAAGGAGTTTGTCGTTGCGCAAACGGACAAAGCTAAGTCCATGACTCAAAATGAGTGTTATAGATGTAGTACTAGTGCAATTTTATATTGAATAAGATGGAGTCCTACTCGTATAATCGAACAGTGGCTTTAATATTGATTATTAGAGTCGATATGAATATATTTTAAAACCAGAAATGAGTCATCTATCAATCAATGATAAGGACTGAAAACACAGGTGTTTCCTACGATTGTGTTGAGTATTAGGCATGTATCCGGACATACGATTGATTACGAAGGTTAACCAAGCCCTCGATATGGAGAAGATAAAAGGGAATTAGTGTCTAAATTCGTTTAAAGGAGTTTGTCGTTGCGCAAACGTACAAAGCTGAGTCCATGGCTCAAACGAGTGTTGTAGATGGAGTCCTAGTCGTACAATCGAAGAGTGGCTTTAATATTGATTATTAGAGTCGATACAATAAATATATTTATAGCCAGAAATGAGTCATCTATAATTCAATGATAAGGACTGAAACACAAGGTGTTTCCTACGATTATGTTGAGTATTAGGCATGTGTCCGGACGTACGATTGATTACAAAGGTTGACCAAGCCCACGATATGGCAATGATAAAAGGGAATTAGTGTCTAAATTCGTTTGAAGGATTTTGTCGTTGCGCAAAAGTACAAAGCTGAGTTCATGGCTCAAACGAGTGTTCTAGATGTAGTACTAGTGCAGTTTAATGTTGAATAAGATGGAGTCCTAGTCGTACAATCGAAGAGTGGCTTTAATATTGATTATTAGAGTCGATACGAATATATTTATAGCCATAAATGAGCCATATATCAGTCAATGATAAGAACTGAAAACAAAAGGTGTTTCCTACGACTGTGTTGTGTATTAGGCAAGTATCCGAAGTACGATTGATTACGAAGGTTGACCAAGCCCTCGATATGGCAAAGATAAAAGGGAATTATTGTATAAATTCGTTTGAAGAAGTTTTTCGTTGCGTAAAGGTACAAAGTTGAGTCCATGCCTCAAACGAGTGTTCTAGATATAGTACTAGTGCAATTTTATGTTGAATAAGATGGAGTCCAAGTCGTATAATCGAAGAGTGGCTTTAATATTGATTACTAGAGTCGATACGAGTTTATTTATAGCCAGTAATGAGTTATCTATCAGTCAATGATAAGGACTGGAAACACAAGGTGTTTCCTACGATTGTATTGAGTATTAGGCATGTATCCGGACGTACGGTTGATTACGAAGGTTGACCAAGCCCTCGATATGAACAAAGATAAAAAGAAATTAGTGTGTAAATTCATTTAAAGGAGTTTGTCATTGCGCACAGGTACATAGCTGAGTCATGGCTCGAACGAGAGTTCTAGATGTAGTACTAGTGCAATTTTATGTTGAATAAGATAGAGTCCTAGTCATATAATCACAAAGTGGCTTTAATATTGATTATTAGAGTCGATACGAAATATATTTATGGCCAAAAAATGAGTCATCTATCAGTCAATGAAAAAGGACTAAAAATACAAGGTGTTTCCTCCGATTGTGTTGAGTATTAGGCATGTATCAGGACATACAGTTGATTATGAAGGTTGACCAAGTCGTCGATATGGCAAGGATAAAAGGGAATTGGTGTCTAAATCGTTTAAAGGAGTTTGTCGTTGGCAAAGGTACAAAAGTTGAGACCATGGCTCAAATGAGTGTTCAAGATGTAGTCCTAGTGCATTTTTATGTTGAATAAGATGGAGTCCTAGTCGTACAATCGAAGAGTGGCTTTAATATTGATTATTTAGAGTCGATACGAATATATTTATTAGCCAAAAATGAGTCATCTATCAGTCAATGATAAGGACTGAAAACACAAGGTGTTTCCTACGATTGTGGTGAGTATTAGGCATGTATTCGGACGTACGATTGATTACGATAGTTGATCAAGCCCCTGGCAAGGATAAAAGGGAATTAGTGTCTAAATTCATTTAAAGGAGTTTGTCGTTGTGCAAAAGTACAAAGCTGAGTCCATGGCTCAAACGAGTGTTCTACATGTAGTACTAGGTGCAGTTTAATGTTGAATAGGATGGATTACTAGTAATATTAATCGAATACGACTATATTTATAGCCATAAATGAGTCATCTATTAGTCAATGATAAGGACTAAAAAACACAAGGTGTTTTCCTACGATTGTGTTGAGTATTAGGCATGTATCTGGATGTAATGATTATTACGAAGGTTGACCAAAGCCTCAATATGGCAAAGATAAAACGGAATTAGTGTCTAAATTCGTTTAAAGGATTTTGTCGTTGCGCAAATGATGGGACCATCCGAAGCTTACAACTCAAAGCAAACAAAGATCCTTTGAGAATTAATGGGGGCCCGATTACTAGGGCATGAGCTAAGAAAATGAACAAAGCTTTGATGATTCTTATTGATGAAATCAACGGGCCAATGCATGAGAGATCAATGGAAGGTCCAATGATGAATATTCTTCAAGTAGATGGGCTAGAATGCGTCTAATAGTTGGGCTCAAGGTTTGAAGACTTCATTTGAAGAAAAAAAGAGGCCACAAATTCGTCCAACCCACCAAGCCCAAAAGAGAGTCCATTATTTTTGTCTAAATTAGTTTATTCCAAGAGACATCATAGTAGTCAAAGGGTCATTCTTGTTTTTCCAAGTCTTGTTAATGTCGTCAAAAGTGTCACTTTACTGCTCCTAAAGTCCCAAGGTTAGAATGAACTCTTGAGACCCTTGGGCATCCATTTGAAGCCTATAAAAGGCCATGGTTATCATTTGTAAAAATCAGACTTTTGAATTAATATAAACTTCTTCTTGTGAGGTTGAATTCTCTTTGTAGAGTTTCAATTGTTTAGAACTTATCAAGATATTTGAGCAAATATCTTGTGGCGTTCACCCATACCAAGGTTCTTGGCTGCCCATATAGCCAACGGGTCAAGGTGCTCTCAAGCTCCAGGTACGATCAAACTAGATCATCGATCTGGGATATCCGCTGCTTATTTCTAGACGTTTGGTTCTTGGATCCTTATATCCAATGGGTCTCACGTCCTATCTGTATCATTTTGGTATCAGAGCAATCTGGTATTGATCTGATTTTGTTATCTTCTTGCATATTTAGTTCAAAAAAAAAAAACGAGCAGCAAAAAAAAAATTCGTTCAAAAAAAGAGAAGGCCAAAAAAAAAAAAAAAAAACAACAAAAGTGAAAAAAGTGGCCATTTGAAAAAAAAAACGAAAAAAAAAAAAAATATATATATATATATATATATATTGAAGTATTCATTCATCTCTTGTTATTGTTAAATACCATCAACAAAAATCAGCCATCATCTAGTTGTTCGAAATTTTTCTTGTTCGGTTCTATTCTAATTGAGCCTACGAAGAGAATTTGAGAGGTAAAAGGCAAGAGTGTGTGAGTTTATTAGAGGGGAGGTAAAAGCCTATGAGTGAAACACGAGTGTTGTGAGAAATTATTTTTGAGTGATACACGAGTAAATTGTGAGGGTTCTACAATGGAAGGGACTTCTACCAATACGGGAAACGAGTTCACCGTTCAAGCTATGCAACAACAATTTGCAAGATTCGGAGGCAATTCTTGAAGGCATAACCGATCGTTTGGAGAGGTTGGAACAAACCAACTCCTAGGAGAACGCGGAAATCACCAAATCTGTCAATTGGAGTCCGAAGAGGAGGAAGAAGTGGAGCCTCCACATCGTGGCCATAGGGGAGGAAGAAGACGGCAAAGCAGTGAAGTGGACCGAGATTTGGGAAGCATAAAACTGAACATTCCCACATTTCAAGGAAGAAGTGATCCGGAAGGCATATTTAGAGTGGAAAAAAGGACGGATCTTATCTTTGAGTGTCATAACTACTCCAAGCAGAAGAAGGTGAAACTTGCTGCAATTGAGTTCACCGACTATGCTATAGTTTGGTGGGATTAATTGATCACAAACCGAAGGAGGTATGGAGAGAGACCTATCTCTACTTGGGCTGAAATGAAATCCATCATGCGTAAGAGATTCGTTCCTTCACATTATTTTCGTGATTTGTATCAAAAACTCCAAACTATGACACAAGGTGTGAAATCCGTGGATGAATATTACAAAGAGATCGAGATCGCTATGATTAGAGCGAATGTTGAAGAAGAGCGAGAGGCCACCATGGCAAAGTTCTTAAATGGTTTGAACCAAGAGATAGCCAACATTGTAGAGCTGCAACATTATGTCGAGCTTGAGGACATGGTGCACATAGCCATGAAGGTGGAAAAACAACTGAAGAGGAAGGGATCGAATCAAAGAAACTTTACATCCAATTTTCAGCCACCAAACAAGGCGAAAGAAGGGGCTTTCGAAAACAAGTTTTGGGGATCACCTCCAAAACCCAAAATGAGGCGTCTAAAGCCAAATCTAATGAGTAGAAAAGGAAACCTATCTCATCTTCATCCCGAAGTCGAGATATTAAATGTTTTCGTTGTCAAGTTATAGGCCATATTGCATCTGAATGCATCAACAAGAGAGTGTATCTTAAAAATGGCTCGAGCGATCATAACATCGAAGAGCTTCTAAACATCGACGATCATCATACAAGATGTCTAGTTCAAGGAAGGTATGATGCCTAGTTGTGAATGTAGCAACCACGAAGCATCATAAGTTTGCAATGCGATTGTGGGAAATCGTCTCATTTTCCACCAGTGCCAATCATGCTGTCACACAGACCGGCAGTTCGATAGGAGGGTGAATTTGATGTTTTCTAAACCGTTACACACTCAAGCATCATGATCGGAACATTTAAGCTTGTTTTCCTTTGACCCCAACAAGTTAAGAAGAATTTCCGTTCTCAATCAAGAAAATTGAGGAGAGCCCAAGAATGAGGTGAAAAATCTGAGGGCCAAAAGAAGGACTTTCTATGACAGAAGCAAAGTGAGATGAAAAAAAGAGGGGCATTGCTTGAAAAAAAGAGTGGGTTAGTGATGGTGTTAAGGAGGCACTGAACATAACGAATTGTGTCTCTTTTGAAGGAATGATGACGTCTTCCCGGGAAAGAAGAGCCAGCGGATTGCCACCAATAAGGGAATTGAGCATCAAATGGACTTCATTTCCAGGGGCCGTACTACCAAACTGACCAGCTTATAGGGTGAATTCCGAGGAGACAAAGGAAATCCAAAGGCAAGTGGAGGAATTGTTAACAAAAGGGAAGATTCGAGAAAGCATGAGTCCATGTGCCGTATCGGTGATCGTAGTACCAAAGAAAGATGGATCATGGCGAATGTGTACAGATTGTCGAAGCCATCAATAAAATCACGGTAAAGTATCGCTATCCTATTCCTAGGTTAGATGATATGCTTGATGAATTGTATGGTGCTATAATCTTCACAAAAGATTGATTTAAAGAGTGGATATCATCAAATCCGGATTAGAGAAGGGGATGAATGGAAAACTGCTTTTAAAACAAAATATGGTTTATATGAATGGTTAGTCATGCCTTTTGGGTTAACTAATGCACCAAGCACTTTTCATGAGATTAATGAACCATGTTTTGCGTGCCTTTATTGGGAAAGTTTGTGGTAGTTTACTTTGATGACATCCTTATATATAGCAAAAGCATAGAAGAACATCTTGAACATGTACTTGCTGTGCTAGGCACTTTAAGAGGAGAATCATTGTATGCTAATCTTAAGAAGTGTTTCTTTTGCATGGATAAAGTTGTTTTTCTTGGATTTGTGGTAAGTGCTAATGGAATTGAAATGGAAAAGGATAAAGTCAAGGCTATTCTAGATTGGCCAACTCCTAAGAACATTGATGGTAAGAAGTTTTCATGGTCTTGCAAGCTTCTATAGGCAGTTTGTAAAGGATTTTAGTACCATTGCTGGTCCATTAAATGAAATCGTTAAGAAAGAAGTTGGTTTTCATTGGGGAGAAAAACAATGACAAGCTTTTGATCTCCTAAAAGAAAAACTAACTACTGCGCCTATTCTTCCATTGCCTAACTTTGATAAATCATTTGAACTGAATGTGATGCATCTGGAGTCGGGGTAGGAGCTGTTTTGGATGCAAGAGGGACGACCAATTGCATACTTCAGCGAGAAGTTGTTAGGGAGCTCAAATTGAACTATCCGGCATACAATAAGGAGCTTTATGCTTTGGTGAGAGCATTAAAGACATGGCAGCACTACTTGTGGCCAAAGGAGTTTGTGATTCATACGGATCACGAGTCTCTTAAGTATCTCAAAGGCCAAGGTAAGTTGAGCAAGAGGCATATGAAATGGGTGGAATTCATTGAATCATTTCCTTATGCGATCAAATACAAGAAAGGAAAGGAAAACATTGTAGCTGATGCATTATCCGGAAGGTATGCTTTAATCACTACTTTGAGCTCTAAACTTCTTGGTTTTGAGTCAATAAAAGAAATGTATTGCCAATGATTCTGATTTTGGAGTCTATTTATTTAGCTTATGAACATGCTGCGTTTGGGAAGTTCTATAAACATGAGGGATACTTGTTTCGTGAAAATAAACTTTGCATCCCTAAATGTTCTATCCGGAGGTTGCTTGTTAGAGAGGCACACGGGGGAGGTTTAATGGGACACTTTGGTGTACATAAAACCATAGAAGTATTACGTGAATCATTTCTTTTTGGCCTGGTATGCGTGTTGATGTTGAGAAAATATGTGATCAGTGCATAACTTGTAAATGTGCCAAATCAAAATCAAAACCTCAAGGATTGTATCAACCTTTACCTATTCCTAGTGAACCATGGGTGGACATCTCTATGGATTTTGTTTTGGGTTTACCTAGGACAAAAAAAAGGAAGAGATTCTGTGTTTGTGGTTGTTGATAGATTTCTAAAATGGCTCATTTCATTCCATGTCATAAAAGTGATGATGCTATTCATATTGCTGATTTGTTCTTTCGAGAAATTGTGAGATTACATGGAGTTCCAAGAATAATTGTGAGTGACACAGATGCAAAATTTTTGAGTCATTTTTTGGCGTGTGTTGTGGAGTAAATTGGGAACTAAACTTCTATTTTCTACTACTTGTCATCCACAAACTGATGGACAAACTGAAGTAGTGAATAGGACCTTATCTCAATTGCTTAGAGCTTTGATTCAAAAGAACTTGAAGAACTGGGAAGATTGTTTGCCATTTGCTGAATTTGCATATAACAGGAGTGTTCATTCTGCTACTAAATTTATTCCTTTTGAAATTGTTTATGGCTTCAATCCATTGACTGCACTTGATCTTGTGCCTATTCCTGTTGATGAGCGAACGAATCTTGATGGAAAAGCCAAGGCAGAATTGATAAAGAGGTTGCATGAAAAGGTAAAGCTCAATATTGAGAAGCAAACTGAACATTATGCAAAACAAGCCAACAAAGGGCGCAAGCAAGTCATTTTTGAGCCTGGTGATTGGGTTTGGTTGCACTTGAGAAAAGAGAGATTTGCCGCAAAGCGAAGATCAAAATTGCAAGCGAGGGAGGATGGTCCATCTCAAGTGATTGCCAGGATCAACGATAATGCCTACAAACTAGACCTTCCCGGTGAGTATAATGTGAGCGCTTCTTTTAATGTGACTGATCTTTCTCCTTTTGATGCAGAATCAGATTCGAGGTCGAATCCTTCTGAAGACGGAGGGAATGATGGGGACCATCCGAAGCTTACAACTCAAAGCAACGAAGATCCTTTGAGAATTAATGGGGCCCGATTACGAGGGCAAGAGCTAAGAAAATGAACAAAGCTTTGATGATTCTTATTGATGAAATCAATGGGCCAATACATGACAGATCAATAGAAGGTCCAATGATGAATATTCTTCAAGTAGATGGGCTAGATGCATCTAATAGTTGGGCTCAAGGTTTGAAGACTTCATTTGAAGAAAAAGAGGCCACAAATTCGTCCAAACCCACCAAGCCCAAAAAGAGAGTCCATTATTTTTGTCTAAATTAGTTTATTTTCAGCATTAGAAGGCCAAAGAGACATCATAGTAGTCAAAGGGGTCATTCTTGTTTTTCTAAGTCTTGTTAAGGTGGTCAAAAGTGTCACTTTAATGCTCCTAAAAGTCCCAAGGTTAGAATTAACTCTTGAGACCCTTGGGCATCCATTTGAAGCCTATAAAAGGCCATGGTTATTATTTGTAAAAATCAGACTTTGAATTAATACAAACTTCTTCTTGTGAGGTTGAATTCTCTTTGTAGAGTTTCAATTGTTTAGAACTTATCAAGATACTTGAGCAATATCTTGTGGCCTTCACCATACCAAGGTTCTTGGCTGCCCATATAGCCAACGGGTCAAGGTGCTCTCAAGCTCCAGGTACGATCAAACTAGATCATCGATCTGGGATATCCGCTGCCTATTTCTATACGTTTGGTTCTTGGATCCCTATATCCAATGGGTCTCACGTCCTATCCGTATCAGCAAAGACACAAAGCTGAGTCCATGGCGGAAACGAGTGTTCTAGATGTAGTACTAGTGCAATTTTATGTTGAATAAGATAGAGTCCTAGTCGATAATCGAAGAGTGGCTTTAATATGGATATTAGAATCGATACAAATATATTTATAGCCAGTAATGAGTCATCTATCAGTCAATGATAAGGACTGAAAACACAAGGTGTTTGCTACGATTGTGTTGAGTATTAGGCATGTATCCGGACATACGATTGAATACGAAGGTTGACCAAGCCTCGATATGACGAAGATAAAGGGAATTTAGTGTGTGAATTCGTTTAAAGGAGTTTGTCGTTGCGCACAGGTACATAGCTGAGTCCATGGCTCAAACGAGTGTTCTAGATGTAGTACTAGTGCAATTTTATGTTGAATAAGATCACCTAGTCGTATAATAGAAGAGTGACTTTAATATTGATTATTAGAGTCGATACAAATATATTTATAGCCAGTAATGAGTTATCTATCAGTCAATGATAAGGACTGAAAACACAAGGTGTTTGCTACGATTGTGCTGAGTATTAGGCATGTATCCGGACATACGATTGATTACGAAGGTTGACCAAGCCCTCGATATGACAAAGATAAAAGGGAATTAGTGTGTAAATTCGTTTAAAAGAGTTTGTCGTTGCGCACAGGTACATATCTGAGTCCATTGCTCAAACGAGTGTTCTAGAATTAGTACTAGTGCAATTTTCTGTTGCATAAGATGGAGTTCTAGTCGTATAATCGATGAGTGGCTTTAATATTGATTATTAGAGTGAATACGAATACATTTATAGCCAGAAATGAGTCACCTAGCAGTCAATGATAAGGACTGAAAGCACAAGGTGTTTCCTACGATTGTGGTGAGTATTAGGCATGTATCGAGATGTACGATTGATTACGAAGGTTGACCAAGCCCCCAATATGGCAAAGATAAAAGGGAATTAGTGTCTAAATTTGTTTAAAGGAGTTTGTCGTTGTGCAAAAGTACAAAGTTGAGTCCATTGCTCAAACGAGTGTTCTAAATGTAGTACTAGTGCAGTTTAATGTTGAATAAGATGGAGTCCTAGTAGTATAATCGAAGAGTGGCTTTAATATTGATTATTAGAGTCAATAAGAATATATTTATAGCCATAAATGAGTCATCTATCAGTCAATGATATGGACTGAAAACACAAGGTGTTTCCTACGATTATGTTGAGTATTATGCATGTATCCGGACATACGATTGATTACGAAAGGTTTGACCAAGCCCACATATGGCAATGATAAAAGGAATATAGTGTCTAAATTCGTTTAAAGGAGTTTGTCGTTGCGCAAAAGTACAAAGCTGAGTCCATGGCTCAAACGATTGTTCTAGATGTAGCCACTAGTGCAGTTTAATGTTGAATAAGATGGAGTCCTACTCGTATAATCGAAGAGTGTCTTTAATATTGATTATTAGAGTCGACACGAATATATTTATAGCCATAAATGAGTCATAGATCAGTCAATGATAAGAACTGAAAACACAAGGTGTTTCCTACGATTGTGTTGAGTATTAGGCATGTATTCGGACGTATGATTGATTAGGAAGGTTGACCAAGCCCTCGATATGGCAAAGATAAAAGGGAATTAGTGTCTAAATTCGTTTAAAGGAGTTTGTCGTTGTGCAAAAAGTACAAAGCTGAGTCCATGGCTTAAATGAGTGTTCTAGATGTTGTACTAGTGCAGTTTAATGTTGAATAAGATGGAGTCCTAGTAGTATAATTGAAGAGTGGCTTTAATATTGATTATTAGAGTCGATAAGAATATATTTATAGCCATAAATGAGTCATCTATCAGTCAATGATATGGACTGAAAACACAAGGTGTTTCCTACGATTGTGTTGAGTATTAGGTATGTATCCGGACATACGATTGATTATGAAGGTTGACCAAAGCCTCAATATGGCAAAGATAAAAGGGAATTAGTGTCTGAATTCGTTAAAGGAGTTTGTCGTTGCGCAAAGGTACAAAGCTGAGTCCATGGCTGAAACGAGTTTATAGATGTAGTACTAGTGCAATTTTATGTTGAATAAGATAGAGTCCTAGTCGTATAATCGAAGAGTGCCTTTAATATTGATTATTAGAGTCGATACAAATATATTTATAGCCAGTAATGAGTCATCTATCAGTCAATGATAAGGATTGAAAAACAAGGTGTTTGCTACGATTGTGTTGAGTATTTGGCATGTATCCGGACATACGATTGATTACGAAGGCTGACCAAGCCCTCGATATGACAGAGATAAAAGGGTATTAGTGTGTAAATTCGTTTAAAGGAGTTTGTCGTTGCGCACAGGTACATAGCAGAGTCCATGCCTCAAACAAGTGTTCTAGATGAAGTTACTAGTCCAATTTTATGTTGAACAAGATGGAGTCCTAGTCGTACAATCGAAAAGTAGCTTTAACATTGATTATTGGAGTCGATACAAATATATTTATAGGCATAAATGAGTCATCTATAAGTCAATGATAAGGACTAAAAACACAAGGTGTTTCCTACGATTATGTTGAGTATTGGGCATGTATCCAGACGTATAAATGATTTTGAAGGCAATGATAAAAGGGAAATAGTGTCTAAATTCGTTTAAAGGAGTTTGTTGTTGCGCAAAAGTACAAAGCTGAGTCCATGGCTCAAACGAGTGTTCTAGATGTAGTACTAGTGAAGTTTAATGTTGAATAAGATGGAGTCCTAATCGTATAATCAAAGACTGGCTGTAATATTGATTATTAGAGTCGATACGAATATATTTATGACCATAAATGAATCATATATATCAGTCAATGATAAGAACTGAAAACACAAAGTGTTTCCTACGATTCTGTTGATGATTAGGCATGTATCCGAACGTACTATTGATTAGGAAGGTTGACCAAGCCCTCGATATGGCAAAGATAAAAGGGAATTAGTGTATAAATTCGTTCGAAGAAGTTTTGTCGTTGCGTAAAGGTACAAAGTTGTGTCCATGGCTCAAACGAGTGTTCTAGATGTAGTAATAGTGCATTTTATGTTGAATAAGATAGAGTCCTAGTCATATAATCGAAAAGTGGTATTAATATTGATTATTAGAGTTGATACGAATATATTTATAACCAGAAATGAGTCATCTATCAGTCAATGATAAGGACTAAGAACACAAGGTGTTTCCTCCGATTGTATTGAGTATTAGGCATGTATCAGGACACACAATTGATTACGAAGGTTGACCAAGCCCTCGATATGGCAAAAGATAAAAGGGAATTAGTGTCTAAATTCGTTTAAAGGAGTTTGTCGTTGCGCAAACATACAAGGCTGAGTAATGAGTCATCTATCAGTCCTAGTGCATTTTTATGTTGAATAAGATGGAGTCCTAGTTGTATAATCGAAGAGTGGCTTTAATATTGATTATTAGAGTCGATACGAATATATTTATTGCCAGTAATGAGTCATCTATCCGTCAATGATAAGGGTTGGGAACACAAGGTGTTTTCTACGATTGTGTTGAGTATTAGGCATGTATCCGGACGTATGATTGATTACGAAGGTTGACCAAGCCCACGATATGGCAAAGATAAAAGGGAATTAGTGTCTAATTCGTCTAAAGGAGTTTGTCGTTGCGCAAACATACAAAGCTGAGTCTATGGCTCAAAAGAGTGTTCAAGACGTAGTCCTAGTGCATTTTTATGTTGAATAAGATGCAGTCCTAGTGGTATAATCGAAGAGTGGCTTTAATATTGATTATTAGTGTCGATACGAATACATTTATAGCTAGAAATGAGTCATTTATCAGTTAATAATAAGGACTGAAAAACACAAGGTGTAAATTCAATATGACAAAGATAAAAGGGAATTAGTGTGTAAATTCGTTTAAAGGAGTTTTGTCATTGCGCACAGGTACATAGTTGAGTCCAAGGCTCAAACGAGTGTTCTAGATGTAGTATTAGTTCAATTTTATGTTGAATAAGATGGAGTTCTAGTCGTATAATCGATGAGTGGCTTTAATATTGATTATTAGAGTGCATACGAACACATTTATAGCCAGAAATGAGTCACCTATGATAAGGACTGAAAGCACAAGGTGTTTCCTACGATTGTGGTGAGTATTAGGCATGTATCCAGACGTACGATTGATTACGAAGGTTGACCAAGCACTCGATATGGCAAAGATAAAAGGAATTAGTGTCTAAATTCGTTTTAAAGGAGTTTGTGGTTGTGCAAAAGTACAAAGTTGAGTCCATGGCTCAAACGAGTGTTCTAGATGTAGTACTAGTCCAATTTTATGTTGAACAAGATGGAGTCCTAGTCGTACAATCGAAGAGTGGCTTTAATATTGATTATTGGAGTCGACACAAATATATTTATAGCCAGAAATGAGTCATCTATAAGTCAATGATAAGGACTGAAAACACAAGGTGTTTCCTACGATTATGTTGAGTATTAGGCATGTATCCGGACGTACGATTGATTAGGAAGGTTGACCAAGCCCTCGATATGGCAAGGATAAAAGGGAATTTAGTGTATAAATTCGTTCGAAGAAGTTTTTCGTTGCGTAAAGGTACAAAGTTGAGTCCATGCCTCAAACGAGTGTTCTAGATATAGTACTAGTGCAATTTTATGTTGAATAAGACGGAGTACTAGTCATATAATCGAAGAGTGGCTTTAATATTGATTATTAGAGTAGATACGAGTTATTTATGGCCAGTAATGAGTAATCTATCAGTCAATGATAAGGAATGAAAACACAAGGTGTTTGCTACAATTGTGTTGAGTATTAGGCATGTATCCGGACATACGATTGATTACGAAGGCTGACCAAGCCCTCGATATGACAAAGATAAAAGGGAATTAGTGTGTAAATTCGTTTAAAGGAGTTTGTCGTTGCGCACAGGTACATAGCCGAGTGCACGGCTCAAATGAGTGTTCTAGATGTAGTACTAGTCCAATTTTTATGTTGAACAAGATGGAGTCCTAGTCGTATAATCGAAAGAGTCGCTTTAATATTGATTATTAGAGTCATTACCAATATATTTTATAGCCAGAAATGAGTCATCTATCAGTCAATTATGAGGACTGAAAACATAAGGTGTTTCCTACTATTGTATTGAGTATTAGGCATGTATCCGGATGTACGATTGATTTACAAAGGTTGACCAAGCCCGAGACATAGATAAAAGGGAATTATGTCTAAACTCGACTAAAGGAGTTTGACGTTGCGCACAGGTACAAAGCTGAGTCGATGGCTCAAACGAGTGTTCTAGATGTAGTACTAGCGCAATTTTATGTTGAGTAAGATGGAGTCCTAGTCGTATAATGGAAGAGTGGCTTTAATATGATTATTAGAGTCCATACGAATATATTTATAGCCAGAATTGAGTGATCTATCAGTCAATGATAAGGACTAAAAACACAAGGTGTTTTCTACAGTTGTGTTGAGTATTGGGCATCTATCCGAACGTAAAATCGATTACGCAGATTGACCAAGCCCTCGACAAGGAAAAGAGAAACAGGAATTAGTGTCTACATTCGTTTAAAGGAGTTTGTCATTGCGCAAAAGGTACAAAGTTTGAGTCAATGGCTCAAACGAGTGTTCTAGATGTAGTATTAGTGCAATTTTATGTTGAATAAGATAGAGTCCTAGCCATATAATCGAAGAGTGGCTTTAATATTGATTATTAGAGTCGATACGAATATATTTATAGCCAAAAATGAGTTATCTATCAGGCAATGATAAGGACTGAAAACACAAGGTGTTTCCTAGGAATAATATTGAGTATTAGCCATGTATCCGGATGTACGATTTGATTACGAAGGTTGACCAAGCCTTCGATATGGCAAGGATAAAAGGGAATTGGTGTCTAAATTCATTTAAAGGAGTTTGTCGTTGCACAAAAGTACAAAGCTGAGTCCATGGCTCAACGAGTATTCTAGATGTAGTACTAAGTGCAATTTTATGTTGAATAAGATGGAGTCCTAGTCGTATAATCGAAGAGTGGCTTTAATATTGATTATTAGAGTCGATATGAATATATTTATACCCAGAAATGAGTCATCTATCAGGTAATAATAGGACTGAAAACACAAGGTGTTTTCCTATGATTGTGTTGAGTATTAGGCATGTTCCGACGTACGATTTGATTACGAAGGTTGCGCAAAAGGTACAAAGCTGAGTCCATGGCTCAAACGAGTGTTTTAGATGTAGTACTAGTGCGATTTTATGTTGAATAAGATAGAGTCGTAGTCATATATAATCGAAGAGTGGCTTTAATATTGATTATTAGAGCCGATACGAATAAATTTATAGCCAGAAATGAGTCATCTATCAGTAAATGATAAGGACTGAAAACATAAGGTGTTTCCTCCGACTGTGTTGAGAATTAGGCATGTTTTCCGTACATACAATTGATTATGAAGGTTGACCAAGCCCTCGATATGGCAAAGATAAAATGGAAGTAGTGTCTAAATTCTTTTAAATGAGTTTGTCATTGGGCAAAGGTACAAAAGCTGAGTCATGGCTCAAAAGAGTGTTCAAGATGTAGTCCTAGTGTATTTTTATGTTGAATAAGATGCAGTACTAGTCGTATAATCCAAGAGTGGCTTTAATAATTATTATTAGAGTCGATACGAAATATATTTATACGCAGTAGTGAGTCATCTATCAGTCAATGATAAGGACTGAAAACACAAGGTGTTTACCTACGATTGTGTTGAGTATAGGGCAAGTATCCGGACGTACGATTGATTACGAAGTTTGACCAAGCCCACGATATGGCAAAGATAAAATGGAATTAGTGTCTAAATTTGTTTAAAGGGGTTTGTCGTTGTACAAATGTACAAAGTTGAGTCCATGGCTCAAACGAGGGTTCTAGATGTAGTACTAGCGCAGTTTAATGTTGAATAAGATGGAGTCCTAGTTTGTATAATCGAAGAGTGGCTTTAATATTGAATATGAGAGTCGATACGAATATTTTTATTGCCATAAATGAGTCATCTATCAGTCAATGATAAGGACGGAAAGCACAAGGTTTTTCCTATGATTTCGTTGAGTATTTGGCATGTATCCCGACGTACGATTGATTACGAAGGGTGACCAAGCCCACGATATGGCAAAGATATAAGGGAATTAGTGTTTAAATTCATTGAAAGAAGTTTGTCGTTGCGCAAAGGTACAAAGCTGAGTCCATGCCTCAAACGAGTGTTCTAGATGTAGTACTAGTGCAATTTTATGTTCAATAAGATGGAGTCCTAGTCGTATAATCGAAGAGTCCTTTTAATATTAATTATTAGAGTCGATACGAATATATTTATAGCCAGAAATGAGTCATCTATCAGTCAATGAATAAGGACTGAACACCACAAGGTGTTTCCTACGATTGTGTTGAGTATTAGGCATGTATCCGGATGTACGATTGCTTATGAAGGTTCTCCATGCCCTCAATATGGCAAAGATAAAAGTGGACTAGTGTCTAAATTCGTTTGAAGGAGTTGGTCGTTGCGCAAAGGTACAAAGCTGAGTCCATGGCTCAAAAGAGTGTTCTAGATGTGGTCCTATTGCACTTTTATGTTGAATAAGATGGAGTCCTAGTCGTATAATCGAAGAGTGGCTTTAATATTGATTATTATAGTCAATACGAATATATTTATAGCCAGAAATGAGTCGTCTATCAATCAATGATAAGGCTTGAAAACACAAGGTGTTTCTTACGATTATGTTGAGTATTAGGCATGTATCCAGATGTAAGATTGATTACGAAGGTCGACCAAGCCCTCGATATGTCAAAGATAAAAGGGAATTAGTGTCTAAATTGGTTTAAAGGAATTTGTCGTTGTGCAAAGGTAGAAAGCTGTGTCCATGGCTCAAACGAGTTTTTAGATGTAGTACCAAAGCAATTTTATGTTGAATAAGATGGAGTCCTAGTCGTATAATCGAAGAGTGGCTTTCATATTGAATATTAGAGTCGATAGGAATATATTTATAGCCAGAAATGAGTCATCTATCAGTCAGTGATAAGGACTGAAAACACAAGGTATTTCCTACGATTGTGTTGAGTATTAGGCATTTATCCGGACGTACGATTGATTACGAAGGTTGACCAAGCACTCGATATGGCAAAGATAAAAGGGAATTCGTGTCTAAATTCGTTTAAAGGATTTTGTGGTTGTGCAAAAGTACAAAGCTGAGTCCATGGCTCAAACGAGTGTTCTAGATGTAGCACTAGTCCAATTTTATGTTGAACAAGATGGAGTCCTAGTCGTACAATCGAAGAGTGGCTTTAATATTGATTATTGGAGTCGACACAAATATATTTATAGCCAGAAATGAGTCATCTATCAGTCAATGATAAGAACTGAAAACACAAGGTGGTTCTTATGATTGTGTTGAGTATATTAGGCATGTATCGATGGGTGGCTTTAATGTTGTTTCTTAGAGTCGATATGAATATATTTATAGCCAAAAATGAGTCATCTATCAGTCAATGATAAGGACTGAGAACACAAGGTGTTTGCTATGATTGTGTTGAGTATTAGGCATGTATCCGGACGTACGATTGATTACAAAGGTTGACCAAGCCCTCGATATGGCCAAGATAAAAGGGAATTAGTGTCTAAATTTGTTTAAAGGATTTTGTTGTTGCGCAAAGGTACAAAGCTGAGTCCATGGCTCAAAACGAGTGTTCTAGATGTAGTACTAGTGCAGTTTTATGTTGAATATGATGGAGTCCTAGTCATATAATCGAAGAGTGGCTATAATATTGATTATTAGAGTCGATACGAATACATTTATAGCCAGAAATGAGTCATCTATCAGTGAATGACAATGACTAAAAACACAAGGTGTTTCATACGATTGGCTTGAGTATTAGGCATGTATCCGGACGTACGATTGATTAGAAAGGTTGACCTAGCCCTCGATATGGAAAAGATAAAAGGGAATTAGTGTCTAAACTCGTTTAAATGAGTTTTTGTATTGCACAAAGGTACAAAGGTGAGTACATGGCTCAAACGAGTGTTCTAGATGTAGTACTAGTGCAATTTTTTGTTGAATAAGATGGAGTTATTCGTATAATCGAAGAGTGGCTTTAATATTGATTATTAGAGTCCATACGAATATATTTGTAGCCAGAAATGCGTCATCTATCAGTCAATGATAAGGACTGAAAACACATGGTGTTTCCTACGATTGTGTTGAGTATTAGGAATATCCTCGGACGTACGATTGTTTACGAAGGTTGACCAAACCCTTGATATGGCAAAGATAAATGGGAAATAGTGTCTAAATTCGTTTAAAGGAGTTTGTTATTTTTTATTTTATTTTAGGTAAAGGTAAATTGCATAAATATAGAGAAAGTTACATCAGTGACGTAGGCTGTGCGCCCAGTCCTCAAAAGAACGAAGGCCCAGGAAGGCAACATCAATCTACCAAACCTGGGCACAAAACAACAACAAGCCAGCTCCGACGAGGAGCACAAAGCAACAAGGCAGACATGACACAAAAAATACATCAATAGGACAAAAACAGACTCGACTACAAGCTGGCCCAAAATCAACAAAGGCAACATAACAAACACTGCAACAAGCCAGTCGAAGCGAACTGATCAATCCAACAAAAAGCCCCGCATATTCCAAGTGGCAGGTCAAGTCATTTATAACCATGAGGCGGGCTACGTCTATTAGGGCCCGAGGGGGTGAAATCAGCTTCAAGGGACACCTCATTGAGAGCTTCAAAAGGATTGTGAGTGGGGATGCTCTCAATATTCTCCAAAGGGGGAGGAGGATGATCATCAACAACTGCTCCTTCCAAAGGAGATGGGGGGGCCGGAATTGAGTGGACAGGAGCATTCCCTGAAGTTGTGGCCCGGTGATTCGGAGGTTTGGGGACATAGGAAGCAACCGGGTGTTTCTGATGTGCCTGCTTCAGAGTAGAGCTGGCCGGAGCATGCTCGGTAGTTGTGGTCCGAGGAGGGGCTGATTTTGGAATGTAGATAGCGGCCGATTGTTTTGGCGGCTTTTCCAAGGTAGGGCAAGTCTTGGCCCGAATGGCCAAGGGAGCAACAAGTTCGGCACTTAGGTGGGACCCATTCATATTCGACGTCAATGCGGCATGGTGACTCCGATCCGTCCTCTGAAGGAATCATGATGATAATGTGCTTGGGGAGAGTGGAGGAGTAATCAAGCATAATGCATACACGAGCAAAGTCCAGTCTCGTGCATGCCTTTGTGATAGCATCGCTGAATAGTGGCTTGCCAATACCGCTAGCAATGGTACTCAAACCCTCATCCGTCCAGAGATCAACAGGAAGGTGCCAAAGGCGGATCCAAATAGAAACTTCAGTGTGGCTTTGTTTTCGTAAGACCATTCCGGGTTCCCATCTTTGAAGAACAATGGGTTGTCCTTGGAAGAGCCAAGGACCGCTCTCAATAATCCCATCCATAGCCGAAGCATTTTCAAAAGTGAAGAAGAAGAAACCATTGATAGTGGCTGTCACTTCTTTGATATCGGGCCAATTCGCGTGAACAAAGTCCGGAAGGGAAAGAAAGGTGGTTTGCGACAAGGAGGTATCCAACCGCCCAAGATTCCACCGCTTAGAACCATTTTTTTATCATGTCAAGAGAGGATCGAACAATAACTTCTCCGTTTTGGAATTCCGGGGGAACAAACCGCAAGGACTTCTTTTTCGATTGCTCGCAAGAGGCAGCAAAGGCGTCATGATGAGAGTTCAGCCCCAAAGACAAATTCGGGACACTCGGAAAATTCAATTTAGAAGATGAATTAAGCAAGGATGTAGCAACCGTATCAATATCTTTAGACGGGTCAATACGCAAGTCCGGAGCAACCGGAGAACCAGCAATAACAACCGGGGCAATCGGGGCATTTGAATCAGCCGAATTGATTAACAAGCCCGAAGCAACTGGAGTAATCATGTTAAAAGGGCCATCAACCAAAGTCGGAGAATCAGCCATATTAATCGAATTGTTAACCAAGACCGGAGCAACCGGAGAATTCACATCAGCCATAATGATAGAGGAATCTTCTACGTTGAGAGGGTGAATAGTTTCATTGGGGCGTGACAAAGAGCAAGGCATGAATTCATCACCTTCAGCAACAAAGGCTTCTTTTCCAGCCGTTATGAGATTGCTAGGGCGTCCTGTAAGCACATCTTTGTAAGAAGATCCATGAGTGAGTGGAGAAGAAGGCCATGGAAGCAATAGTGGGCTCGAAGAGACTCTATTCGTCGGCGCAACCAAGTTTTGAGAAACCGACAGAAATGGGGCTTTGGTGGCGAGTTCTCAGCACATGAGGGGGAAGGAAGTGGAGCTTCAACAGCCATATGAGGAGGGGAAAGGGCACCCTCTTCGTCCACACCAAGTGAAGAGACTCTATTTGCCGGTGCAACCAAGATTTGAGAAACCCGCAGAAGTGGGGATGTTGGTGGCGAGTTTTCAGCACATGAGGGGGAAGGAAATGGAGTTTCAACAGCCAAATGAGGAGGGGAAAGGTCACCCTTTTTGTCCACACCAAGTGAGGAGACTCTATTTGCCGGTGCAGCCAAGATTTGAGAAACCGGCAAAAATGGGGCTGTTGGTGGCGACTTTTCAGCACATGAGGGGGAGGGGAATGGAGCAGCAACAACCATATGAGGAGGGGAAAAGTCACCCTATTCGTCCAAACTAAGTGACTCGCCCAAAGGGCTATTTTGCAGCAGTAGAAGATGAGGAGTCGCGTGCGCCTTCGGCGGAAGATGAGGGACACAAGCACCACCGGCGGTGGAGCAATATCCAAGAGCACAACACGTCGATCTGGACAGAGAGGAGGGCGGAACGGAGTGAGAGAGTGCTCGGATGCGGGTTTGAGCTTTGGGAGCATGGCGGTTGGATGTGGCGAATGGGAAGCAGCGTCCGCCGCCTTCAAACCGAGTGTAAAGCAGCTGGATCTCCTTCTTGGCTTGAGGGTCTCCATTCATAGCTCGGGAGGTAAGGTTAAGAACTTTAGCCATGGAAAAATCAGATCCCAAAGGGCTCAAATCATCGACAATGGCCTCTCCCTCTCTGCTGGTGGCTGCGTCCTCCACACCAATATCACCATTGCCGTCAAGGCTGGAGGTCAAAAGACCGGCAACGATGGCTGGATTTGGAGAAGATGATGGTGTGTTGTGAGGAGAGGTAGTGTGAGAGAGGGAGGAGAGAATTTTGTCTCTTTTTCTTAGCCCATTCATCAATCAGAGTGGCTTTTCATTTAAAGGAGTTTGTCGTTGCGCAAAGGTACAAAGCTGAGTCCATGGCTCAAACGAGTGTTCTAGATGTAGTACTAGTGTAATTTTTATGTTGAATAAGATGGAGTCCTAGTCGTATAATCGAAGAGTGGCTTTAATATTGATTACTAGAGTCGATACGAATATATTTATAGCCTGAAATAAGTCATCTATCAGCCAATGACAAGGACTGAAAACACAAGGTGTTTCCTACGATTGTGTTGTGTATTAGGCATGTATCCGGACGTACGATTGATTATCAAGGTTCTCCATGCCGTTAATATGGTAAAGATAAAAGTGGATTATTGTCCAAATTTGTTTAAAGGAGTTTGTCACTGGCAAAGGTACAAAGCTGAGTCCATGGCTCAAGGAGTGTTCAAGATGTAGTCCTAGTGCATTTTATGTTGAATAAGATGGAGTCCTAGTCGTATAATCGAAGAGTGTCTTTAATATTCATTATTTAGAGTCGATACGAATATATTTATAGCCAGCAATTAGTCATCTATCACTCAATCATAAGGACTGAAAAACACAAGGTTGTTTCCTACGGTTGTGTTGAGTATTAGGCATGTATCCGGACATATGATTAATTACAAAAGGTTGACCAAGCTCTCGATATGGCAAAGATAAAAGGAAATTAGTATCTAAATTCATTTAAAGGAGTTTGTTCGTTGCAGCAAAGATACAAAGCGAGTCCATGGCTCAAACGAGTGTTCTAGATCTAGTACTAGTGCAATTTTATGTTGAATAAGATAGATTCCTAGTCATATAATCGAAGAGTGGTTTTAATATTGATTATTAGAGTCGATACGAATAAATTTATAGCCAGAAATGAGTCATCTATCAGTCAATGATAAGGATTGAAAACACAAGGTGTTTCCTACGATTGTGTTGAGTATTAGGCATGTATCCGAACGTACGATTGATTACGAAGGTTGACCAAGCCCTCGATGTGGCAAAGATAACAGGGAATTAGTGTATAAATTCGTTTAAAGAAGTTTGTTGTTGCGCACCTGTAAATCCTTGAACTATAGCTTTAGCTATTTCAGAGTCAGCATTTCCTTTAAGGCGACAAGCAGTAGCATACATTGTGATATAATGTAATTTTGTTTGTATTTGATACTAAGTATGCCCATCAATTTTCCACTCATCAATGGAAGTTCCGTCAAACGAAGCCCCAACTAAATAATATTCTTGTTCTTCTATCAAAAGGTCTACTGGGGTTGGCCTATGATAATAAGGCTTCCTATTATTGTTATTTCCAAAATCAATTTTATTGAGTCCATACGGTTCCTGCTGTAATTCTTTTTTTGAACATTTCTTCTAACTGATCTATCTCTTGCTCAGAATTCCCATCTTCCTTTTCGGAATTATTCTCTTGTGCTCCAGTAAGAGGGGCTATATCTTTATCTTTTAACCCAAGGTTTTTTAACCTTTTTAATATTTCTTCTAGAACCTCAGAATCTTCAGAGGCTTTACTAATATTAACATTAATCTTTTCAGAAGGTAATGGTTTGAATAAAACCTTTTCCTTTTCAACAGTCTTACTAGTGTAAGGCAACTCGGTATGATTGTTATAAAGATATTTATTAACATGTTGCTCTATCCTGGTAAGTTGTCTTCCCGATAGTTTGTAAAGACAAATTTGTATAGTTGTTCTGTTCTATTGCAGCTTCTATTTTATTATCTTTTCTGTAAGGGGTAGCGTTAACCTCTTCTTTATCGATTTTAATAGACAAATTAATCTCTGGGGGATGAATACTTTTAATAATTTTTCCCTTTGTTGTAATAAAATTCTGATAGGCAGCATTAATATTAGCAATAATATTCTCGTCAGAGAACTTAGGAAAATTATTTTCTCGTTTCTCTATCTTATAGAAAATATTCATGACTTCAAAGAAGTCTATTTCTTCCTTCATTTTTCTTAAAAATTTTCTTATAGGTTTTAAACCATTTCTCCTGGCTTTTTGTTGATTTTAAATAAAATCATTTTCTCTTAATTTCATTTTCTGGAGAATAGAATAATTCTCTTAGTCTCCCTTCAAATGGAAATTCTAGATTTTTACCCACGGTTAAGGTATTTAAACCAAAAACACTTCTTTCATCTTCAAAAATCATATCCCATGTCGGAGCGGGTAGGTGATTTAGCCCGTGACGAAGAAGGGATTTCAACTTTATATTCCGGTTGACTAACCCCATCTGATGTATTTTTCAATATAACTTGTTCCTTTCCAAATCGTGATAAGGGAATTGAAGATGTAGAACATCTACCAGACATTATTTCTTCTTTCCTAGAATTCTCCCTTATATTAAGGCAAGTAACTCGATCATCTTATCTCTACATCTCCATCTGGATATTCTATTATTTCTTCTAACCTTTTATTTTCCTGTTTTACAGGTTTATTGCCTTCTTCAAGGATCCATTTTTCAGGAAGATTAACTTGACCCCAAGTAATAGTTTTGGGGATTACAACATTACTCTTGGATATGTCAGTTACGAACATGGTTGTAGTCCTAGGATTTTGATTTATAAATTTCCTCATATCAGGAACCATTGTATTCATGACCTTGTAATAAAGTTTAAAAATAAGAAAAACATTTTGAGTTCCAGGCATCATATCAAATCCATCTGATTTTATATCTAAGCATAACTGGATTCTACTATTCCTAACAAGGAATCATGGAAGTTGTTATGCCTCTTATCTCTTACTGCAATCAATGCCGAAGTATTTAAACCTAGTCTAGTGGCAGGCAGGTCTTAAGACAATTTGAACCATTCCAATATGCAAGAATTTGTATTTTTGCCTATGCAAGGCCATAAGTCTTTCAGAAAATAAATGGAATGTACTGTATCCTTCAGATAAAGGAATTGATTGTTCAACTATCTTAATGATATAATCAGTTCTTCTAATAAAACTTCCCGTGCTCTTGTAAATTTTTCCTGTTGGATAAACAGGCATTCTCCAGTCATTTAAACTTTTATCAATGTTATCATTAATAACAATTTCCTTATTCTTATTAGTAAATTCTTGTTGATCTAAATCGTCATTAGAGCTAAAAGACAAAACTCGACTGAACCTATTCATTTGATCTTCCTTATCAGTGTCAACGATTTACGCCTAAGGATTCCCTAACAGCCCTCTAGGCAAATAACAGGAACATAAACAGGCTACGCGACTTAAGGCAAAGTGCCCGGGTTTCAAAGGAAGATTCCTATGAATCAGTAAAGTTTAAGCTTTTTAGGTTTGTATGAAAAACTAGACCCTTATGCTAATCTATTTCCTTTTTGCATATTTCCAAATGTTGAGGACCCATGGCAATGGGTTTAGCCTTAGTGGGAATTTGATTTTCTTTGAAATCAGCCTCATAAGGTAAAGAGACAACATGTTTTTTCCTTTCCCAGAAGGCATTGCGAATATCAGAGCAGATTGTTTTTTCTATATAAGATTGTAAATCCTTAATTTTATTTTGTAAATAAAGAGAAGAAATTTTTTCTTTTAATTTTTTATAACTAATCTCTTGGGGTAAAGAGTTTAAAAGGTTTTCTTTTCTTTCAATTGTTTTTTGAATTAAGTCTATCTCATGATATTTTGGCTGAGTGACAAAATTGAACTTTAATTCATTTCCTTTTACTACACTTGTAATTCCTTCTTTGGATACTTCTTTGATTGGATAAAGCATGTGAAGAAAAGGATTTCCTAATATCACGTCATGAGAGAGATTTTTTACCATTATAAATGGCATTTCTAGACAAATTCCTTTATTACAAACAACAGTGTTTTGTAATTTATACTTCACTAGTAATTTCCTTCCATCTGCTGCGTTAAGGACTTCAGTTGTTTTTGAAAAATATCTAGAGGGTACTAACCCTTCATTAATGTAGTTTAAATTTGCTCCTGAATCTATCATGGCAAAAGCCGAAAAATAGTACTCTTTATGCACAACAATAGTAACCTTGGTATGCCATTTATGGGTTATAACTCTGTCAATCATATTAATAAAATTTAAAGAGTTTAACTCTTCTTTTTGCAATAATTCTTCCTTTTCAATTCTTATTTCTTCCTCATTATCACTAGATGAATGATCATGAGATTTAATCTCAAGGGCAGACACTCTAGATTTTAATTCTTGTAATTCTTGTTTTAGAATTTTTACTTCATATCTTAATTCTGCCGTAGAGGCTTCTGTAGTTGTAGAAGTAGATACATTAGAGTTTTTAACTCTATTCATTATCTCTTTAAAATTATAAGCTTCCGGCTCTTTTATTTTTAATTTTTTCTCAGGTTTTCAGTCTTTATAAGATTCTAAATATTTTTGTAATATTTCCTTTTTTTCGTCCGAATCAGGAATTTTATCTATAAGATCTAGAATAAAACTTTCTTCTTTTGTCAATACAAATAATCCGTTAGCATGATATGAAGCTTTATACTAGTCACAATTTCCTTCACAACTATTGGATTCATCATTTTCTGACCCTTCATTTTCTGATTCTTTATTATCAGATTCTTCATTGTTTTCATCTTCAGAATTTATTTCTGTTATAACAGATAATTTCAAATTTTCATCTTCTAGTTCTGATTCTTCTATAAGAAGCTTTTGTAATGCTTTTTTAAGATCTTCATCTATATCAAGATTTAGAATTCTTCTTTTCATCTTACATCTATTAGCATAATGTCCTGGGGAACGACATTTCCAACATATTGGAATTCTTTTTTGTTTAGGAGGATTTTCTTTTTCCTATATTCCTTTCTTGGAGGATTTCCTTCTACATTATTATCCTTTCTCTTATAATAGCGTTTTTTACTGTTATTAGAGGTTTTATAAAGAAGCACAAGGTGATTCCTACGATTGTATTGAGTATTAGGCATGTATCTAGACATACGATTTATTATGAAGGTTCTCCAAGCCCTCGATATGGCAAAGATAAAAGTGCATTAGTGTCTAAACTTGTTTACAGGAGTTTGTCGTTGCGAAAAGATACAAAGCTGAGTCCATTGCTCGATAGAGTGTTCAAAATGTAGTCCTAGTGTATTTTATGTTGAATAAGATGGCGTCCTAGTCGTATAATCGAAGAGTAGCTTTAATATTGATTATTAGAGTCAATACGAATATATTTATAGCCGGAAATGAGTCATCTATCAGTTAATGATAGGGACTGATAACATAAGGTATTTCCTACGATTGTGTTGAGTATTAGGCATGTATCCAGACGTACGATTGATTATGAAGGTTCTCCAAGCCCTCGATATGGCAAAGATAAAAGTGCATTAGTGTCTAAATTTGTTTAAAGGAGTTTGTCGTTACGCAAAGGTACAAAGCTGAGTCCATGGCTCAAAAGAGTGTTCTAGATGTAGTAGTCCTAGTGCATTTTTATGTTCAATAAGATGGAGTCCTAGTTGTATAATCGAAGAGTGCCTTTAATATCTATTATTAGACTCAATACGAATATATTTATAGCCAGAATTGAGTCATCTATCAGTCAATGATAAGGACTGAAAACACAAAGTGTTTCCTACGATTGTGTTGAGTATTAGGCATGTTTCCGGATGTACAATTGATTATCAAAGTTGACCAAGTCCTCGATATTGCAAAGATAAAAGGGAATAAATGTTTAAATTTGTTTAATAGAGTTTGTCGTTACGCAAAGATACAAAGTTGAGTCCATGACTCAAACGAGTATTTTTAATGTAGTACTAGTGCATTTTTATGTTGAATAAGATGGTGTCGTCATATAATCGAAGAGTGGCTTTAATATTGATTATTATAGTTAATATGAATATATTTATAGCCAGAATAAGTCATCTATCAGTCAATGATAAGGACTGAAAATAAAAGGTGTTTCCTACGATTGTGTTGAGTATTAGGCATGTACCCGGACGTAATTTGATTATGAAGGTTTTCCAAGCCCTCAACATGGCAAAGATAAAAAAGTGCATTAGTGTCTAAATTTGTTTAAAGGAGTTTTTCGTTGCGCAAAGGTACAAAGCTGAGTCCATGGCTCAAAAGAGTATTCTAGATGTAGTCCTAGTGCATTTTTATGTTGAATAACATGGAGTCCTAGTCGTATAATCAAAGAGTAGCTTTAATATTGATTATTAGAGTCAATATGACTATATTTATAGCCAGAATGAGTTATCTATCAGTCAAAGATAAGGACTGAAAACACAAGGTGTTTCCTACGATTGTGTTGAGTATTAGGTATGTATCCGGACGTACGAATGACTATGAAGGTTCTCCAAGCCCTCGATATGGCAAAGGTAAAAGTGCCTTAGTGTCAAAATTTTTTTAAAAGAGTTTGTCGTTGCGCAAAGGTACAAAGCTGAGTCCATAGGTCAAAAGAGTGTTCTAGATGTAGTGCTAGTGCATTTCTATGTTGGATAAGATGCAGTCCTAATCGTATAATCGAAGAGTGCCTCTAATATTGATTATTAGAGTCAATACGAATATATTTAGAACCGAAAATGAGTCATCTATCAGTCAATGATAAGGATTACGAAAGTTGACCTAGCCTCGATATGGCAAAGATAAAAGTTAATTAGTGTCTAAATTTGTGTAAAGCAGTTTGTCGTTTCGGAAATCTACAAAGTTGAGTTCATGGCTCAAAAGACTGTTCTAGATGTAGTCTTAGTGCATTTTTATATTGAAAAAGATGGTGTCCTAGTCGTATAATCGAAGAGTGGCTTTAATATTGATTATTATAGTTAATATGAATATATTTATAGCCAGAATGAGTCATCTATCTGTCAATGATAAAGACTGAAAACAAAAGGTGTTTCCTACGATTGTGTTGAGTATTAGGCATGTATCCGGACGCATGATTGATTATGAAGGTTCTCCAAGTCCTCGATATGGCAAAGATAAAAGTGCATTAATGTCTAAATTTGTTTAAAAGAGTTTGTCGTTGCGCAAATATAGAAAGCTGAGTCCATGGCTCAAAAGAGTGTTCTAGATGTAGTCCTAGTACATTTTTATGTTGAATAACATGAAGTCCTAGTTGTATAATCGAAGTGTGACTTTAATATTGATTATTAGAGTCAATACGGATATATTTATAGCCAAAATGAGTCATTTATCAATAAATAATAGGGACTGAAAAACACAAGGTGTTTCCTACGATTGTGTTGAGTATTAGGCTTGTATCCAGACGTACGATTGAATATGAAGCTTTTCCAAGTGCTCGATATTAAAAGTGCATGAGTGTCTAAATTTGTTGCGCAAAGGTACAAAGCGGAGTATATGGCTCAAAAGAGCGTTGCAGATGTAGTCCTAGTGCATTTTTATGTTGAATAAGATGGAGTCCTAGTTGTATAATTAATAGTGCCTTTAATATCTATTATTAGAGTCAATACGGATATATTTATAGCCAAAATTGAGTCATCTATCAGTCAATGATAGGGACTGAAAACACAAGGTGTTTCCTACGATTATGTTGAGTATTAGGCTTGTATCCAGACGCACGATTGATTATGAAAGTTGACCAAGTCCTCGATATGGAAAAGATAAAAGGGAATAAGTGTCTAAATTTATTTAAAAGAGTTTGTCATTGTGCAAAGGAACAAAGCTGAGTTCATGGCTCAAACGAGTGTTTTTGATGTAGTACTAGTGCATTTTTATGTTGAATAAGATGGTGTCCTAGTCGTATAATCGAAGAGTGGCTTTAATATTGATTATTACAATTAATACGAATATATTTATAGCCAGAATGAGTCATCTATCAGTCAATGATAAGGACTGAAAACAAAAGGGTTTCCTACGATTGTGTTGAGTATTAGGCATGTATCCGGACGCATGATTGATTATGAAGGTTCTCCAAGTCCTCGATATGACAAAGATAAAAGTGCATGAGTGTCTAAATTTGTTGCGCAAAGGTATAAAGCTGAGTATATGGCTCAAAAGAGTGTTCCAGATGTAGTCCTAGTGCATTTTTATGTTGAATAAGATGGCGTCCTAGTTGTATAATTGAAGAGTGCCTTTAATATCTATTATTAGAGTCAATACGGATATATTTATAGCCATAATTGAGTCATCTATCAGTCAATGATAGGGACTGAAAATACAAGGTGTTTCCTACGATTATGCTGAGTATTAGGCTTGTATCTAGACGCACGATTGATTATGAAAGTTAACCAAGTCCTCGATATGGCAAATATAAAATGGAATAAGTGTCTAAATTTATTTAAAAGAGTTTGTCATTGTGCAAAGGAACAAAGCTGAGTCCATGGCTCAAACGAGTGTTTTTGCTGTAGTACTAGTGCATTTTTATGTTGAATAAGATGGTGTCCTAGTCGTATAATCGAAGAGTGGCTTTAATATTGAATATTATAGTTAATACGAATATATTTATAGCCAGAATGAGTCATCTATCAGTCAATGATAAGGACTGAAAACAAAAGGGTTTCCTACGAGTGTGTTGAGTATTAGGCATGTATCCGGACGCATGATTGATTATGAAGGTTCTCCAAGTCCTCGATATGGCAAAGATAAAAGTGCATTAATGTCTAAATTTTGTTTAAAGGAGTTTGTCGTTGCGCAAAGATAGAAAGCTGAGTTCATGGCTCAAAGAGTGTTCTAGATGTAGTCCTAGTACATTTTTATGTTGAATAACATGAAGTCCTAGTTGTATAATCGAAGTGTGACTTTAATATTGATTATTAAAAGTGAATACGGATATATTTATAGCCAAAAAATAAGTCATTTATCAATAAATAATAGGGACTGAAAACACAAGGTGTTTCCTACGATTGTGTTGAGTATTAGGCTTGTATCCGGACGTATGATTGATTATGAAGCTTTCCAAGTGCTCGATATTAAAAGTGCATGAGTGTCTAAATTTGTTGCGCAAAGGTACAAAGCTGAGTATATGGCTCAAAAGAGTATTCCAGATGTAGTCCTAGAGCATTTTTATGTTGAATAAGATGGAGTCCTAGTTGTATAATTAATAGTGCCTTTAATATCTATTATTAGAGTCAATACGGATATATTTATAGCCATAATTGAGTCATCTATCAGTCAATGATAGGGACTGAAAATACAAGGTGTTTCCTACGATTATGTTGAGTATTAGGCTTGTATCCAGACGCACGATTGATTATGAAAGTTAACCAAGTCCTCGATATGGCAAAGATAAAATGGAATAAGTGTCTAAATTTATTTAAAAGAGTTTGTCATTGTGCAAAGGAACAAAGCTGAGTCCATGGCTCAAACGAGTGTTTTTGATGTAGTACTAGTGCATTTTTATGTTGAATAAGATGGTGTCCTAGTCGTATAATCGAAGAGTGGCTTTAATATTGAATATTATAGTTAATACGAATATATTTATAGCCAGAATGAGTCATCTATCAGTCAATGATAAGGACTGAAAACAAAAGGTGTTTCCTACGATTGTGTTGAGTATGAGGCATGTATCCGGACACATGATTGATTATGAAGGTTCTCCAAGTCCTCGATATGGCAAAGACAAAAGTGCATTAATGTCTAAATTTGTTTAAAGGAGTTTGTCGTTGCGCAAAGATAGAAAGCTGAGTCCATGGCTCAAAAGAGTGTTCTAGATGTAGTCCTAGTACAGTTTTATGTTGAATAACATGAAGTCCTAGTTGTATAATCGAAGTGTGACTTTAATATTGATTATTAGAGTCAATACGGATATATTTATAGCCAAAATGAGTCATTTATCAATAAATAATAGGGACTGAAAACACAAGGTGTTTCCTACGATTGTGTTGAGTGTTAGGCTTGTATCCGGACGTACGATTGATTATGAAGCTTTTCCAAGTGCTCGATATTAAAAGTGCATGAGTGTCTAAATTTGTTGCGCAAAGGTACAAAGCTGAGTATATGGCTCAAAAGAGTATTCCAGATGTAGTCCTAGTGCATTTTTATGTTGAATAAGATGGAGTCCTAGTTGTATAATTAATAGTGCCTTTAATATCTATTATTAGAGTCAATACGGATATATTTATAGCCATAATTGAGTCATCTATCAGTCAATGATAGGGACTGAAAACACAAGGTGTTTCCTACGATTATGTTGAGTATTAGGCTTGTATCCAGACGCACGATTGATTATGAAAGTTGACCAAGTCCTCGATATGGAAAAGATAAAAGGGAATAAGTGTCTAAATTTATTTAAAAGAGTTTGTCATTGTGCAAAGGAACAAAGCTGAGTCCATGGCTCAAACAAGTGTTTTTTGATGTAGTACTAGTGCATTTTTATGTTGAATAAGATGGTGTCCTAGTCGTATAATCGAAGAGTGGCTTTAATATTGATTATTATAGTTAATACAAATATATTTATAGCCAGAATGAGTCATCTATCAGTCAATGATAAGGACTGAAAACAAAAGGGTTTCCTACGAGTGTGTTGAGTATTAGGCATGTATCCGGACGCATGATTGATTATGAAGGTTCTCCAAGTCCTCGATATGGCAAAGATAAAAGTGCATTAATGTCTAAATTTTGTTTAAAGGAGTTTGTCGTTGCGCAAAGATAGAAAGCTGAGTTCATGGCTCAAAAGAGTGTTCTAGATGTAGTCCTAGTACATTTTTATGTTGAATAACATGAAGTCCTAGTTGTATAATCGAAGTGTGCCTTTAATATTGATTATTAGAGTCAATACGGATATATTTATAGCCAAAAATAAGTCATTTATTAATAAATAATAAGGACTGAAAACACAAGGTGTTTCCTACGATTGTGTTGAGTATTAGGCTTATATCCGGACGTACGATTGATTATGAAGCTTTTCCCAGTGCTTGATGATTCAAAGATAAAAGTGCATGAGTGTCTAAATTTATTGCGCAAAGGTACAAAGCTGAGTATATGGCTCAAAAGAGTGTTCCAGATGTAGTCCTAGTGCATTTTTATGTTGAATAAGATGGAGTCCTAGTTGTATAAGTGAAGAGTGCCTTTAATATCTATTATTAGAGTCAATACGGATATATTTATAGCCATAATTGAGTCATCTATCAGTCAATGATAGGGACTGAAAATACAAGGTGTTTCCTACGATTATGCTGAGTATTAGGCTTGTATCCAGACGCACGATTGATTATGAAAGTTAACCAAGTCCTCGATATGGGAAAGATAAAATGGAATAAGTGTCTAAATTTATTTTAAAGAGTTTGTCATTGTGCAAAGGAACAAAGCTGAGTCCATGGCTCAAACGAGTGTTTTTGATGTAGTACTAGTGCATTTTTTATGTTGAATAAGATGGTGTCCTAGTCGTATAATCGAAGAGTGGCTTTAATATTGAATATTATAGTTAATACGAATATATTTATAGCCAGAATGAGTCATCTATCAGTCAATGATAAGGACTGAAAACAAAAGGTGTTTCCTACGATTGTGTTGAGTATGAGGCATGTATCCGGACACATGATTGATTATGAAGGTTCTCCAAGTCCTCGATATGGCAAAGATAAAAGTGCATTAATATCTAAATTTGTTTAAAGGAGTTTGTCGTTGCGCAAAGATAGAAAGCTGAGTCCATGGCTCAAAAGAGTGATCTAGATGTAGTCCTAGTACATTTTTATGTTGAATAACATGAAGTCCTAGTTGTACAATCGAAGTGTGACTTTAATATTGATTATTAGAGTCAATACGGATATATTTATAGCCAAAAATGAGTCATTTATCAATAAATAATAAGGACTGAAAACACAAGGTGTTTCCTACGATTGTGTTGAGTATTAGGCTTGTATCCGGACGTACAATTGATTATGAAGCTTTTCCAAGTGCTCGATATTAAAAGTGCATGAGTGTCTAAATTTGTTGCGCAAAGGTACAAAGCTGAGTATATGGCTCAAAAGAGCGTTCCAGATGTAGTCCTAGTGCATTTTTATGTTGAATAAGATGGAGTCCTAGTTGTATAATTAATAGTGCCTTTAATATCTATTATTAGAGTCAATACGAATATATTTATAGCCATAATTGACTCATCTATCAGTCAATGATTAGGGACTGAAAACACAAGGTGTTTCCTACGATTATGTTGAGTATTAGGCTTGTATCCAGACGCACGATTTGATTATGAAAGTTGACCAAGTGCTCGATATGGAAAAGATAAAAGGGAATAAATGTCTAAATTTATTTAAAAGAGTTTGTCATTGTGCAAAGGAACAAAGTTGAGTCCATGGCTCAAACGAGTGTTTTTGATGTAGTACTAGTGCATTTTATGTTGAATAAGATGGTGTCCTAGTCGTATAATCGAAGAGTGGCTTTAATATTGAATATTATAGTTAATACGAATATATTTATAGCCAGAATGAGTCATCTATCAGTCAATGATAAGGACTGAAAACAAAAGGTGTTTCCTACGATTGTGTTGAGTATGAGGCATGTATCCGGACACGTGATTGATTATGAAGGTTCTCCAAGTCCTCGATATGGCAAAGATAAAAGTGCATTAATGACTAAATTTGTTTAAAGGAGTTTGACGTTGCGCAAAGATAGAAAGCTGAGTCCATGGCTCAAAAGAGTGTTGTAGATGTAGTCCTAGTACATTTTTATGTTGAATAACATGAAGTCCTAGTTGTATAATCGAAGTGTGACTTTAATATTGATTATTAAAGTCAATACGGATATATTTATAGCCAATAATGAGTCATTTATCAATAAATAATAGGGACTGAAAACACAAGGTGTTTCCTACGATTGTGTTGAGTATTAGGCTTGTATCCGGACGTATGATTGATTATGAAGCTTTTCCAAGTGCTCGATATTAAAAGTGCATGAGTGTCTAAATTTGTTGCGCAAAGGTACAAAGCTGAGTATATGGCTCAAAAGAGTATTCTAGATGTAGTCCTAGAGCATTTTTATGTTGAATAAGATGGAGTCCTAGTTGTATAATTAATAGTGCCTTTAATATCTATTATTAGAGTCAATACGGATATATTTATAGCCATAATTGAGTCATCTATCAGTCAATGATAGGGACTGAAAATACAAGGTGTTTCCTACGATTATGTTGAGTATTAGGCTTGTATCCAGACGCACGATTGATTAAGAAAGTTAACCAAGTCCTCGATATGGCAAAGATAAAATGGAATAAGTGTCTAAATTTATTTAAAAGAGTTTGTCATTGTGCAAAGGAACAAAGCTGAGTCCATGGCTCAAACGAGTGTTTTTGATGTAGTACTAGTGCATTTTTATGTTTAATAAGATGGTGTCCTAGTCGTATAATCGAAGAGTGGCTTTAATATTGATTATTATAGTTAATACGAATATATTTATAGCCAGAATGAGTCATCTATCAGTCAATGATAAGGACTGAAAACAAAAGGTGTTTCCTACGATTGTGTTGAGTATTAGGCATGTATCCGGACGCATGATTGATTATGAAGGTTCTCCAAGTCCTCGATATGGCAAAGATAAAAGTGCATCAATGTCTAAATTTGTTTAAAGGAGTTTGTTGTTGCGCAAAGATAGAAAGGTGAGTCCATGGCTCAAAAGAGTGTTCTAGATATAATCCTAGTACATTTTTATGTTGAATAACATGAAGTCCTAGTTGTATAATCGAAGTGTGCCTTTAATATTGATTATTAGAGTCAATACGGATATATTTATAGCAAAAAATGAGTCATTTATCAATAAATAATAAGGACTGAAAACACAAGGTGTTTCCTACGATTGTGTTGAGTATTAGGCTTGTATCCGGACGTACGATTGACTATGAACCTTTTCCAAGCGCTCGATATCGCAAAGATAAAAGTGCATGAGTGTCTAAATTTGTTGCGCAAAGGTACAAAGCTGAGTATATGGCTCAAAAGAGTGTTCCAGATGTAGTCCTAGTGCATTTTTATGTTGAATAAGATGGAGTCCTAGTTGTATAATTGAAGAGTGCCTTTAATATCTATTATTAGAGTCAATACAGATATATTTATAGCCATAATTGAGTCATCTATCAGTCAATGATAGGGACTGAAACACAAGGTGTTTCCTACGATTATGTTGAGTATTAGGCTTGTAGTCAGACGTACGATTGATTATGAAAGTTGACCAAGTCCTTGATATGGCAAAGATAAAAGGGAATAAGTGTCTAAATTTATTTAAAAGATTTTGTCATTGTGCAAAGGAACAAAGCTGAGTCCATGGCTCAAACGAGTGTTTTTGATGTAGTACTAGTGCATTTTTATGTTGAATAAGATGGTGTCCTAATCGTTTAATCGAAGAGTGGCTTTAATATTGATTATTATAGTTAATACGAATATATTTATAGCCAGAATGAGTCATCTATCAGTCAATGATAAGGACTGAAAACAAAAGGTGTTTCCTACAATTGTGTTGAGTATTAGGCATGTATCCGGACGCATGATTGATTATGAAGGTTCTCCAAGTCCTCGATATGGCAAAGATAAAAGTGCATTAATGTCTATATTTATTTAAAGGAGTTTGTCGTTGCGCAAAGATAGAAAGCTGAGTCCATGGCTCAAAAGAGTGTTGTAGATGTAGTCCTAGTACATTTTTATGTTGAATAACATGAAGTCCTAGTTGTATAATCGAAGTGTGACTTTAATATTGATTATTAAAGTCAATACGGATATATTTATAGCCAATAATGAGTCATTTATCAATAAATAATAGGGACTGAAAACACAAGGTGTTTCCTACGATTGTGTTGAGTATTAGGCTTGTATCCGGACGTATGATTGATTATGAAGCTTTTTCCAAGTGCTCGATATTAAAAGTGCATGAGTGTCTAAATTTGTTGCGCAAAGGTACAAAGCTGAGTATATGGCTCAAAAGAGTATTCCAGATGTAGTCCTAGAGCATTTTTATGTTGAATAAGATGGAGTCCTAGTTGTATAATTAATAGTGCCTTTAATATCTATTATTAGAGTCAATACGGATATATTTATAGCCATAATTGAGTCATCTATCAGTCAATGATACGGACTGAAAATACAAGGTGTTTCCTACGATTATGTTGAGTATTAGGCTTGTATCCAGACGCACGATTGATTAAGAAAGTTAACCAAGTCCTCGATATGGCAAAGATAAAAATGGAATAAGTGTCTAAATTTATTTAAAAGAGTTTGTCATTGTGCAAAGGAACAAAGCTGAGTCCATGGCTCAAACGAGTGTTTTTGATGTAGTACTCGTGCATTTTTATGTTGAATAAGATGGTGTCCTAGTCGTATAATCGAAGAGTGGCTTTAATATTGATTATTATAGTTAATACGAATATATTTATAGCCAGAATGAGTCATCTATCAGTCAATGATAAGGACTGAAAACAAAAGGTGTTTCCTACAATTGTGTTGAGTATTAGGCATGTATCCGGACGCATGATTGATTATGAAGGTTCTCCAACTCCTCGATATGGCAAAGATAAAAGTGCATTAATGTCTAAATTTGTTTAAAGGAGTTTGTTGTTGCGCAAAGATAGAAAGGTGAGTCCATGGCTCAAAAGAGTGTTCTAGATATAATCCTAGTACATTTTTATGTTGAATAACATGAAGTCCTAGTTGTATAATCGAAGTGTGCCTTTAATATTGATTATTAGAGTCAATACGGATATATTTATTAGCAAAAAAATGAGTCATTTATCAATAAATAATAAGGACTGAAAACACAAGGTGTTTCCTACGATTGTGTTGAGTATTAGGCTTGTATCCGGACGTACGATTGACTATGAACCTTTTCCAAGCGCTCGATATCGCAAAGATAAAAGTGCATGAGTGTCTAAATTTGTTGCGCAAAGGTACAAAGCTGAGTATATGGCTCAAAAGAGTGTTCCAGATGTAGTCCTAGTGCATTTTTATGTTGAATAAGATGGAGTCCTAGTTGTATAATTGAAGAGTGCCTTTAATATCTATTATTAGAGTCAATACAGATATATTTATAGCCATAATTGAGTCATCTATCAGTCAATGATAGGGACTGAAACACAAGGTGTTTCCCACGATTATGTTGAGTATTAGGCTTGTAGTCAGACGTACGATTGATTATGAAAGTTGACCAAGTCCTTGATATGGCAAAGATAAAAGGGAATAAGTGTCTAAATTTATTTAAAAGATTTTGTCATTGTGCAAAGGAACAAAGCTGAGTCCATGGCTCAAACGAGTGTTTTTGATGTAGTACTAGTGCATTTTTATGTTGAATAAGATGGTGTCCTAATCGTTTAATCGAAGAGTGGCTTTAATATTGATTATTATAGTTAATACGAATATATTTATAGCCAGAATGAGTCATCTATCAGTCAATGATAAGGACTGAAAACGAAAGGTGTTTCCTACAATTGTGTTGAGTATTAGGCATGTATCCGGACGCATGATTGATTATGAAGGTTCTCCAAGTCCTCGATATGGCAAAGATAAAAGTGCATTAATGTCTATATTTATTTAAAGGAGTTTGTCGTTGCGCAAAGATAGAAAGCTGAGTCCATGGCTCAAAAGAGTGTTCTAGATGTAGTCCTAGTACATTTTTATGTTGAATAACATGAAGTCCTAGTTGTATAATCGAAGTGTGCGTTTAATATTGATTATTAGATTAATACGTATATATTTATTGCCAGAATAAGTCGTCTATCAGTAAATGATATGGTTTGAAAACAAAAGATGTTTCCCACGATTGTTTTGAGTATTAGGCATGTATCCGCACGTACGATTGATTATGAAGCTTTTCCAAGCGCTCGATATCGCAAAGATAAAAGCTCATGAGTGTCTAAATTTGTTGCGCAAAGGTACAAAGCTGAGTACATGGCTCAAAAGAGTGTTCCAGATGTAGTCCTAGTGCATTTTTATGTTGAATAAGATGGAGTCCTAGTTGTATAATTGAAGAGTGCCTTTAATATCTATTATTAGAGTCAATACAGATATATTTATAGCCATAATTGAGTCATCTATCAGTCAATGATAGGGACTGAAACACAAGGTGTTTCCTACGATTATGTTGAGTATTAGGCTTGTAGTCAGACGTACGATTGATTATGAAAGTTGACCAAGTCCTTGATATGGCAAAGATAAAAGGGAATAAGTGTCTAAATTTATTTAAAAGATTTTGTCATTGTGCAAAGGAACAAAGCTGAGTCCATGGCTCAAACGAATGTTTTTGATGTAGTACTAGTGCATTTTTATGTTGAATAAGATGGTGTCCTAATCGTTTAATCGAAAGAGTGGCTTTAATATTGATTATTATAGTTAATACGAATATATTTATAGCCAGAATGAGTCATCTATCAGTCAATGATAAGGACTGAAAACAAAAGGTGTTTCCTACAATTGTGTTGAGTATTAGGCATGTATCCGGACGCATGATTGATTATGAAGGTTCTCCAAGTCCTCGATATGGCAAAGATAAAAGTGCATTAATGTCTATATTTATTTAAAGGAGTTTGTCGTTGCGCAAAGATAGAAAGCTGAGTCCATGGCTCAAAAGAGTGTTCTAGATGTAGTCCTAGTACATTTTTATGTTGAATAACATGAAGTCCTAGTTGTATAATCGAAGTGTGCGTTTAATATTGATTATTAGATTTAATACGTATATATTTATTGCCAGAATAAGTCATCTATCAGTAAATGATATGGTTTGAAAACAAAAGATGTTTCCCACGATTGTTTTGAGTATTAGGCATGTATCCGCACGTACGATTGATTATGAAGCTTTTCCAAGCGCTCGATATCGCAAAGATAAAAGCTCATGAGTGTCTAAATTTGTTGCGCAAAGGTACAAAGCTGAGTACATGGCTCAAAAGAGTGTTCCAGATGTAGTCCTAGTGCATTTTTATGTTGAATAAGATGGAGTCCTAGTTGTATAATTGAAGAGTGCCTTTAATATCTATTATTAGAGTCAATACGGATATATTTATAGCCAGAATTGAGCCATCTATCAGTCAATGATAGGGACTGAAAACACAAGGTGTTTCCTACGATTATGTTGAGTATTAGGCTTGTATTCAGACGCACGATTGATTATGAAAGTTGACCAAGTCATCGATATGACAAAGATAAAAGGGAATAAGTGTCTAAATTTATTTAAAAGAGTTTGTCATTGTGCAAAGGAACAATGCTGAGTCCATGGCTCAAACGAGTGTTTTTGATGTAGTACTCGTGCATTTTTATGTTGAATAAGATGGTGTCCTAGTCGTATAATCGAAGAGTGGCTTTAATATTGATTATTATAGTTAATACGAATATATTTATATCCAGAATGAGTCATCTATCAGTCAATGATAAGGACTGAAAACAAAAGGTGTTTCCTACGATTGTGTTGAGTATTAGGCATGTATCCGGATGTCCATTTGATTATGAAGGTTTTCCAAGCCCTCTATATGGACATAGATAAAAGTGCATTATTGTCTAAATTTGCTTAAATGAGTTTGTCGTTGCGCAAAGGTACTAAGCTGAGTCCATTGTTCAAAAGAGTGTTCTGGATGTAGTACTAGTGCATTTTTATATTGTATAAGATGGAGTCCTAGTCGTATAATGGAAGAGTGGCTGTAATATTGATTATTAGATTTAATACGTATATATTTATTGCCAGAATAAGTCATCTATCAGTAAATGATATGGTCTGAAAACAAAAGATGTTTCCCACGATTGTTTTGAATATTAGGCATGTATCCGCACGTACGATTGATTATGAAGGTTTTCCAAGCCCTCGATATGGCAAAGATAAAAGTGAATTAGTATCTAAATTTGTTTAAAGCAGTTTGTCGTTGCGCAAATGAACAAAGTTGAGTTCATGGCTCAAAAGACTGTTCTAGATGTAGTCCTAGTGTATTTTTATATTGAAAAAGATGGAGTCCTAGTCGTATAATCGAAGAGTGGCTTTAATATTGATTATTATAGTTAATATGAATATATTTATAGCTAGAATGAGTCATCTATCAGTCAATGATAAGGACTGAAAAGAAAAGATGTGTCCTACGATTGTGTTGAGTATTAGGCATGTATCCGGACGTCCGATTGATTATGAAGGTTCTCCAAGCCCTCGATATGGACAAAGATAAAAGTCCATTATTGTCTAAATTTGCTTAAATGAGTTTGTCATTGTGCAAAGGAACAAAGCTGAGTCCATGGCTCAAACGAGTGTTCTAGATGTAGTACTAGTGCATTTTTATGTTGAATAAGATGGAGTCCTAGTCGTATAATCGAAGAGTGGCTTTAATATTGATTATTAGAGTTAATACGTATATATTTATACCCAGAATGAGTCATCTATCAGTAAATGATAAGGTCTGAAAACAAAAGATGCTTCCTACGATTGTTTTGAGTATTAGGCATGTATCCGGATGTACGATTGATTATGAAGGTTTTCCAAGCCCTCTATATGGCAAAGATAAAAGTGGATTAGTGTCTAAATTTGTTCAAAGGAGTTTGTCATTGCGCAAATATACAAAGCTGAGTTCATGGCTCAAAAGAGTGTTCTAGATATACTCTTAGTGTTTTCTTATGTTGAATACCGTGGAGTCCTTGTCGTATAATCGAAGAGTGGCTTTAATATTGATTATTAGAGTCAATATGAATATATTTATAGCCAGAAATGAGTAATCTGTCAATCAATGATAAGGACTGAAAACACAAGGTGTTTCCTACGATTGTGTTGAGTACTAGGCATGTATCTGTACGTACGATTGATTACGAAAGTTGACCAAGCCCTCGATATGGGAAAGATAAAAGTGCATTAGTGTCTAAATTTGTTTAAAGCAGTTTGTCGTTGCGCAAATGTACAAAGCTGAGTCCATGGCTCAAAAGAGTGTTCTAGATGTAGTCCTAGTGCATTTTTATGTTGAAAAATATGGAATTCTAGTCAATTATAGGGACTGAAAATAAAAGGTATTTCCTACGATTGTGTTAAGCATTAGGCATGTATCAAGACGTATGATTGATTATGAAGGTTCTCCAAGCCCTCGATATGGCAAAGATAAAAGTGCATTAGTGTCTAAATTTGTTTAAAGGAGTTTTTTGTTGCCCAAAGGTACAAAGCTGAGTCCATGGCTCAAAAGAGTGTTCTAGATGTAGTCCTAGTGCATTAGTCGTATAATCGAAGAGTACCTTTATTAAGGATTATTAGAGTCAATATGAATATATTTATAGCCAAAAATGAGTCATTTATCAGTCAATGATAAGGAATGAAAATGCAAAGTGTTTACTACGATTGTGTTGAGTATTAGGCATGTATCCGAACGTACAATTGATTATGAAAGTTGACCAAGCCCTTGATATGGCAAAGATAAAAGGGAATAAGTGTCTAAATTTGTTTAAAAGAATTTGTCGTTGAGCAAAGGAACAAAGCTGAGTCAATGGCTCAAACGAGTGTTTTAGATGTAGTACTAGTGCATTTTTATGTTGAATAAGATGATGTCCTAGTCGTATAATCGAAGAGTGGCTTTAATATTGATTATTATAGTTAATACGAATATATTTATAGCCAGAATGAGTCATCTATCAGTCAATGATAAGGACTGAAAACAAAAGGTGTTTCCTACGATTGTGTTGAGTATTAGGCATGTATCCGGATGCATGATTGATTATGAAGGTTCTCCAAGTCCTCGATATGGCAAAGATAAAAGTGCATTAGTGTCTAAATTTGTTTAAAGGAGTTTGTCGTTGCGCAAAGGTACAAAGCTGAGACCATGGCTCAAAAGAGTGTTCTAGATGTAGTCCTAGTGCATTTTTATATTGAATAAGATGGAGTCCTAGTAATTTAATCAAAGAGAGCTTTTAATATCTATTATTAGAGTCAATACGAATATATTTATAGCCAGAATTGAGTCATCTATTAGTCAATGATAAGGACTGAAAAAGAGAGTCCATTATTTTTGTCTAAATTAGTTTATTTTCAGCATTAGAAGGCCAAGAGACATCATTGTAGTCAAAGGGTCATTCTTGTTTTTCTAAGTCTTGTTAATGTGGTCAAAAGTGTCACTTTAATGGTCCTAAAGTCCAAAGTTAGAATTAACTCTTGAGACCCTTGGGCATCCATTTGAAGCCTATAAAAGGCCATGGTTATCATTTGTAAAAATCAGACTTTGAATTAATATAAAATTCTTCTTGTGAGGTTGAATTCTCTTTGTAGAGTTTCAATTGTTTAGAAGTTATCAAGATACTTGAGCAATATCTTGTGGCGTTCACCATACCAAGGTTCCTGGCTGCCCATATAGCCAACGGGTCAAGGTGCTCGCAAGCTCCAGGTACGATCAAACTAGATCATCGATCTGGGATATCCGCTGCCTATTTCTATACGTTTGGTTCTTGGATCCTTATATCCAATGGGTCTCACGTCCTATCCGTATCAGGTGATTCAAATTCACAAAGCCCCCAATTCGTGCTCGACCCAAGTGTGTCGTTGTGTGGGTTGGTTTACTCGTGCTCGTGGTTGGTTGAATGTTCTAAGTAGCAGGTCACGTTCCAATAACGTTGGTTGGCTATTTGCATTCCTCAGGTCACGGACCCTTTTATCCATTGCAAGCCTACGTCGTGAAGATCGGGCCACCCATGGTCAATACCCTATCATATGGTATCAGAGCCTTCGGTTGACACGGTAGGTTACCCCAAATTCCACCTATCTTTTATCTTACATCACCAAGCTTCCGTACCCCATTGTTATCTTTAGTTTTATCTCTACAAAAGAAAACAAAAAAAAAAAGAAGAGAAAAGTTCAAAAAAAAAAAAAACAAACGAGCAGCAAAAAAAAAGTAGAAAAATTCGTTCGAAAAAAGAAGGCCAAAAAAAAAAGTACAAAAGTGAAAAAAAAAGGGGCCACTTGAAAGGAAAAAAAAAACAAAAGAAAGAAAAAACAGATTGTTTTATTTTTTTCCTAGCTATACTTTGCTACTATCCTTGTAAGCCAACCCGATCTTGATTTCCCAAGTTGTACCTAGCTTCTTTAGATCATTCTCTTGCTACGGGTAAGTTTGAATCGTCCATCTACACATACTTTGTTGAGAAAATAATTGGCATTTTGTTTTGAGTTGCTAGATAAAAGCATCGAGTTTTATAAGTTTTAGATTAGAGAGTGTTGAGTGTAGTGAGACTATCATTGAGAGTCAAGAGTTGTGAACTTATTAAATGAGGAGTGAAAACACGAGTGGAAAAAATAAAAGAGAGAAAAAAAAAAGAGTGTGGCAAGGATTTGGTGAGGTTCCTATAATTTTATTAAATGGCAGAAAATCGAGATAAAGGAGTTGTTGAAGGAAGTGATGACAACAACTCGGGAGAAACACTACGAGGCGGAGTCGATGCATTCCATATGCAAGCCTTGGTGAGCCACCTTGAGAAGTCGTTTGACCGAAAGTTGGAAAGTCTTCATGAAAGATTGGATCAAGTAGAGGATAAAGTTTGTCGGTCCAAGAGCTACAAATTAAAGACAAACTCCCAATCCACGGCCTCAACATCATGATGAGTATTTGGAGGATCCAAGTGGTGAAGATGAATATGAGGACATCCGGCCAAGGAGAGTGAATAGACCAAGAGATAGATCGAGACGGCCTAGAGATGAAGATGGTGGCCTAGGAGGAGTTAAGGTCACAATTCCTTCATTTAAAGGAAAGAGTGATCCCGAAGAGTATTTGAAATGGGAGATGCGTGTTGAGCAAATCTTTTCATGCCACAACTACTCAGAGACTAAAAAGGTCAAACTCGCAGCCCTTGAGTTTACCGATTATGCTCTTGTTTGGTGGGATCTCATGCAAAAGGAACGGGTTAGGAATGATGAACGTCCTATCACAACATGGGAAGAGATGAGAGCAATCATGAGGAGGAGGTTCGTTCCATCCTATTATCGTCGTGAGCTTCACAACCAGCTCCAACACCTTACTCAAGGTTCTAAAAGTGTTGATGAGTACTACAAAGAGATGGAGATTGCCATGATCCGAACTAACACCATAGAGGACAATGAAGCAACTATGGCTCGTTTCTTGCATGGGCTCAATCGTGACATCGCTGATGTTGTGGAGATGCACCACTATGTAGAACTTGAAGAGATGGTACACCAATCCATCAAGGTTGAACAACAACTCAAGCGGAGAGGACTTATGCAGAGGAGTTCTAACTCGTCTACATTCAATCCATGGAAGAACAACCCCAAGAAAGACACCCCTTCCACATCAAAATTCAAGGAGGCCGATCCAAAATATGGTGACAAAGTTGCTGCCAAAAAGGTACAACCCGAGCCTAATTTTTCAAGAAACCGTGATATAAAGTGTTTCAAGTGCCAAGGGAGAGGGCACATAGCAAGTGAGTGTCCTAACCGGCGTACAATGATCTTCAACAACCATCGAGAGTTGGAAACCGAAGAAGAAAGCACCGAGAACGAGGAATCATCACAAGAAGATGGTGGAGTGTATGCCGAAGAAGGAGAGTTGCTTGTTACTAGAAGATCTCTTAGTGCCCATATGATGGAGGAAGGCAATTGCCAAAGAGAAAACTTGTTCCATACACGCTGCCAAGTTCAAGGAAAGGTATGTAGCATGATTATTGATGGTGGTAGTTGTTGCAATGTGGCAAGTATTGAATTGGTTCAAAAATTAAGTCTACCTACTATCAAGCATCACCGTCCATACAAGCTTCAATGGTTGAATGAGTGTGGCGAGTTGAAGGTGACCAAGCAAGTGAAGGTATTGTTTTCAATTGGAAGGTACAAAGATGAGATTATTTGTGATATTGTGCCAATGAAAGCATGCCACATATTGCTGGGGAGGCCATGGCAGTTTGATAGGCATGTAACACATGATGGATTCCAAAATCGTTACTCTTTTGTGCTACGAGGGGAATCCATAACTCTCAATCTGATGACACCAAAGCAGATTTTGCAAGATCAGATTTTGAGAGAAAACAAAAGAGAGTGTGAGAAAAAGAAAGAGAAACAAAAAGAAGAGAGTGAAAATGAGAGTGACAAGAAAATGAGTGATTCAAAAGATGGAGAAAAGAAAAGCAAAAGAGGAAAGAAAAAGGAGAGGGAAAAAGATGAAGAGAAAGAGAGTTTACTAGTTGCTAAGAAGAGTGAGTCAAGGAAGCATTGTTTTCCCAACAAAACCTCATAGTACTTGTGTACAAAGAGGCTATGTTGAACTCTAACGACCTAACATCTTCTTTGTCTAGTGTTGTTACATCTCTTTTGCAGGATTATGAAGATGTCTTTCCGAATGAGATACCACCAGGTTTACCACCAATTCGTGGGATCAAGCATCAAATTGACTTCATGCCAGGAGCATCCTTACCAAACCGTCCAGCATACCGTACCAATCCCCAGAAGACTAAGGAGATTCAAAGGCAAATCCAAGAGTTGCTCGTGCCTAAGAAGGATGGCACATGGCGGATGTGTGTTGATTGCCGAGCCATTAACAACATAACGATAAGATATCGTCACCCTATTCCTAGGATAGATGATATGCTTGACGAGTTAAATGGTTCAACTATCTTTTCTAAAATTGATTTAAAAAGTGGTTATCATCAAATTAGAATGAAAGAAGGAGATGAGTAAAAAACCGTTTTCAAAACAAAACATGGGCTTTATGAGTGGTTAGTTATGCCTTTTGGACTTAGTAATGCACCTAGCACATTTAAGAGATTGATGAATCATGTTTTGCGTGCATTTCTAGGCAAATTTGTGGTAGTTTACTTTGATGACATTCTTGTTTATACTAGGACTTTGGAAGAACATGTAGCACATCTAAATCAAGTCCTAGAGGTTCTAAGAAAAGAAAAGTTATTTGAAAATCTGAAAAAGTGTGACTTTTGCACTAACAAAGTTGTTTTCCTTGGTTTTGTTGTGAGTAGTGAAGGAACCACAGTTGATGAAGAAAAGGTCAAAGTTATCCAAGATTGGCCAACCCCCACCACTATTGGAGAAGAAGTTGTGAGGCTCCATGGTATGCCAAGAACTATAGTATCTGATCGAGATGCCAAGTTCCTTAGCTACTTTTGGAAAACTTTGTGGGGCAAGCTTGGAACTAAGTTACTTTTCTCTACTACTTGTCATCCTCAAACCAACGGGCAAACCGAGGTGGTCAATAGGACACTTTCAACTTTGTTGCGAATAATTGTGAAGAAGAACTTGAGGAGTTGGGAAGAGTGTCTACCGCACGTCGGGTTTGCTTACAATAGGGAGAGAGTAAACATGGATGGGAAGAAACGTGCTGAATTTGTTAAGCAAATCCATGAAAAGGCCAAAAGTAATATTGAGAGGATGACTCAACAGTACGTGGACCGTGCGAACAAGGAAAGGAAACGAGTTATCTTTGAACTAGGGGACTTAGTATGGTTGCATCTTAGAAAAGAGAGGTTTTCCGGACAAAAGGAAGTCCAAGCTCATGCCAAGAGGGGATGGACCATTTCGAGTCCTTGAACGGATCAATGACAATGCTTACAAGCTTGAATTGCCCGGTGAGTATGGAGTAAGTGCCACTTTTAATGTTTCTGATCTTTCTCCTTTTTATGATACAGATAATGAAGAGTCGAGGACGACTCCTTTTCAAGAGGGGGAGGATGATGAGAACACTGAGGGCGTCCAACGAGCTAAAGAAGTTCAAGATCAATTGCACCAAGACTTAACAATTGAAAGTGAGCCAATGACAAGAGGAAGGTTGAAGAGAATTCAAGAAGCAATTCAAGCCCAATCCAACTAAATATTTGCTAATGGGATCAAGTCACAATTAGAGGCCCAACATGAGTGCTTAATTTCAATAATTCAAGCCCAAGGAAGCCCATAATAAGAGCCCAATTTCGTCCATGTGCAGCCTTGTGGTCAAAGAAGACTTCTCAATTACATTCAAAGTGCATTTCTCACATACAAAGCACCAATTTTCGGATTCACATGGAAGTCAAAGAGTTTTACTCATTTTTGACCAAGAATGCATAGGTTTTAGTCATATTTTGACTAATTATTGAATGTACATCCACCAAGGAGTCACTTGGGGATATGTGTGGTCAATTTGGAAGTGTTTTTAAACCTATAAAAGGCATGTATCAGCATGCAAACGAAAAGAACCAAGAATTTATCTAAGTTTAAGAAATATTGAGAGAGTTCTCATATTTTGGAGAGTTTATATCCTATTTTCAGCTTTAGTGAAACCTTGCTTTGTCAATCTAGCATATTAGGTTGGTGATTCAAATTCACAAAGCCCCCAATTCGTGCTCGACGCAACTGTGTCATTGTGTGGGTTTAATATTGATTATTAGAGTCAATACGAAATATATTTATACTCAGAAATGAGTCAACTATCAGTGAATGATAAGGACTGAAAACACAAGGTATTTCCTATGATTGTGTTGAGTACTAGGCATATATCCGGACGTACGATTTATTATGAAAGTTGACCAAGCCCTCGATATAGCAAAGATAAAAGTGCATTAGTGTCTAAATTTATTTAAAGCAGTTTGTCGTTGCGCAAATGTACAAAGCTGAGTCCATGGCTCAAAATAGTGTTCCAGATGTAGTCCTAGTGCATTCTTATGTTGAAACAGATTGAGTCCTAGTTGTATAATCGAAGAGTGGCTTTAATATTGATTATTAGAGTCAATACGAATATATTTATAGGCAGAAATGAGTCATCTATCAGTCAATGATAAGGACTGAAAACACAAGGTGTTTCCTACGATTGTGTTGAGTATTAGGCATGTATCCGGACGTACGATTAATTATGAAAGGTGACCACCCTCGATATGGCAAAGATAAAAGGGAATAAGTGTTTAAATTTATTTAAAAGAGTTTGTCATTGCGCAAAGGAACAAAGCTGAGTTCATGGCTCAAACGAGGGTTATAGATGCAGTACTAGTGCAGTTTTATGTTGAATAAGATGGAGTCCTAGTCATATAATCGAAGTGTGGCTTTAATATTGATTATTAGAGTCAATACGAATATATTTTATAGCCAAAAACGAGTCATCTATCAGTCATTGATAAGACTGAAAGCACAAGGTGTTTCCTACGATTGTATTGAAAATTAGGCATGCATCCAGACGTACGTTTAATTATGAAGGTTCTCCAAGCCCTCGATATGGTAAAGATAAAAGTGCATTTAGTGTCTAAATATGTTTAAAGGGAATTTATCATTGCGCCAAAGGTACAAAGCTAAGTCGATGGCTCAAAATAGTGTTTACGATGTAAATCCTAGTGCATTTTTATGTTGAATAAGATGAAGTCCTAGTCGTATAATCAAAGAGTGCCTTTAATATCTATTATTTATAGTCAGAAATGAGTCATCTATCAGTCAATGATAAGGACTGAAAACACAAGGTGTTTCCTACGATTGTGTTGTGTATTACGCACGTATCCGGACGTATGATTGATTATGAAAGTTGACCAAGTCCTCGATATGGCAAAGATAAAAGTGCATTAGTATCTAAATTTGTTTAAAGCAGTTTGTCGTTGCACAAATGTACAAAGCTTAGTCTATGGCTCAAAATAGTGTTCCAAATGTAGTCCTAGTCGTATAATTGAAAGAGTGGCTTTAATATTGATTATTTAGAGTTAATACGAAATATATTTATAGCCAGAATGAGTCACCTATCAGTCAATGATAAGCACTAAAAACAAAAGGTGTTTCCTACTATTGTGTTGAGCATTAGGCATGTATCCGGACGTACGACTGATTATGAAGGTTCTCCAAGCCCTGGATATGACAAAGATAAAGTGCATTAGTATCTAAATTTGTTTAAAGGAGTTTGTCGTTGCGCAAAGGTACAAAGCTGAGTCCATCCTCAAAAGAGTGTTCTAGATGTAGTCCTACTGCATTTTTATGTTGAATAACATGAAGTCCTAGGCGTATAATCGAAGAGTGCCTTTAATATTGATTATTAGAGTCAATACGAATATATTTATAACCAGAAATGAGTCATCTATAAGTCAATGATAAGGACTGATAACACAAGGTGTTTCCTACGATTGTGTTGATTATTAGCCTGTATCCGGACGTATGATTGAATATGAAGGTTCTCCAAGCCCGAATATGGCAAAGATAAAAGTTGTATTAGTGTCTAAATTGGTTTAAAGGAGTTTGTCGTTGCGCAAGGGTACAAAGTTGAGTCCATGGCTCAAAAGAGTGTTCTAGATGTTGAATAACACGAGTCCTAAGTCGTATGATCGAAGAGTGGCTTTAATATTGATTATTAGAGTTAATACGAATATATTTATAGCCAGAGTGAGTCATCTATCAGTCAATGATAAGGATTGAAAAGAAAAGGTGTTTCCTACAATTGCGTTGAGTATTAGGCATGTATCCGGACGTATGATTGATTATGAAGGTTCTCCAAGCCCACGATATGGCAAAGATAAAAGTTCATTAGTGTCTAAATTTGTTTAAAGGAATTTGTCGTTGCGCAAAGGTACAAAGCTAAGTCCATGGCTCAAAAAGAGTGTTCGAGATGTAGTCCTACTGCATTTTTATGTTGAATAACATGAAGTCCTAGTCGTATAATCGAAGAGTGTCTTTAATATTGATTATTAGAGTCAATACAAATATATTTATAGCCAAAAATGAGTCATCTATCAGTTAATGATAAGCACTGAAAACACATGGTGTTTCCTACGATAGTGTTGAGTATTAGGCATGTATCCGGACGTACGATTGATTATGAAGGTTATCCAAGACCTCGATATGGATAAGATAAAAGTGCATTAGTGTCTAAATTTGTTTAAAGCAGTTTGTCGTTGCGCAAAGGTACAAAGCTGAGTCTATGGCTCAAAACAGTGTTCACGATGTAGTCCTAGTGATGAGAACACCGAGGGCTTCCAACGAGCTAAATAAATTCAAGATCAATTGCACCAACACTTAACCATTGGAAGTGGGCCAATGACAAGTGGAAGGTTGAAGAGAATGCAAGAAGCAATTCAAGCCCAATCCAACTTAATATTTGCTAATGGGATCAAGTCACAATTGGAGGCCCAACATGAGTGCTTAATTTCAATAATTCAAGCCCAAGGAAGCCCATATTAAGAGCCCAAATTCGTCCAAGTGCAGCCAAGTGGTCAAAGAAGACTTCTTAATCACATTCAAAGTGCATTTTTATCACATACAATGCACCAATTTCGGATTCACATGGAAGACCATAACTTTTACTCGTTTTTGACCAAGAATGCATAGTTTTTTAGTCATATTTTGACTAATTATTGAATGTACATCCACCAAGGAGTCACTTGGGGATGTGTGTGGTCAATTTGGAAGTGTTTTAGGCTATAAAAGGCATGTATCAGCATGCAAACGGGAACAAACCAAGAAGATATCCAAGTTTAAGAAATATTGAGAGAGTTCTCATATTTGAGAGTTTATATCCTATTTTCAGCTTTAGTGAAACCTTGCTTTGTCAATCTAGCATATTAGGTTGGTGATTCAAATTCACAAAGCCCCCAATTTGTGCTCGACCCAAGTGTGTCATTGTGTGGATTTGTTTACTCGTGCTCGTGGTTGGTTGAATGTTCTAAGTAGCAGGTCAGGTTCATATAACGTTGGTTGGCTATTTGCATTCCTCAGGTCACAGGCCTTTTTATCCATTGCAAGCCTACATCGTGAAAATCGAGCCCCATGGTCAATACCATATCATGTGGTATCAGAGCCTTCGGTTGACACGGTAGGTTCACAAGTTCCACCTATCTTTGATCTTACTCCACCAAGCTTCCGTACCCCATTGTTATCTTTAGTTTTATCTCTACAAGAGAAAAGCTCAAAAAAAAAAAAAAAAACAAACAAACGATCAGCCAAAAAAAAGAAGAGAAAAGCTCGGGAAAAAAAAAACGAGCAGCCAAAAACAAAAGAAGAAAAATTCATTCAAAAAAAAAAGAAGGCCAAAAAAGAGTACAAAAGTGAAAAAAATGGGCCATTTGAAAAGAAAAAGAAGAAAGAAAATCAGATTGTGTTATTGTTTCCTAGCTATACTTTTGCTACTATCCTTGTAAGCCAACCGATCTTGATTTCTCAAGTTGTACCTAGCTTCTTTAGACCATTCTCTTGCTACGGGTAAGTTTGAATCGTCCATCTACACATACTTGGTTGAGGAAATAATTGGCATTTGTTTTTTAGTCACTCGATAAAAGCATCAAGTTTCATAAGTTTTATATTAGAGAGTGTTGAGTGTATTGAGACTATCATTGAGAGTCAAGAGTTGTGAGCTTATTAAGTGAGGAGTGAAACACGAGTGGAAAAAAAAAGAGTGAAACACGAGTGGAAAAATAAAAGAGAGAAAAAAAGAGTGTGGCAAGGATTTGGTGAGGTTCCTATAATTTTACTAAATGACAGAAAATCGAGATAAAGGAGTTGTTGAAGAGTGATGACAACAACTCGGGAGAAACACTACGAGGCGGAGTCGACGCATTCCATATGCAAGCCTTGGTGAGCCACCTTGAGAAGTTGCTTGACCGTAAGTTGGAAGGACTTCATGAAAGGTTGGATAAAGTAGAGGATCAAGTTGCCGGTCCAAGAGCTACAAATCAAAGACAAACTCCCAATCCACGGCCTCAACATCATGATGAGTATTTGGAGGATCCAAGTGGTGAAGATGAATATGAGGACATCCGGCCAAGGAGAGTGAATAGACCAAGAGATAGATCGAGACGGCCTAGAGATGAAGATGGTGGCCTAGGAGGAGTTAAGGTCACAATTCCTTCATTTAAAGGAAAGAGTGATCCCGAAACGTATTTGGAATGGCAGATGTGTGTTGAGCAAATCTTTTCATGCCACAACTACTTAGAGACTAAAAAGGTCAAACTCGCAGCCCTTGAGTTTACCGATTATGCTCTTGTTTGGTGGGATCAGATGCAAAAGGAACGGGTTAGGAATGGTGAACGTCTTATCACAACATGAGAAGAGATGAGAGCAATCATGAGGAGGAGGTTTGTTCCATCCTATTATCGTCGTGAGCTTCACAACCAACTCCAGCGTCTTACTCAAGGTTCTAAAAGTGTTGACGAGTACTACAAAGAGATGGAGATTGCTATGATTCGAACTAACATCATAGAGGACAATGAAGCAACTATGGCTCGTTTCTTGCATGGGCTCAATCGTGACATCGCTGATGTTGTGGAGACGCACCACTATGTAGAACTTGAAGAGATGGTACACCAATCCATCAAGGTTGAACAACAACTCAAGCGGAGAGGACTTATGCGGGGAGTTCTAACTCGTCTACATTCAGTTCGTGGAAGAACAACCCCAAGAAAGACACCCTGGAATGGTGTCCTGGAATGGTTATCTATTGCCTCAGGCCTTCAGGTGAACCGTGACAAAAGTCAACTTATCCTCTCCAAGTCAGCTGAACCCCTGCGCCCAGATCTCCATCATATTCTTGGTTTTCAAGCTGGAGTTCTCCCTCTTAAATACCTTGGTCTTCCCCTCCTGCACTCCCGTCTCACTTTACATAACTGTCAACCTTTGCTCCAAAAGATTGACAAGCGTATCGCGGCTGGGCGGGTATCCCCCTCTCTTTTGCAGGAAGAGTCCAACTCATTAAATCGGTCCTCTCTTCTCTTCACACCTATTGGAGCTCGGCGTTCTTCCTTCCAAAAGAAGTCAATAAAATTATTGAGAAGAAATTCCGTAAATTCTTATGGCAAGGGCATTCTGATAGAGGTTATGCAAAAGTTGCTTGGGATCAAGTGTGTCGGCCAAAAGATGAGGGAGGTCTTGGAATTCGACCTATTGCTCCCTTAAACCAATCCCTTATGATCCGGCATTTATGGGATGTCCTTCAGCGCTCCTCCATCTCAATTTGGGCTCAATGGATTTGGCAATATCGACTTAAGAAAGCAACTATTTGGACCATCTCCCCGACTATTGGGTCTTGGAGTTGGCGTAAAATGATTCGACTTCGTCATTTCCTACTGAATGGGGTTCGTTTTCAGATGGGTTGGACCCTCAATTCCAACTTTGGCAGGACCCTTGGCACCCCCTGGGAGTTCTCATTCACCAGTTCCCCCGGAGTCCCGCCATCACCGGCATCCCACTCGATGCATCTTTTGGGTCTGTCATCCGATCGGGGCAATGGAACTGGTCTATCACAAATTTTGAGCTTTTTGATGTCTTGGCTGCTCTCCCTCAGATCTCCCCTGGACCATCTCGGATTCTTTGGAGCTCCCTTAACGGTACACTCTCTAATTCGGACGCTCTAAGCATCTTCCAACCCCCCAGACCGAAGGTGGAGTGGTCTTCCTTATTCCATGGCCCTTTCCGCATTCACCGAAATCTTTTTATTCTGTGGCTTGCTATTAGAGAGCGTCTCTCTACCATGGATAAGCCTTTTGGTGCCCACCGGATTCTTGGGAGTGCGTCCTCTGTAATTCTGGAATGGCTGAGAGCCACGCTCACCTCTTCTTCGAATGCACTTTCTCCCGGAGATGCCTTTTCCCTCCTTAGACAGCATACCAAAATCCAATGGCCTCATCCTTCGTGGAGTTTAGGCATCAGATGGGCCTCCATTCGATGGCGCGGGAAACATCTCATTAACGCAGCATACCGTGCCACCCTTGCCTCGCTTGTTTATCACATTTGGCGTGAGCGTAATACTCGTAGATTCCAAAACTCCTCCCTTTCAGTCAATGCTTTGGTGGATCTTGTTCTTGAGCAGGTACGCACACGCATCTGCGGAGATGACTTGAAGCCCACGCTTCAAACTTTTGCCCTCTTCCGCCTTTGGCGTATCCCATGGAGCCACCCTGTTGAATAATGCTGGTTCTTGTTGATTGTTGATTGTTGTTGACTGTTGATTGCTGCTTTTGGGGCTGACTTGCTGTTATTTCCCCTTGTTGTTTTTGGGCCGGCTTACTGCCGTGATTGCTCTGTTCTTTTGTTTCATTTGCCAGTGATTCCGATTTGGAATGGCTTGTTGCTTGTGGTTCCTCTTTTGCCCTTGTTGGGATTGGCTTGTTGTTGTTGCTTTGTGCCCAGGATCGCTGAACCTCTGTTGCCTTCCTGGAAGCACTCTCCGGACAGGGCGGTTTTGCCTTTGTCATTGTTGTAATCACTCCTTTTATTTATGAAATTTACATTTACCTAAAAAAGAAAGACACCCCTTCCACATCAAAATTTAAGGAGGCCGATCCTAAACATGGTGACAAAGTTGCTGCCAAAAAGGTACAACCCGAGCCTAATTCTTCAAGAAACCGTGATGTAAAGTGTTTCAAGTGTCAAGGGAGAGGACACATAGCAAGTGAGTGTCCTAACCGACGTACAATGATCTTCAACTACCATGGAGAGTTGGAAATCGAAGAAGAAAGCACCGAGAAAGAGGAATCATCACAAGAAGATGGTGATGGACAGTATGCCGAAGAAGGAGAGTTGCTTGTTACTAGAAGATCTCTTAGTGCCCATATGATGGAGGAAGGCAATTGCCAAAGAGAAAACTTGTTCCATACACGCTGCCAAGTTCATTGAAAGGTATGTAGCATGATTATTGATGGTGGTAGTTGTTGCAATGTGGCAAGTACTGAATTGGTTCAAAAATTAAGTCTACCTACTATCAAGCATCACCGTCCATACAAGCTTCAATGGTTGAATGAGTGTGGCGAGTTGAAGGTGACCAAGCAAGTGAAGGTATTGTTTTCAATTGGAAGGTACAAAGATGAGATTATTTGTGATATTGTGCCAATGAAAGCATGCCACATATTGCTGGGGAGGCCATGGCAGTTTTGATAGGCATGTAACACATGATAGATTCCAAAATCGTTACTCTTTTGTGCTACGAGGGGAATCCATAACTCTCAATCTGATGACCCAAAGCAGATTTTGCAAGATCAGATTTTTGAGAGAAAACAAAAAGAGAGTGTGAGAAAAAGAAAGAGAAACAAAAAGAAGAGAGTGAAAATGAGGGTGACAAGAAATGAGTGATTCAAAAGATGGAGAAAGAAAAGCAAAAGAGGAGAGAAAAAGGAGAGGGAAAAAGATGAAGAGAAAGAGAGTTTACTAGTTGTTAAGAAGAGTGAGATCAAGGAAGCTTTGTTTTATCAACAAAACCTCATAGTACTTGTGTACAAAGAGGCTATGTTGAACTCTAACGACCTAACATCTTCTCTGGCTAGTGTTGTTACATCTCTTTTGCAGGATTATGAAGATGTCTTTCCGGATGAGATACCATCAGGTTTACCACCAATTCGTGGGATCGAACATCAAATTGACTTCATGCCTGGAGCATCCTTACCAAACCGTCCAGCATACCGTACCAATCCCGAGGAGACTAAGGAGATTCAAAGGCAAATCCAAGAGTTGATGGCCAAAGGTTATGTAAGGGAGATCCTTAGTCCTTGTGCAGTTCCGGTGTTGCTCGTGCCTAAGAAGGATGGCACATGGCAGACGTGTGTTGATTGCCAAACCATTAACAACATAACGATAAGATATCGTCACCCTATTCCTAGGATAGATGATATGCTTGACGAGTTAAATGGTTTAACTATCTTTTCTAAAATTGATTTAAAAAGTGGTTATCAATGAAATTAGAATGAAAGAAGGAGATGAGTGGAAAACCCGCTTTCAAAACAAAACATGGGGCTTTATGAGTGGTTAGTTATGCTTTTGGACTTAGTAATGCACCTAGCACATTTATGAGATTGATGAATCATGTTTTGCGTGCATCTCTAGACAAATTTGTGGTAGTTTAGTGACATTCTTGTTTATAGTAGGACTTTGGAAGAACATGTAACACATCTAAATCAAGTCCTAGAGTTCTAAGAAAAGAAAAGTTATTTGGAAATCTGAAAAAGTGTGACTTTTGCACTAACAAAGTTGTTTTCCTTGGTTTTTGCTGTGAGTAGTGAAGGAATCACAGTTGATGAAGAAAAGGTCAAAGCTATTCATGATTGGCCAACCCCCACCACTATTGGAGAAGTGAGGAGCTTTTATGGACTCGCAAGCTTTTATAGGGCGATTTGTGAAGGACTTTAGCACCATGGCAGCCCCATTGAACGAGTTAACAAAGAAGAATGTTCCATTCAAGTGGGGAAAAACACAAGAGAAAGCCTTTCAAACCATAAAAGAGAAGCTTACTCATGCACCTTTGCTAGCCCTTCCCGACTTTGGTAAGACTTTTTGAAATTGAGTGTGATGCAAGTGGGATTGGCATAAGAGGAGTTCTTTTTGCAAGGAGGTAGACCGATTGCATATTTCAGCGAGAAGCTAAGTGGGCCGATACTTAACTACCCCACATATGACAAGGAGCTTTATGCATTGGTTAGAGTATTAGAAACTTGGCAACATTATTTGTGGCCAAAAGAGTTTGTGATACATTCTGATCATGAAGCACTCAAGTATATTAAAAGTCAAAGCAAGCTTAGCCGTCGACATGCCAAGTTGATAGAGTTTATTGAGTCGTTTCCATATGTGATCAAACACAAAGAAAGGTAAGGAGAAACATTATTGCTGATGGCACTTTCAAGAAGGTATGTTTTACTTTCAATGTTAGATGCTAAAATTCTTGGGTTGAGTTCATCAAAAATCTGTATACTAATGATGTTGATTTTTGGTGAAGCATTTGGAACTGCAGCCCAAGCAACGAATGGGACAAATTCTATTTGCATGATGAGTTTTTATTTCGAGCCAACCAACTTTGTGTTCCTAATTGTTCTACTCGTTTGTTATTGTTAAAGGAAACACATTCTGGGGGTTTGATGGGTCACTTTGGTATTTCTAAGACTTTGGGAGTCTTGAGTGAACACTTTTATTGGCCAAAGATGCGTAGAGAAGTTGAGAAGTTTGTGGAATAGTTTGTCATAAGGCAAAATCAAAGCTTATTTCTCATGGATTGTACATGCCCCTCCCTATTCCTAGTGTACCTTGGGAAGTTCAATGGACTTCGTTTTGGGATTGCTTAGGTCTAAGAGGGGGAGAGATTCTATTTTTGTTGTTGTTGACAAGATTTTCCAAAAATGGCACACTTCATTGCATGCCATAAAGTTGATGATGCCTCTAATATTGCTAATCTTTTCTTTCAGGAAGTTGTGAGGCTCCATGGTATGCCAAGAACTATAGTGTCTAATCGAGATGCCAAGTTCCTTAGCTACTTTTGGAAAAATTTGTGGGGCAAGCTTGGAACTAAGTTACCTTTCTCTACTACTTGTCATCCTCAAACCGACGGGCAAACCGAGGTGGTCAATAGGACACTTTCAACTTTGTTGCGAATAATTGTAAAGAAGAACTTGAGGAGTTGGGAAGAATGTCTACCGCACGTCGAGTTTGCTTACAATAGGGCTGTCCATTCTACTACTAAGTTTTCACCCTTTCAAATTATTTATGGGTTTAATCCTCTTGCACCTATTGATTTAACTCCTTTGCCTTTGCAGGAGAGAGTAAACATGGATGGAAAGAAACGTGCTGAATTTGTTAAGCAAATCCATGAAAAGGCCAAAAGTAATATTGAGAGGATGACTCAATAGTATGTGAACCGTGTGAACAAGGGAAGGAAATGAGTTATCTTTGAACCAGGGACTTAGTATGGTTGCATCTTAGAAAAGAGAGGTTTTCGGACAAAAGGAAGTCCAAGCTCATGCCAAGAGGGGATGGACCATTTCGAGTCCTTGAAAGGATCAATGACAATGCTTACAAGCTTGAATTGCCCGGTGAGTATGGAGTAAGTGCTACTTTTAATGTTTCTAATCTTTCTCCTTTTTATGATGCAGATAATGAAGAGTCGAGGACGACTCCTTTTCAAGATGGGGGGGGGGGGGGGGATGATGAGAACACCGAGGGCTTCCAACGAGCTCAAAGAAATTCAAGATCAATTGCACCAAGACTTAACCATTGGAAGTGGGCCAATGACAAGAGGAAGGTTGAAGAGAATGCAAGAAGCAATTCAAGCCCAATCCAACTTAATATTTGCTAATGGGATCAAGTCACAATTGGAGGCCCAACATGAGTGCTTAATTTCAATAATTCAAGCCCAAGGAAGCCCATATTAAGAGCCCAAATTCGTCCAAGTGCAGCCAAGTGGTCAAAGAAGACTTCTTAATCACATTCAAAGTGCATTTATCACATACAATGCACCAATTTTTGGATTCACATGGAAGACCATAACTTTTACTCGTTTTTTGACCAAGAATGCATAGTTTCTAGTCATATTTTGACTAATTATTGAATGTACATCCACCAAGGAGTCACTTGGGGATATGTGTGGTCAATTTGGAAGTGTTTTAGGCCTATAAAAGGCATGTATCAGCATGCAAACGGGAACAACCAAGAAGATATCAAAGTTTAAGAAATACTGAGAGAGTTCTCATATTTTGGAGAGTTTATATCCTATTTTCAGCTTTAGTGAAACCTTACTTTGTCAACCTAGCATATTAGGTTGGTGATTCAAATTCACAAAGCCCCCAATTCGTGCTCGACCCAAATGTGTCGTTGTGTGGATTGGTTTACTCGTGCTCGTGGTTGGTTGAATGTTCTAAGTAGCAGGTCACGTTCATATAACGTTGGTTGGCTATTTCCATTCCTCAGGTCACGGACCTTTTTATCCATTGCAAGCCTACGTCGTGAAGATTGGGCCACCCATGGTCAATACCATATCACCTAGTGCATTTTTATGTTAAATAAGATGAAGTCCTAGTCGTATAATCGAAGAGTGCCTTTAATATCTATGATTAGAGTCAATACGAATATATTTATAGCCAGAAATGAGTCATCTATCAGTCAGTGATAAGGACTGAAAACACAAGGTGTTTCCTACGATTGTGTTGAGTATTACGTATGTATCCGGACGTACGATTGATTATGAAAGTTGACCAAGTCCTCGATATGGCAAAGATAAAAGTGCATTAGTGTCTAAATTTGTTTAAAGTAGTTTATCGTTGCGCAAATGTACAAAGCCTAGTCAATGGCTCAAAATAGTGTTCCAGATGTAGCCCTAGTGTATTTTAATGTTGAATAAGATGGAGTCCTAGTCGTATAATTGAAGAGTGGCTTTAATATTGATTATTAGAGTTAATACGAATATATTTATAGCCAGAATGAGTCATCTATCAGTCAATGATAGGGCACTGAAAACAAAAGGTGTTTCCTACGATGGTGTTGAGTATTAGGCATGTATCCAGACGTACGACTGATTATGAAGGTTCTCCAAGCCCTGGATATGGCAGAGATAAAAGTGCATTAGTGTTTAAATTTGTTTAAAGGAGTTTGTCGTTGCGGAAATGTACAAAGCTGGGTCTATCCTCAAAAGAGTGTTCTAGATATAGTCCGACTGCATTTTCATGTTGAATAACATGAAGTCCGTATAATCAAAGAGTGCCTTTAATATTGATTATTAGAGTCAATACCAATATATTAATAGCCAGAAATGAGTCATCTATAAGTCAATGATAAGGACGGATAACACAAGGTGTTTCCTACGATTGTGTTGAGTATTAGGCATGTATCCAGACGTACGATTGATTATGAAGGTTCTCAAAGCCCTCGATATAGCAAAGAAAAAAGTGCATTAGTGTCTAAATTGGTTTAAAGGAGTTTGTCGTTGCGCAAAGGTACAAAGTGCAATCCATGGCTCAAAAGAGTGTTCTAGATGTAGTGCTAGTGCATTTTTATGTTGAATAAGATGCAGTCCTAGTCGTATAATCGAAGAGTGCCTTTAATATCAATTATTAGAGTAATTACGAATTTATTTATAGCCGGACATGAGTCATCTATCAGTCAATGATAAGGACTGATAACACAAGGTGTTTCCTACGATTGTGTTGAGTATTACGCATGTATCCGGAGGTACGATTGATTATGAAGGTTATCCAAGCCCTCGATATGGCAAAGATAAAAGTGCATTAGTGTCTAAAATTTGTTTAAAGTAGTTTGTCGTTGCGCAAAGGTATAAAGCTGAGTCCATGGTTCAAAAGAGTGTTCTAGATGTAGTCCTAGTGCATTTTTATGTTGAAATAACATGGAGTCCTAGTCGTTTAATCGAGGAGTGGCTTTAATATTGAATATTAGAGTCAATACGAATATATTTATAGCCAGAAATTAGTCATCTATCAGTCAATGATAAGGACTGAAAACACAAGGTGTTTCCTATGATTGTGTTGAGTACTAGTCATGTATCCTGACGTACGATTTATTACGAAAGTTGACCAAGCCCTCGATATGGCAAAGATAAAAGTGCATTAGTGTCTAAATTTGTTTGTAAAGCAGTTGTCGTTGCGCAAATGTACAAAGCTGAGTCCATGGCTCAAAATAGTGTTCCAGATGTAGTCCTAGTGCATTTTTATGTTGAAAAAGATGGAGTCCTAGTAGTATAATCGAAGAGTGGCTTTAATATTGATTATTAGAGTCAATACGAATATATTTATAGCCAGAAATATGTTATCTATCAGTCAGTGATAAGGACTGAAACCACAAGGTGTTTCCTACGATTGTGTTGAGTATTAGGCATGTATCCGGACGTACGACTGATTATGAAGGTTCTCCAAGCCCTGGATATGGCAAAGATAAAAGTGCATTAGTGTCTAAATTTGTTTAAAGGAGTTTGTCGTTGCGCAAAGGTACAAAGCTGAGGCCATCCTCAAAAGAGTGTTCTAGATGTAGTCCTATTGTATTTTTATATTGAATAACATGAAGTCCTAGGCGTGTAATCGAAGAGTGCCTTTAATATTGATTATTAGAGTCAATACGAATATATTATAGCCAAAAATGAGTCATCTATAAGATCAATAATAAGGACTGATAACACAATGTGTTTCGTATGATTGTGTTGAGTATTAGGCATGTATCCGGACGTACGATTGATTATGAAGGTTCTCCAAGCCCTCGATATGGCAAAGATAAAAGTGTATTAGTGTCTAAATTCGTTTGAAGGAGTTTGTCGTTGCGCAAAAGGTACAAAGTGGAGTCCATGGCTCAAAAGAGTGTTATAGATGTAGTGCTAGTGCATTTTTATGTTGAATAAGATAACAGTCCTAGTCGTATAATCGAAGAGTGCCTTTAATATCAATTATTAGAGTAATTACGAATTTATTTATAGCCGGACCTGAGTCATCTATCGGTCAATGATAAGGACTAATAACACAAGGTGTTTCCTACGATTGTGTTGAGTATTACATGTATCCGGAGGTACGATTGATTATGAAGGTTATCCAAGCCCTCGATATGGCAAAGATAAAAGTGCATTAGTGTCTAAATTTGTTTAAAGTAGTTAGTCGTTGCGCAAAGGTACAAAGCTGAGTCCATGGTTCAAAAGAGTGTTCTAAGATGTAGTCCTAGTGCATTTTTATGTTGAATAACATGGAGTCCTAGTCGTTTTAATCGAGGAGTGGCTTTAATATTGAATATTAGAGTCAATACGAATATTATTTATAGCCAAAAATGAGTCATCTATAAGTCAATAATAAGGACTGATAACACAAGGTGTTTCGTATGATTGTGTTGAGTATTAGGCATGTATCCGGACGTACGATTGATTATGAAGGTTCTCCAAGCCCTCAATATGGCAAAGATAAAAGTGCATTAGTGTCTAAATTCGTTTAAAGGAGTTTGTCCATTGCACAAAGGTACAAAGTGGAGTCTATGGCTCAAAAAAGTGTTATAGATGTAGTGCTAGTGCATTTTATGTTGAATAAGATGCAGTCCTCGTCGTGTAATCGAAGAGTGCCTTTTAATATTAATTTTAGAGGCAATACGAATATATATTTATATCCGGAAATGAGTTTATCTATCAGTCAATGATAAGGACTGATAACACAAGGTATTTCCTACGAATGTGTTGAGTATTACGCATGTATCCGGACGTACGATTGATTATGAAGGTTCTCCAAGCCCTCGATATGGCAAAGATAAAAGTGCATTAGTATCTAAATTGGTTTAAAGGTACAAAGTGGAATCCATGCTCAAAAGAGTGTTCTAGATGTAGTGCTAGTGCATTTTTATGTTGCATAAGACGCAGTCTAGTCGTATAATCAAAGAGATAAGATGGAGTCCTAGTCATATAATCGAAGAGTGGCTTTAATATTGACTCTTACAGCCAATACGAAATATATATATAGCAAAAATGAGTTTATCTATCAGTCAATGATAAGGTACTGAAAGCACAAGATGTGTACTACGATTGTGTTGAGTATTAGGCATGTATCCGGACGTACGATTGATTATGAAGGTTCTCCAAGCCTTGATATGGGGAAAGATAAAAGTGCATTAGTGTCTAAACTTGGTTAAAGGTGTTTGTCGTTGCGCAAAGGTACAAAGCTGAGTCCATGGCTCAAAAGAGCCTTTCTAGATGTAGTCCTAGTGCATTTTTATGTTGAATAAGATGGAGTCCTAGTCATATAATCGAAGAGTGGCATTAATATTGACTATTACAGCCCAATACGAATATATATATAGCAAAAAATGATTCATCTATCAGTCAATGATAAGGACTGAAAACACAAGGTGTTTCCACCGATTATGTTGAGTATTAGGCATGTATCTGGACGTAACAATTGATTACGAAGGTTGACCAAGCCCTCGATATGGCAACGAAAAAAAGAGGAATAAGTGTCTAAATTTGTTTAAAGGAGTTTGTCGTTGTGCAAAGGTACAAAGCCGAGTCCATGGCTCAAAAGAGTGTTTTATATGTAGTCATAGTGCATTTAATGTTGAATAACATGGAGTCCTAGTCATATAATCGAAGAGTGGCTTTAATATTGATTATTAGAGTCAATACGAAATATATTTATAGCAAAAAATAAGTCAATCTATTAGTCATGATAAGGACTGAAAGCTCAAGCTGTTTTCCTACGATTGTGTTGAGTATTAGGCATGTATCCGGACGTGCGATTGATTATAAAAGGTTCTCCAAAGCACTCGATATGGCAAAGATAAAAGTGCATTAGTGTCTAAACTAGTTTAAAGGAGTTTGTCGCTGCGCAAAGGTACAAAGCTGAGTCCATGGCTCAAAAGAGTGTTCTAGATGTAGCCGTAGTGCATTTTTATTTTGAATAAGATGGAGTCCTAGTCGTATAATTGAAAAGTGGCTTTAATATTGATTATTAGAGTCAATACGAATTTATTTATAGCCAGAATGAGTCATCTATCAGTCAATGATAAGGACTGAAAACATGGAGAACAAAGATGAGTCCATGCCTCAATGATAAGGTACAAAGATGAGTCCATGGCTCAAAAGAGTGTTCTCGATGTAGTCCTAGTGCAATTTAATGTTGAATAACATGGAGTCAATACGAATATATTTAATATTGATTATTAGAGTCAATACGAATATATTTATAGCCAAAACTGAGTCATCTATCAATCAATGATATGGACCGAAAGCACAAGGTGTTTCCTAAGATTGTGTTGAGTACTAGGCATGTATCCGGACGTACGATTGATTATGAAGGTTCACCATGTCCTCGATATGGCAAAGAAAAGTGCATTAGTGTCTAAATATGTTTTAAAGGAGTTTGTCGTTGCACAAAGGTACAAAGCTGAGTCCATGGCTCGAAAGAGTGTTTTAGATGTAGTCCTGGAGTTTGAGGACTCTCCAGCTTGCACTCTTGTGCATTCCCCCAGCCCCTTATGATCGCCCCCCTCGGGCTTCCGCCGACGGCTTGACTCCTCTCCCTGACGGGAACATTGAGAGCATCCCCACCCATAATCCATTTGATGCTCTCGGTGAGCTACCACTTGATGTTGATTTGACCTCTCCGGGCCCTAAACAGACGCAGCCCGCCGCAAGGTTACAAATGATTAGAGCAGCCGCTTGGAACGTGCGGGGTCTTAACCGCCAAGACCACGAACAAGCTGTTGCTTCGCTTGTCCATTGAATTTCGACTCCATCTTATTGGTCTCCTAGAAAACAAGGGTCTCCCACCCCAATATTAATCGAATAAAGGTACACTTACTCCCCAATTGGAGTTGGTTTAATTGACTATTCTGGGCCCGGTAACCGTTTATGGATTGCGTGGAACAATTCTGAACTTGATATTGATGTTGTTGACTCTGGGACCCCAATTTTGTGCATTGTCGCGTCACCATGCGTTGCTCGCATGATTCCTGCTTTATTACCTTTTGCTTACGGTGCAAATGATGCTATCGCTCGCCGCGATCTCTGGTCTAAACTGTATGAACTCTCTTTATCTACTGTTGCTTTTTCCTCTGGCTTGTCCTTGGCGACTTCAATGCAGTTATTGACTTGAGTGAAGTCTGTGTGTGTTTCGGGGGACATCCGAATGGGTATGGAGGAATTTTGGCAATTGTATCTCCTGCTTCCGGTTTACTTCACCTCCCCACCTCCGGTGCGCGCTTCACTTGGCATAAATTGCAGTGACGGGGCACGCAGCCTTTGGAAGCGCCTTGACTGAGCTCTGGCTAATGATGATTGGATCTCCAAATGGCCTGGATCATCTGTTTTAAATGTTGCACACCCCGGACTTTCAGATCAATTCTCCTCTTGTTCATTCAGGGACATGCTCCTCCCCCCCCCCCCCCGTCCACCATGTTCCGATTTGACAACTACTTATTGCTTGTCATGGTTTTCTTTCGGAAGTTGGTAAGACTTGGGTTGCTCCTATTCATGGGACTTCTTTGTACTTCAGTCACGAGGAAACTTAAGCTCCTCAAACCTACTTTTCGTCGTATGAGGAAGGAAAAGGGTGACTTATCAGCCAATGTCAAAATGGCTATGGAAATTCCTATCTATTGTGCAGACTCACTTGATCCGACTTCGGCACCAACCTCTCCTCCTGCAAGATTGAGCGCCTGTGCAAAATCCTTGTTACTCGTGCTACCTTTCTCGAATTGGAAATGCTTAAACAAAGATAAAAAATGCTTTGGCTTAAAGGGGGTGATGATTGCTCGGATTTATTCTTCCCGGAAAGTGGCTGCACGACGTTCAGCGCTTCGTGTCTTTCCAAATCCACAATAAATGACGGGACTCTTCTCACTTCTCCGAATGAGGTGCAGTCCGAATTCGTTGAGCTTTTATGAGCGCTTACTTGGGGGCCCTAGAAGACGATCCACTATCTCTCTGAGCCACTTGGTTCCATTCCTTCGCTATTCTATCCCTGATGAGCTAACCTCTGGAATGACCCGGCCGGTTAACACACGGTGACATCAAATCGGCTCTCTTTGACATTCCGGATGATAAATCTCCTGGTCCTGATGGCTTCTCATCTGCCTTCTTCAAAGCTGCTTGGCCCATTATTGGTGATGAATTTGTTGCTGCTGTTCGGGAATTCTTCTTCTCCGGTAGAATTCTAAAGCAAATAAATGCCACCATCATTACACTTGTCCAAAAGTTCAACTCCCGGGTTTGTGAACGACTTTCGCCCAATCTCTTGCTGTAATATCCTCTACAAGGTCATCTCTAAGATCATTGTTCAGCGCATCAAGCCAGTCCTTGAACACATTATCAGCCCGTCACAAAATGCCTTTGTTCCTGGAAGAAGAATTTCAGACAACATCCTTCTTGCCCAAGAACTATTCAGCGGGTACAACCGGAAAAAATGGTCCCCCCAGAGCCGCAATTAAAGTTGACCTTCGGAAAGCTTTTGACTCTCTCGAGTAGGACTTTATTATTGTTGTACTACGACTATTCCAATTCCCAGATATCCTCATTACATGGATTGAGGAATGCATTACCACCACTTCATTCTCCATTTGCCTTAACGGTGAGCCCCACGGATTTTTTCAAGGTAGTAGGGGACTTCGACAGGGAGATCCACGCTCCCCTACCCTCTTCGTCTTATGCATGGAAGTCTTTCATCTCCAGCTCCAAAAAAATCCATTGCTGAAAAACCCTTTGCATTCCACCCGCAATGCAAGGAACTTGGCCTCCTCTGTCTCTCCTTTGCTGATGACCTTATCCTCTTTTGCCGTGCGGAAGCCCCTCGATCCAGGTTTTCAGCGATGCCCTGGAATGGTTATCTATTGCCTCAGGCCTTCAGGTGAACCGTGACAAAAGTCAACTTATCCTCTCCAAGTCAGTTGAACCCCTGCGCCCAGATCTCCATCATATTCTTGGTTTTCAAGTTGGAGTTCTCCCTCTCAAATACCTTGGTCTTCCCCTCCTGCACTCCCGTCTCACTTTACATAACTGTCAACCTTTGCTCCAAAAGATTGACAAGCGTATCGCGGGCTGGGGGGGTATCCCCCTCTCTTTTGCAGGAAGAGTCCAACTCATTAAATCGGTCCTCTCTTCTCTTCACACCTATTGGAGCTCGGCGTTCTTCCTTCCAAAAGAAGTCATTAAAATTATCGAGAAGAAATTCCGTAAATTCTTAATGGCAAGGGCATTCTGATAGAGGTTATGCAAAAGTTGCTTGGGATCAAGTGTGTCGGCCAAAAGATGAGGGAGGTCTTGGAATTCGACCTATTGCTCCCTTAAACCAATCCCTTATGATCCGGCATTTATGGATGTCCTTCAGCGCTCCCCCCACTCAATTTGGGCTCAATGGATTTGGCAATATCGACTTAGGAAAGCAACTATTTGGACCATCTCCCCGACTATTGGGTCTTGGAGTTGGCGTAAAATGATTTGACTTCGTCATTTCCTACTCAAGGGGGTTCGTTTTCAGATTGGGTTGGACCTCAATTCCAACTTTGGCAGGACCCTTGGCACCCCCTGGGTGTTCTCATTCACCGATTCCCCCGGGGTCCCGCCATCACCGGCATCCCACTCGATGCATCTTTGGGGTCTGTCATCCGATCGGGGCAATGGAACTGGTCTATCACAAATTTTGAGCTTTTTGATGTCTTGGCTGCTCTCCCTCAGATCTCCCCTGGACCATCTCGGATTCTTTGGAGCTCCCTTAACGGTACACTCTCTAACTCGGATGCTCTAAGCATCTTCCAACCCCCCGGACCGAAGGTGGAGTGGTCTTCCTTATTCCATGGCCCTTTCCGCATTCACCGAAATCTTTTTATTCTGTGGCTTGCTATTAGAGAGCGTCTCTCTACCATGGATAAGCCTTGGTGCCCACCGGATTCTTGGGAGTGCATCCTCTGTAACTCTGGAATGGCTGAGAGCCACGCTCACCTCTTCTTCGAATGCACTTTCTCCTGGAGATGCCTTTCCCTCCTTAGACAGCATACCAAAATCCAATGGCCTCATCCTTCGTGGAGTTTAGGCATCAGATGGGCCTCCACTCGATGGCGCGGGAAACATCTCATTAACGCAGCATACCGTGCCACCCTTGCCTCGCTTGTTTATCACATTTGGCGTGAGCGTAATACTCGTAGATTCCAAAACTCCTCCCTTTCAGTCAATGCTTTGGTGGATCTTGTTCTTGAGCAGGTACGCACACACATCTGCGGAGATGACTTGAAGCCCACGCTTCAAACTTTTGCCCTCTTCCGCCTTTGGCGTATCCCATGGAGCCACCCTGTTGAATAATGCTGGTTCTTGTTGATTGTTGATTATTGTTGACTGTTGATTGCTTCTTTTGGGGCTGACTTGCTGTTATTTCCCCTTGTTGTTCCGGCTTGTTGCCGTGATTGCTCTGTTCTTTTGTTTCATTTGCCAGTGATTCCGATTTGGAATGGCATGTTGCTTGTGGTTCCTCTTTTGCCCTTGATGGGATTGGCTTGTAGTTGTTGCTTTGTGCCCAGGATCGCTGAACCTCTGTTGCCTTCCTGGAAGCACTCTCCGGACAGGGCGGTTTTTGCCTTTGTCATTGTTGTAATCACTCCTTTTATTTATGAAATTTACATTTACCTAAAAAAAAAAAGATGGAGTCCTAGTCATATAATCGAAGAGTGGCATTAATATTGACTATTATAGCCAATACGAATATATATATAGCAAAAAATGATTCATCTATCAGTCAATGATAAGGACTGAAAGCACAAGATGTGTCCTACGATTGTGTTGAGTATCAGGCATGTATACGGACGTACGATTGATTATGAAGGTTCTCCAAGCCCTCGATATGGGAAATATAAAAGTGTATTAGTGTCTAAACTTGTTTAAAAGAGTTTGTCGTTGCGCAAAGGTACAAAGCTGAGTCCATGGCTCAAAAGAGTCTTCTAGATGTAGTCCTACTGCACTTTTATGTTGAATAAGATGGAGTCCTAGTTATATAATCAAAGACTGGATTTAATATTGATTATTAGAGTCAATACGAATATATTTACAGCCAAAAATGAGTCATCTATCAGTCAATGATAAGGACTGAAACACAAGGTGTTTCCTACGACTATGTTGAGTATTAGGCATGTATCTGGACGTACGATTGATTACGAAGGTTGACCAAGCCCTCGATATGGCAACGAAAAAAGAGGAATAAGTGTCTAAATTTGTTTAAAGGAGTTTGTCGTTGTGCAAAGGTACAAAGCCGAGTCCATGGCTCAAAAAAAGTGTTTTATATGTAGTCATAGTGCATTTAATGTTGAATAACATGGAGTCCTAGTCATATAATCGAAGAGTGGCTTTAATATTGATTATTAGAGTCAATACGAATATATTTATAGCAAAAAATGAGTCATCTATCAGTCAATAATAAGGACTGAAAGCACAAGGTGTGTCCTACGATTGTGTTTGAGTAATAGGCATGTATCCGGACGTACGATTGATTATGAAGGTTCTCCAAGCCCTCGACATGGGAAAGATAAAAGTGCATTAGTGTCTAAACTTGTTTAAAGGAGTTTGTTGTTGCGCAAAGGTACAAAGCTGAGTCCATGGCTCAAAAGAGTGTTCTAGATGTAGTCCTAGTGCATTTTTATGTTGAATAAGATGGAGTCCTATTCATATAATCGAAGGGTGGCTTTAATATTATTGATTATTAGAGTCAATACGAATATATTTATAGCCAAAAATCAGTCATCTATCTGTCAATGATAAGGACTGAAAACAAAAGGTGATTCCTATGATTGTGTTGAGTATTAGGCATGTATCCGGATGTACGATTGATTACCAAAGTTCTCCAAGCCCTCGATATGGCAAAGAGAAAAGTGCATTAGTGTTGACACTTGTTTAAAGGAGTTTGTCGTTGCGAAAAGGTACAAAACTGAGTCCATGGCTCGAAAGAGTGTTCTAAATATAGTCCTAGTGCATTTTATGTTGAATAAGATGGCGTCCTAGTCATATAATCCAAGAGTGGCTTTAATATTGATTATTAGAGTCAATATGAATATATTTTATAGCCAGAATGAGTCATCTATCAGTCAATAATAAAGACTGATAACACAAGGTGTTTCGTATGATTGTGTTGAGTATTAGGCATGTATCCGGATGTACGATTGATTATGAATGTTCTCCAAGCCCTCGATATGGCAAAGATAAAAGTGCATTAGTGTCTAAATTTTTTTAAAGGAGTTTGTAGTTGTGCAAAGGTACAAAGCTGATTCCATGGCTTGAAAGAGTGTTCCAAATGTAGTCCTAGTGCATTTTTAAGTTGAATAAGATGGAGTCCTAGTCGTATAATCGAAGAGTGGCTTTAATATTGATTATTAGAGTCAATACGAATATATTTATAGCAAAAAATGAGTCATCTATCAGTCAATTATAAGGACTGAAAGCAAAAGGTGTTTCCTGCGATTGTGTTGAGTATTAGGCATGTATCCGGATATACGATTGATTATGAAGGTTCTCCAAGCCCTCGATATAGCAAAGATAAAAGTGCATTAGTGTCTAAACTTGTTTAAAGGATTTTGTCGTTGAGCAAATGTACAAAAGTGTGTCCATGGCTCAAAAGAGTGTTCTAGATGTAGTCCTAGTGCATTTTTATGTTGAATAAGATGGCGTCCTAGTCGTATAACTGAAGAGTGGCGTTGATATTGATTATTAGAGTCAATACGAATATATTTATTGCCAAAAATGAGTCATCTATCAGTCAATTATAAGGACTGAAAGCAAAAGTGTTTCCTACGATTGTCTTGAGTATTAGGCATGTATCCAGTCGTACGATTGATTATAAAGGTTCTCCAAGCCCTCGATATGGCAAAGATAAAAGTGCATTAGTGTCTAAACTTGTTTAAAGGATTTTGTCGTTGAGAAAAGGTACAAAGCTGACTCCATGGCTCGAAAGAGTGTTCTAAATGTAGTCCTAGTGCATTTTATGTTGAATAAGATGGCGTCCTAGTCGTATAACCGAAGAGTGGCTTTAATATTGATTATTAGAGTCAATACAAAATATATTTATAGCAAAAAATGAGTCATCTATCAGTCAATGATAAGGACTGAAAACACAATCATATTGTTTGGTTTCATTTTCTGGGTGTTTTGTTTTGGGTTTTGGAGATAGAGAGAGAAAAAATAGAGATAAATAAGTGTGTGTTTGAAAAATGGTGTATGTTTGGGTTTGTTTTTGGAGATAGTTTAAAATAGCATAAAGAAGATGTTGTATGTATTGTGTTGTATATTTGGGGGACAAAAAACACTGTTCATTGTCACATCATGCCTTTTTGTTTGTATTTTAAATGTGTATATGTATATATTAATATTTAATTATTGTTAGGTGGGTATTAATAATTTAATTTATTAATGTTATTAAATTGTATTTTTTTTTGTCCATTTAATTATATTTTCATTTTATTAATAATAATTACTTGCACAAAGGTATTTTTTTCATTATCATGAATAATAATAATATGTTGATAAAATAATATTATGTACATTAATCATTATCGTTTTAAAAATTATAGGGGATATTTAAAGTAAACATAGATGACTTTAATACAAACATTTGATGCAACCGAGTACGTCATAATACAAAGGTTAGTTAATAATTAATTGTTAATTCCTTCAACACATTAGCCCATTGTTGTTTACATAATCACTGAATAGTAGTACACAAAAAATATATACATGCGTCCAACAACAACTCCTACGAGTGGTCAGAACGGCCCGACCGCGGTCCCCTCGGTGGCCTAGACCGCGCGGTACTGTCCCCTTCACTAGTGCTATGTCCACCACGGTGGGACCGGAGTCCAAAGCGACGGATGTAATCCGTCCATGACCCAATCCCGCCAGTTCCGGACCCCATATCTAGGCTCCGTCGTTGGCCTACTGAAGCGGTCCGTCTCAATCTAGAGGGTTGATTTCCATGTGCTGACTGGTCATCTCCATGCCAACTTCCGACTTGGGTATGCGTTTGTAACGAAGGGACAGCGGAGTCTGAAATCACGATCGGATCGGCTCAATCGCCGGGTTGTATGCTGGGACCCGCAGAGTTGCTGTCCTCTCCTTGTGCGACACTGTGCCCCTCCCCAAAGTTGTGTCGTCTCCGCGCAGGGCCCCATACCTCCAGCATACTCGGATATAGTGGCTCTGGATATATGCGGTATCGACGGGCCAGAGGGTAAGCCTATTTTACCACATTTTTTGACACACAACAGTTGTTAATGCATACTGAACACAGTGCTTAAGATTGTTTGTAAGGTGAAAATGCATAGTCGTATAATTGACATCACATACCTGTAAGATTTGTTGTTCCAAGTGGTCTGGTATCACTATCCACATTGTCCCACAGTCGAAGTCAACCCCATCTACCTGCGTGATCGCATAGAAGGTCCGAAACCGCTCTTTGAACTCATAGAATTTAACGCGGATCTGCTCTCGGGTGTATGGATATCCGCCATGTCGGCGTAACGCACGGGACCAGTATGCCATCTGGCCCTCCGCCACGTCGTCATCGGACATCGGCACCGCTGCATTTGCATCAAGGATCATCCACATAAAGCGGCGCTCTATCTCCAGCGTCCAGTGTGCCTCCTGTGGGAATCCAGCCATCTCCAAAATACGTTCGTACGACATGTCTGCATATAAGAATACATGCAATTACGATTTAGTGCAAAAAAAGCCGTGTGTGAAAGTGTACAAGCATAATTATGAAATACATAAGGTAAAAATATTGGATACAATCCAATTGTAAGTTATGAGTCTGAAATATAAAGCATCCAGTGTTTTCCTACATGGCCAACGTAATTAACAGCTTTTTGTTACAGTCTCCGATAAATGACACAACAATAATTTGCTCATCGACAACAGTTCATTAAGCAAACGACGATCAAATTGGAGCGACCCCCTAGTTTGTTGCGCGATCTGCCCACATTTGCATCGCTATGCTGTCCCGGAATGCTCGTTGGGCTTCTACCTCGCCTACGTTTGGATGTCCCCTATGATAAAAATGCATCCATGTCTTGTGGAATGTCGTCTTCTGGTTCATTGAAGATGATATCGTCCTGACTGAACCTACGGATAAAGTTGTGCAATGCGCAACATGCAATAACTATGTCCACTTGATGCTCAAGGAAGTAGCTCGGCCCCACTGCAATATTGGAAAGCATTTCTTTAACACGCCGAAGCAGCGCTCTATGACATTGCGCAGCCGAGAATGGGCATGGTTGAACAAGTCTTGGGGGGTATGATACTGACGGCCCTGTCCCCTATACTCGGCTAGATGGTACCGAGTACCGCGATACGGCGCAAGGAAACATTAGTAGTTTGTGTAACCTGCGTCAACCAGGTAATACTTCCCTGCATGGTCGGCGTCGGACAAAAATTAATGAACGCATGTTTTATACTTTCTTAGATCATATGCGGAATTACATATTTACCTACCGATCGGAGGGAAAGGAAACGTCGGGTCCTGTGAAACAGCGCGGTCCAATACACGGGCATCGGCCGCACTACCTTCCCACCCAGCGTACACGTACGTGAAATTCATGTCAAAGTCACATATCGCCAACACGTTCTGCGCAAGTCGGTTCTTACGTGATCGATATCTGTTCTGGTCTGTCCGTGGGACCCATGCAGGTATTAGTGTCCCATCCATGGCACCAACGCAGTCCTGAGTATTTTGGCATTAACTGGGTCAGAGTTCGGTATTACATAAGGCGCCCAGGCGATATTTAGTTAGGTTGTACCTTAAAGTATGGGAAGAAATCCGGGTTTGATGCAATTCTCTGGGGCGTGTCTGACCATGACGGCCGTGTGATCAACTCTGGGGCGAATGCGCATAATGCAGACAACACTCGATGGAACCTACGATTGATAGTCTCAAGTGAGTGTTGGAATCGTTCCATACTATCGCGTTGTCTTTTGTGCATCCCAACAGTCTGCAGAAAGATAGCCACCTCCTCGATCGAACTGACCCGTGAGGTTTGCCCGTGAGGCAGAAATCCCCTAACACTCAATGCATCGACGAGTGCATAGAAACACGGTTTGGTCATTCGTATGTTGTCATAGAACCTGCCTGCGTGTGGTGTCAATATAATCTCGGCAATCCAACCTTCCCCTTGCAAGGCAGAAGTGTTACGGGGCACATTATCACGAAACAACTCGGGACATATGAAGTCCCGAAAAATGTAGAATTCCTCTGGCACGTCAGATTCGTTACTGCCTGGTGAACCTGGCGTCCCTGGAGTTCCACTGGACAAGTCATTACCGTGGAAAGCTTCTTCGCTTGCGCTCGCCATAGTGTGAAGCTAGACGGAGAAAAGTAGTCAATGCGCAGTGTAGATCAAGAGTAATTGGGGGACAAAGGCAATCCCAAATCGTCTAAAGGAAGCTAACATTTACGAACAATCACAAAGCTACACGATCATAGAACATGTGTTGGGAAAGAAAACATCGTTCGCAGGCATAATAAAACGTTACCAATAACATACTACAGAGTGACAACACTATATTCATTTTTGCAGTGAATATAACCACCGCAATTTGTTTAGGTCATCTAGACGGAGGAATATCGTGCGCGTGTTGTGGTTGTGGAAACGTTCAAGAGCGGTAGTGAAGATGTTGTCCGGCAGATCTTGGAACTTTGTTAACTCATCGACGCAACGCTCAATTTCAAAAGTCGCTTGGGGGCCGGCTCGATCAATTTTTCCCTGGAGTGACTCATTCAACTTGTCCATAGTTTCACACTTCTTCGACTGCAGCGTGCTCGCTCCGCGCCTACTGTGACGCTTGCTGCCCGAAGGCGCGGAGACCGTATAGGTAGGCGGTGATCCGATATGCGATGACTGCGTTGCGGCTGTGTCCTCGTAATCGTCCCTTGATCGGCGGCCCCCTGAGCTCCCGGCGGTCATTTGATCATCATCTGCGGTGGCCCCAGTGTTGAATGCACGTGGTGGGTTTGCATTGGAACGTGCAATACCACCGTGCGCAGTGTTGCGAGCAAACATTTGAGTGCAAAGATCGAAGTGTGGTAGCCCGTGTTCAATTATTTTCTTTAACTCAGGGTTTTCCTATGGAAAGACAAATTGAATGGAGCGGTCCAATCGTCAGGAACCCACACAAATAAGAGTAGACAACCTTGCCGTAATGAAGTACGTAAAGGTAATTTATATGTGTACCCGGTAAAGCTCATCCAAACGACCCGCGTCATCTGTTATTGTATTACGTTCCGAGTCCCAACCCCATCCAGTACCCCGATTTAAAATGTCGTTCATGAGCCGCCAAGCACGACGGAGACGGTTAAGTTTCCCTTTTAATTGATCGGTCGTAAACACATGGGAAGGATACATGGACGCGTTCATCCTCTCACATATACGAGTCCACACAGACGGTGAGAACGTTGATGACTGAAGCCGGTTGCTGATAAACTCCTCGTGCATAAACTCAATGAACCTATGCTCCATAAACGACGACCAAACAATTTTGTCTGATCTTGGAACTTGCGTTGAACTTATGGGGCTTACAGGGTCCATCTTCGATTAATGTACTTAGGCTCGAATATTGTTATATATATACAAGAATTATTTTCACATCTGAACAAAAAGTAATTACTGTTTAGATCAAATAAACATTGAATTATGTTCACATCTACTTAGGTTTTATAGTGATTCTGTAAAGATTTTAATCACAATCGTATTTTATTAAATACTCATTCAACGTGCATAATGTATTAACAACGCATGGAGTATTATAATTAAGAATTGAAGGCCACATAAATTTAAACTGAGAAAATTCATAGTGTAGTGTATTTTTTATTTATTAACTACCAAAAACAATTTCTTTTATGAAAATATACTATGAAAAATCGTATAACATTGAAAATATACTTTCATATAACATTGGTGTTCTGAAGAATATTTTTTTATTCAAGTAATTGACATTAAATAAATAAGAGTAAATATTGTTTCTGTCATTTACTCAACTTTTGTTCAATTTTGACACAATCAAATTTATTTTTATGTAGCTATGTTCTTTTATGAGTAAAGTAAGCTATTATTTAAATTTGAACAAACAATTAACAATTCTTCTATTATTCTCATTATTATTTTAATATCTAAACTCTTTTATAAAGAATCTTAAGATTCAAAAATAAAAATCTTTTAGTAGTACTCTTCATTTCAGAGAGTATCTAATCAGAAAAGGTATGACTAATCATGCATTTGAATTATAAATCATCTTCCTAATATGTTTGAAATTATAATTATTTTTTTCTTTCAAGTAAACAGTTCTTTAGAAAGTACGCTAGAATTTTGCATATTATAAAATTGCTCTTTTTTTTTTTTTGAACTACAATCAGGTGGTTGACTTAATTTTTAAACACAACTTTAATTTTACAACAATATATTTTTATATTTGTAGTCTTCTCCATGAATTTTCATATTACTCTATTTAAGTTCGTTAGATTCTCTTTAACAATTAAAAGATATAAATTACTTTAAAAAACAAATCAAATTCAACTCACAACAAAAAAGAATTTAGCAAAATTTTTGAAAAGGATATAATTTTTGAATGCTAATTTATTTGCCACGTTACCTCATTCTTCTTTCCTTCTTAAAATCTTTTATTGGCAATTTTTTTTATTATCTTCATCCACTTTAGTTAATACAATAATTTTTTTTCTATTATCCATTTTCTATCTTAATTTTGTGCCTTTTTCTTTTTGGCAACATACCACGAATTGAAATTTGCACAAGTTTTTATTATTAAATTTTGTGACTATATGTTTTCACCAAAATACATAATAAGGAATCTAATAATCTACTTGATTACTTATAAACTTATGTTAAAACTTGATGATTCTAAAGATTCACAGTATGCCAAAACTAACCATATATTATAATTATTAATCAAATATCATATATTATAATTTTAGATAATAATAAAATATAATATCTTTTATTTATATATTTAATCTCCATACAAAAACTAGCTTAATCAATAATTTAGTAATTTTGAATATTCTTTTTTAATCTCCTATACTTTTAATAATTATTTTGATATGAATCATATAAATTTTCTCTTATATTCAATATTCATTTATAATCTCTTATACTTTTTAAAATTTACAAGTTCTATCTATTAACTTATACTTTTTTTATATCTATTTGTGAGTATATATTTTATACCTAGATACATAATATGCAATCTAATAAATCTATTTTATTACTTATAAACTTATATCCCAATTTGATGATTCTAAAGACAACAATAATTCGCCTTTTTAATGTGTATTTAATATACTGGTGATGGATGAAGGTGTACAGAAAAAAGAGTGCCCAAAATTCCTCTCAACCCCCCCTTCATCCTTACCCCTGAAACAAACCCCCAACCTAAACCACCTTGGTTATATACTTTCATGAGGTGAATGATCATATTAATATTTGTCTTTGGCAGTTTAACAAAAGCCTTTTAGTGTGTTATTATGGACACCCTTACTGTGTTATTATGGACATTTACCGGAAGATAACATGGCAGAATACAGTGAAAATTTGATAAGTGTAAAAACAGCAACTGCATAAGCAACAGAGTAGAGCATTTCACAATAACAATAATACAAAATTAGGAAAACGATCAAACCAAACACGGCGTTTCATATGGACATATACAGCAGTTACGCACAAAGAAAACCGATTAAAAGCAAACAGAGTACCTTAGTAACACAAAGAATGGAAAGCCGCAAACGCGATACGTCAGAAATGGAGCGCAAAAACAACAGATAATGCAATCTACTATGAACGTATGAGACTTTCTTAGAACTCTCACGCCAATGCAAGCAAAGCATCCACACATACGGACTTATATAGACATACACATGAATGCCCTCACTGCACCCTCACATGCGGAACAGGAACACTAAACAGTAGCCTAGATATGCAGAATCCACTAACCCTGAACCCATCACGTGCCCAAAGTAATAGCAATATCTGCTGACAAAGGCTGCAACTACATAATCAATGTGACCCAACGTACTGAAATTGATTGCAGAAATGAAAAATGTGTACATGTACAGAGCAATTTATGTGGAGGAATACAAAAGAGTGAAGAAAAGTAGTCATAGTACAACACTGTGCCGTATCAATAATATCAACGAATCCTGAAATTACAATATGTAAAAGAAACATATACGAAAGTGCAACACAAAACAGTACCAACATCCGTTTTGATTGACTGAGTCGACTGGGCCAACTCAGCGGGTTGATTCGGTCGAGTTAGATCGGCGCGATGACTAACCGAGTCAACTCGCCGTGCGCAGGGTTCCGCAGTCGTTTCCTCGCCGGAGAAGACGTTGCAGACGGCTCGCAAGCCGTCTGCAACTCGCCGTGCACAGGGATTCCGCAGCCGCGGCCTCGCCGTGCGCAGGGATTCCGCAGCCGCGGCCTTGCCGTGCGCAGGCATTCCGCAGGTGCGTTCAACCACTGAATCGCCGCCGGTTCGCCGTGCCTGGATCTGAACATCCAGCGGCCGCCCCGACCAATCGCCGGCCACCACCTACACCAATCGAAAGCCCATCTCAGCCCGACCATTCCCAACCAACTGTGCTTCGTTGCCTCGAACTTCCACCGCGATTGAGTGGTTGAACGCGCCTTCCTCCGCATGCATCGTCTTCTCCGGCGCGTCGGCTGCGATGACGGCACCTGCGACCGGAATCACCTTGCGCTGATGGATGTTTCGTCCACATCAAACTCCTCTACCGAAGATCCAATGAACGGCCTTCTCCGCCGCGTCGGCTGCGATGACGGCCGTTCATCGGACGGCCGGTAGCACCCTTCCACGGCGCCGTCACATCTGGTTCATTTGCTTTGGTATGAAATGCTGAGAGAATGTAAGGAGGTAGGGCAATTTCTTTTTTGGGCTCAGCAATGAGGTCACATGCATGGGGGATTGGACCAAAGGCTGGCCAAAACACCTAGTTAAGGTGTTTTGGGCAGCCAAAACATACATAATTGTTCGGCCCATCTCCGAGATGGGCCGAAAACGAGCCCAAACAGAGGGAATATGTTTCCAACGATTGTGTTGAGTATTAGGCATGTATCCGGACGTACGATTGATTGTGAAGGTTCTCAAAGCCCTCGATATGGCAAAGATAAAAGTGCATTAGTATCAGAACTTGTTTAACGGAGTTTGTCGTTGCGCAAAGGTACAAAGGTGGGCTACGCGCACTGCCCTCTCTCTGAAAACACCATCACCTCCATTTTCAGCCATGCTGAAGAAGCTTTGGCCAAGGAACCCTTTGATACCGGCGATGAGGGCGCCGGAAAAGACAATCAGCCGCCGGAGGAGGTTGAAGATGATCATATGGTAGGTTTCAAGCAAGAGTTCAATATTTTCGAGTTCTTCGCCCTTGCTTCTCGTATGTTCGACAATGGAGATGCGCAAGCCATGGCTTCCATGAAAAACCTCCAAGACGCGTGGTGTTTGCAGTTTGGAGATGAAGTTTCTCCTTCTCCGCAAGCTTTGGTGGCTGGTCCATCGCGGTGGTGGCTCTCAAGCCAACTTCAGCACATGTTCTTACACCTTTTCACCTCCCACAGCCTGAAATCCGCCGTGCAAGACGCATTCTCTCACGAGATTCAACTGTGACGTTTGACATTCCGTCGGCTGCTTGCGCCTCCCTTTCAACGTCACATTCTCCGGCCGGAATTCCTCCATTTTCCCCTGAAAAACCCTTCGCCTTCCTTAGCTGAATACTCCCTTGGGGCTTCTCTCAGCATTGCACCGCCGCCTGGAGTTTTTCCTCCTCATTTTCAGGCTAACTGTTCACTTTCCGCGCTGCAGCAACTTCTTGTTCCTCAGTCCGCGCCTCTAGCGCCTAGATCTGCTACTTTGCCGCCATTGATGCATGAAAAATCGTACAAGGATGCACTTTTCAGTGCCCCTCATTCGCTTCCTCATGCCTCGTTACCTGCTGCAAATTTTTCGTCTGAAAAAAATATTGCTGCGTTTTACACAGCAGTTGATTCTGCTCCTGCTACGTTTTGCACACCTGAAAATCATGCTGTTGCTCCGCCTTGCATGAATGAAAATGTTGCTGCTGTCCTGCCTTGCATAGCAGCAAATTTCGCTGCTCATTCTTCGTTGCCTGCTGCAAATTTTTGGCCTAAAAAAACTACTGCTACATCGTCTTGCACAGCAGCAAATTCTGCTGCTCATCCTTCGTTGCCTACTGAAAATTCTTGGTCTGAAAAAACTGCTGCTACGTCGTCTTGCGCAGCAGCATTTTTTGCTGCTCATTCTTCGTTGCCTACTGCAAATTTTTGGTCTGAAAAAACTGTTGCTACGTCTTGCGCAACAGCAAATTCTGCTGCTCATTCTTCATTGCCTACTGCAAATTATTTGCCTGAAAAAACTGCTGCTACGTCGTCTTGTGCAGCAGCAAATTCTGCTGCTCATCCTTCATTGCCTGCTGATAATTCTTGGTCTGAAAAATCTGATGCTACGTCTTGCGCAACAGCAAATTTTGCTGCTCATTCTTCGCTGCCTGCTGCAAATTTCTGGCCTGAAAATTCTGCTCCTACGTCCTGCCTTAATGTTGCTGCCCCATCTCCCACCGTCCATGATTCATCCGCTTTGGCTGATTTGGTCGCTCCGAGTGAATCGGGATTGCTTATTCGTTCGGTGCCACTTCGTTCTACTAACCCGCCGGGTTTTGGTGTTGATAAATTTGCTGCATCATGTGAAAATTCGAAGAAGAAAACCTTGCGTTACATTGCCCCGGAGCATCAAAATGGTGAGGTCATTGTTCGACCTTTTCTTAACATGATCAAAAAGGGGTCCATGCGGTGGGAATCAACGGCTGTGGGCTATCTTCTTGGTCGGAAACCTCCATTTTTCCCTCTCCTTGATTATGCCCATGCTAATTGGCCCGGAATCAAGGATGTGACAGCCACCTCGAACGGGTTCTTTTTCTTCACTTTTGAAAACCCGTCGGGTATGGAAGGAATTATTAAGGGTGGGCCTTGGCTCTTCCAAGGTCAGCCCATTGTTCTCCAATGTTGGGAGCCTGGCCTTGCCTTGCGTAAGCAGAACCACACCCAAGTTCCCGTATGGATTCGACGTCGCCATCTGTCGGTTGAATTCTGGACGGATGATGGCTTGAGTACAATTGCAAGTGGAATCGGCCGCCCGCTTTATAGTGACACCATCACGAAAGCATGCACGAGGCTGGACTTCACTTGTGTATGCGTCATGTTGGACTACACTTTCACCCTTCCGAAGCATATTATCATTTTGATCCCCTCGGAGGATGGCTTGGAATCTCCATGCCGTATTGATGTGGAATATGAATGTATTCCGCCCAAGTGCCGTTCATGCTACTCCCTCGGCCACTCAGCTTCGGCTTGCTCTACCACGAAGAAGTCATCCAAGCAGCCTATTGCCATCTATGTCCCTAAAGCACCCCCTCCTTCGGATGCCTTACCAGTGACTACCCCTAATGCCATTTGGCTGAAACTACATCTTCGCCTACTCCAAAAACCACACCCACACGCAGCCCCCCTCAGGCTCAAGATGGTAGTTTATGTCTTGGTGTTGACAATCACACTCCGCCCCCTATGGACAACAACACGAGCATCTCCACTCACAATCCATTTGATGCTCTTAATGAGATACCTCTTGAAGCTGATTTGATCTCCTCGGGCCCTAACAGACGCAGCCCGCAACGAGGTAGGCACTTGTTCATGAATTTCGTCTGCAGCTTATTGGTCTTCTTGAAACTCGGGCCTCCCACCCCAATGTATCTCAAATTAAGGTACGATTGCTACCCAACTGGAGCTGGTTTATTGATTATTCTGGGCCTGGTAACCGCTTGTGGATCGCGTGGAATAATTCTGAGCTTGATATTGATTTTGTTGACTTTGGGCCTTAATTTGTTCATTGTCGTGTCACCATGCGTTGCTCGCATGATTCCTGCTTTATTACTTTTGTATATGGTGCAAATGATACTATCGCTCGCCGCGATCTTTGTCCAAACTGTATGATCTTTCTTTATCTACTGCTGATTATCCTTGGCTTGTTTTTGGCGACTTCAATGTTGTTGTTGATCTGAGCGAAGTTTGTGGTGTTTCAGGGGATATTCGGTTGGGATGGAGGAATTTAGCAACTGCATTTCTTCCTCCGGTCTTTTGCACTTGCCCGCCACTGGTGCGCATTTCACTTGGCATAACTGTAGTGATGGTGCTTGTAGCCTATGGAAACGTCTTGACCGCGCTGTGGTTAACGATGAATGGCTTTCCAAATGGCCCGGATCATCTTTTATTTGCAGCACCCCTCGGACTTCAGACCATTCTCCTCTTGTGATTCAGGGGCATGCTTCTTCCCTCCCGTCCTCCATGTTCCGATTTGAAAACTTAACATCATGCCATGGATTTCTCTTGGAAGTTGGAGGAATTTGGGCTGCTCCTATTCATGGGACCTATATGTATTCAGTCACTAGAAAACTCAAGCTCCTCAAGCATATTTTCTGTCGTATGAGGAAGGAAAAGGGCGACCTGTCGGCCAATGTCAAAATGGCTTCGGAATTATTGTCTATTGTTCATAGTCACTTGATCCGTCTTCGACATCAGTCGCTCCTTTTACAAATTGAACGCCTATGCAAAATCCTTGTATCTCGTGCTACTTTTCTGGAACAAGAGATGCTTAGACAACGATCCAAAATGCAGTGGCTTAAAGGAGGTGATGATTGCACTAAGCTCTTCTTTCGGAAAGTGGCTGCTAAGCGTTCAACGCTCCGAGTCTTTCAGATCCACAATGACGTCGGGACCCTTCTCACCTCCCCAATGAGGTACAATCTGAATTTGTGAGCTTTTATGAGCGTCTTCCTGGCGGCCCTAGAAGACGATCCACTGTTTTTCTTGATCAGTTGGAGCCCTTTCGTCGCTTTTCTATTTCTGATGAGATGCGCTTAGGCATGACCCTGCCGGTCTCACACAGCGATATCAAATCGGCTCTTTTTGACATTCCGGATGATAAATCACCAGGTCCTGATGGGTACTCAGCGGCTTTCTTTAAATCATCTTGGCCCATTATCGGTGATGAATTTGTAGCTGCTGTTCGGGAATTCTTTCACTCGGGTAGATTACTAAAGCAAATCAATGCTACCATCATCACCCTTGTTCCAAAGGTCCAGCTCCCCGGTTATGTGAATGACTTTCGTCCGATCTCTTGCTACAAGGTTATCTCTAAGATCCTTGTTCAGCGTATTCAGCCGGTTTTGGAGCACATTATCAGCCCGACGCAGAATGCCTTTGTTCCGGGCCGGAGAATTTCAGACAACATTCTCCTTGCGCAAGAGCTCTTCAATGGATACAACCGTAAGAATAGGCCTCCAAGAGCTGCACTTAAAGTGGACCTTAGAAAAGCTTTTGACTCTCTTGAGTGGGATTTCATCCTTGCATCCCTTCGGCTTTTTCAGTTCCCGGATATCTTTATTGGTTGGATTGAGGATTGTATCTCTACTACATCATTCTTAATCTGCCTCAATGGGGAACTTCAGGGGTTTTTTCAGGGTTGCAGGGGCCTTCGATAGGGAGATCCACTTTCTCCCTACCTATTCGTTTTGTGCATGGATGTCTTCCACCTTCACCTCCAGAAGTCCATCGCAGAAAGCTCCTCATTTGCTTATCATTGTCAATGTAAAGACTTGGGCCTCTTCTGTCTTTCCTTTGCTGATGATCTTATCCTCTTCTGCAGAGCCGATGCACCCTCGATTCAGACCTTCAGTAACACTCTGGAATGGCTTTCTCATGCTTCAGGCCTTCATGTCAATCGCGATAAAAGTCAGTTGATCCCTCTCTAAATCAGCTGAGCACTTGAGGCTAGCCCTCCATCACATCCTCGGTTTTCAGGCTGGTGTTCTCCCTCTCACATATCTTGGACTTCCCCTATTGCACTCTCGGCTCTCTATTAAAGACTGCCAACCTTTGCTCTAAAAGGTTGACAAGCGTATTACTGGCTGGGCGGGCTTCCCCCTCTCATTTGCAGGTAGAGTTTAGCTTATCAAATCTGTCCTCTCCTCTCTTCACACATACTGGAGCTCTGCTTTCTTTCTCCCGAAAGGTGTTATCAAGCTTATTGAGAAGAAATTCCGGAAATTCCTTTGGCATAGGCACTCTGACAGAGGCTATGCAAAAGTTGCTTGGGAGCGGGTTTGTAGACCCAAGGATGAGGGTGGTCTTGGTATTCGGCCAATTGCCCCCCTTAATCAAGCCCTTATGATCCGACATTTATGGGATGTCCTTCAGCGCTCCCCCCAATTGATTTGGGCGCAATGGATTTGGCATTATCGACTACGCAAAGCATCTATCTGGATTATTTCTCAGACGATCGGTTCTTGGAGTTGGCGCAAAATGATTGGGCTTCGTCAATTTTTGCTGATTGGGGTTCGCTTTGAGGTGGGCTCGGACCCCCACTTCAAGCTTTGGCTTGACCCCTGGCACCCACTTGGTGTTCTCATTCATCGCTTTCCTCGTGGCCCTTCTATCACAGGTATCCCTATTGATACTTCCTTAGGGTCTGTAATCCAGTCGGGGCAATGGAACTGGCCTCTAACCACAAATTTTGAGTTGCTTGGTATTGCTGCTAACCTACCACCGATATGCCCTGGACCATCTCGGGTCCTATGGAATTCTCTTAATGGATCTCGCTGAGTATATTTCAGCCAGCCAGCCCGAAGGTGGAGTGGTTCTCTCTTTTTCATGGTCCCTTCCGTATTCACTGGAACCTATTCATTCTTTGGCTTGCTATTTGGGAGCGCTTATCTACAATGGATAGGCCATGGTGTCCACCAGATTCTTGGGAGTGCGTCCTCTGCAACTCTGGAGTGGCTGAGAGCCATTCCCACCTCTTCTTTGAATGCACATTCTCGCGGAGATGCCTTTATCTCATTGGACAGCGCACCAAACTTCGTTGGCCTCATTCGTCATGGCAGAACGGCATTAGATGGCGTGGTAAACACATTGTTAACGCAGCTTACCGTGCCACCTTTGCTTCGCTCATATACCACATCTGGCGGGAACGTAATGCTAGAAGATTCCAGGACTCCTCAATGACTGTAAACGCGTTGGTGGAACTCGTTCTTGAGCAAATCCGCACCCGCATCCATGGCGACAACTTGGGTCCCTCTCTTCAAACTGCAGCCCTCTTCCGTCTTTGGCGAATCCCATGGAACTTTCATTGATCCTTCTTGGAGCTTCACTATAGAATGATTGTTGGAATGATGAGTTGGTTTGGGCTGGCCTGTTGTTGTTTTTCTGCTTTGTTGGTTTTGGGCCGGCATGTAGCCGAGATTGTTTTGGCCTTACTGTTGTAAAATTTGTTCTTGTATCTGTCTTGTTGCGCATCTGTGCCCTTTGTTGGCACTGGCTTGTCGTTGTGGTTTTGTGCCCCGGATTGTTTGATTGTTGTTATCGTCCTGGGGTTCATTTTGTGGACTGGGCACACAGCCTATATCATTGTTGTAACCTTCTCCTATATTTATGAAATTTACCTTTACCTAAAAAATAAAAAAAGGTACAAAGGTGAGTCCATGGCTCGAAAGAGTGTTCTAGATGTAGTCCTAGTACATTTTTATGTTGAATAAGATGGAGTCCTACTCATATAATCGAAGAGTAGCTTTAATATTGATTATTAGAGTCAATACGAATATATTTATAGCCAAAACTGAGTCATCTATCAGTCAATTATAAGGACTGAAAGCAAAAGGTGTTTCCTACGATTGTGTTGAGTATTAGGCATGTATCCGGACGTACGATTGATTGTAAAGGTTTTCCAAGCCCTCGATATGGCAAGGATAAAAGTGGATTAGTGTCTAAACTTGTTTAAAGGATTTTGTCGTTGAGCAAAGGTACAAAGCTAAGTCCATGGCTCGAAAGATAGTTCTAAATGTACTCCTAGTGCATTTTATGTTGAATAAGATGACGTCCTAGTCGTATAACTGAAGGGTAGCTTTAATATTGATTATTAGAGTCAATACGAATATATTTATAGCAAAAAATGAGTCATCTATCAGTCAATGATAAGGACTGAAAACACAATGTGTTTCCAACGATTGTGTTGAGTATTAGGCATATATCCGGACGTACGATTGATTATTGAAGGTTCTCAAAGCCCTCGATATGGCAAAGATAAAAGTGCATTAGTGTCTAAACTTGTTTAAAGGAGTTTGTTGTTGCGCAAAGGTACAAAGGTGAGTCCATGGCTCAAAAGAGTGTTCTATATGTCGTCCTAGTGCATTTTTATATTGAATAAGACGGAGTCCTAGTCATATAATCGAAGAGTGGCTTTAATATTGATTATTAGAGTCAATACGAATATATTTATAACAAAAAATGAGTCATCTATCAGTCAATGATAAGGACTGAAACCACAAGGTGTTTCCGACGATTATGTTGAGTATTAGGCATGTATTCGGATGTACAATTTATTATGAACGTTTTCCGAGCCCTTTCATGTAAAAGATAAAAGTGCATTAGTGTCTAAACTTGTTTAAAGGAGTTTGTCATTGCGCAAAAATACAAAGATGAGTCCATGCCTCAAACGAGTGTTCTAGATGTAGTCCTAGTGCATTTTTATGTTGAATAAGATGGAGTCCTAGTCATATAATCGAACAGTGGATTTAATATTCATTATTAGAGTCAATATGAATATATTTATAGCAAAAAATGAGTCATCCACTAGTCTATGATAAGGACTGAAAGCTCAAGGTGTTTCCTATGATTGTGTTGAGTATTAGGCATGTATCCGGACGTATGATTGATTATGAAGGTTCTCCAAGCCCTCGATATGGCAAAGATAAAAGTGCATTAGTGTCCAAACTTGTTTAAATGAGTTTGTCGTTGCGCAAAGGTACAAAACTGAGTCATGGCTCAAAAGAGTGTTTTAGATGTAGTCCTAGTGCATTTTTATGTTGAATAAGATGGAGTCCTAGTCATATAATCGACGAGTGGCTTTAATATCGATTATTATAGTCAATACGAATATATTTAAGACAAAAAATGAGTCATCTATCCATCAATGATAAGGACTGAAAGCACAAGGTGTGTCCTACGATAGTGTTGAGTATTAGGTATGTATCCGGATGTACGATTGATTATGAAGGTTCTCCAAGCCCTCGATATGGCAAAGATAAAAGTGTATTAGTGTCTAAACTTGTTTAAAGGAGTTTGTCGTTGCGCAAAGGTACAAAAGTGAGTCCATAGCTCAAAAGAGTGTTCTAGATGTAGTCCTACTGTATTTTTATGTTGAATAAGATGGAGTCCTAGTCATATAATTGAAGAGTGGGTTTAATATTGATTATTAGAGTCAATACGAATATAATCATAACAAAAAATGAGTCATCTATCAGTCAATGATAAGGACTGAAAGCAAAAGGTGTTTCCTACGATGTGTGTTGAGTCCATGGCTCGAAAGCAAAATGAGTCCATGGCTCGAAAGAGTGTTCTAAATGTAGTCCTCGTGCATTTTATGTCGAATAAGATGGCTTCCTAGTCGTACAATCGAAGAGTGGCTTTAATATTGATTATTAGAGTCAATACGAATATATAAATAGCAAAAAATGAGTAATCTATCAGTCAATGATAAGGACTGAAAAAACAAGGTGTTTCCTACAATTGTGTTGAGTATTAGGCATGTATCTGGACGTACGATTGATTACGAAGGTTGACCAAGCCCTCGATATGGCAAAGGAAAAAGAGGAATAAATGTCTAAATTTGTTTAAAGGTTAGTCCATGGCTCAAAAGAGTGTTTTAGATGTGGTGCTAGTGCATTTTAAAGTTGAATAACATGGAGTCCTAGTCATATAATCGAAGAGTGGATTTAATATTCATTATTAGAGTCAATACGAATATATTTATAGCAAAACATGAGTCATCTACTAGTCTATGATAAGGACTGAAAGCACAAGGTGTTTCCTACGATTGTGTTGACTATTAGGCATGCATCCGGACGTGCGATTGATTATGAAGGTTCTCCAAGCCCTCGATATGGCAAAGATAAAAGTGGATTAGTGTCTAAACTTGTTTAAAGGCGTTTATCGTTGAGAAAGGTACAAAGCTGAGTCCATGGCTCGAAAGAGTGTTCTAAATGTAGTCCTAGTGCATTTTATGTTGAATAAGATGGCGTCCTAATCGTATAATCGAAGAGTGGCTTTAATATTTATTATTAGAATCGATACAAATATATTTATAGCCAAAAATGAGTCATCTATTAGTCAATGATAAGGACTGGAAAACACAAGGAGTTTCCTACGATTATGTTGAGTATTAGGCATGTATCTGGACGTACGATCGATTATGAAGGTTCTCCAAGCCCTCGATATGGCCAAGATAAAAGTGCATTAGTGTCTAAACTTATTTAAAGGAGTTTTTCGTTGCGCAAAGGTACAAAGGTGAGTCCGTGGCTCAAAAGAGTGTTCTAGATTAAGTCCTAGTGCATTTTTACGTTGAATAAGATGGAGACCTTGTCATATAATCGAAGAGTGGCTTTAATATTGATTATTAGAGTCAATACGAATATATATATAGCAAAAAATGAGTCATCTATCAGTCAATGATAAGGACTGAAAGCACAAGGTGTTTCCTACGATTGTGTTGAGTATTAGGCATGTATCCGGACGTACGATTTATTATGAAGGTTCTCCGAACCCTTTCATGGCAAAGATAAAAGTGGATTAGTGTCTAAATTTGTTTAAAGGAGTTTGTCGATGCGCAAAGGTACAAAAGTGTGTCCATGGCTCAAAAGAGTGTTCTAGATGTAGTCCTAGTGCATTTTTATGTTGAATAAGATGGAGTCCTAGTCATATAATCGAAGAGTGGCGTTGATATTGATTATTAGAGTCAATACGAATATATTTATTGCCAAAAATGAGTCATCATCTATCAGTCAATTATAAGGACTGAAAGCAAAAGGTGTTTCCTACGATTGTGTTGAGTAAGGAATGTATCTGGACGTACGATTGATTATGAAGGTTCTGCAAGCCCTCGATCTGGCAAAGATAAAACTGCATTAGTGTCTAAAATTGTTTAAAGGAGTTTATCATTGCGCAAAGATACAAAGGTGAGTCCATTACTCAAAAGAGTGTTCTAGATGTAGTCTTAGGGCATTTTTATGTTGAATAAGATGCAGTCCTAGTCATATAATCGAAGAGTGGCTTTAATATAGATTATTAGAGTCAATACGAATATATCTATAGCAAAAAATGAGTCATCTATCAGTCAATGATAAGGATTGAAAAGCACTTGTGTTTGCTACGATTGTGTTAGTAATAGGCATGTATCTGGACGTACGATTGATTACGAAGGTTGACCAAGCCCTCGATATGGCAAAGGAAAAAGAGGAACAAATGTCTAAATTTGTTTAAAGGCGTTTGTCGTTGTGCAAAGGTACAAAGGTGAGTCCATGGCTCAAAAGAGTATTTAAGATGTAGTGCTAGTGCATTTTAATGTTGAATAACATGGAGTCCTAGTTATATAATCGAAGAGTGGAGTTAATATTGATTATAAGAGTCGATCCGAATATATTTATAGCAAAAAATGAGTCATCTATCGGTCAATGATAAGGACTGAAAGCAACAGGTGTTTCCTACGATTGTGTTGAGTATTAGGCATGTATCTCGAAGTACGATTAATTATGAAGGTTCTCCAAGCCCTCGATATGGCATAGATAAAAGTGCATTAGTGTCTAAACTTGTTTAAAGGTGTTTATCGTTGAGTAAAGATACAAAGCTGAGTCCATGGCTCGAAAGAGTTTTCTAAATGTAGTCCTAGTGCATTTTCATGTTGAATAAGATGGAGTCCTAGTCATATAATCGAAGAGTGGCTTTAATATCGATTATTATAGTCAATACGAATATATTTAAAACAAAAAATGAGTCATCTATCCGTCAATGATAAGGACTAAAAGCACAAGGTGTTTCCTACGATTGTGTTGAGTATTAGGCATGTATCCGGACGTATGATTTATTATGAAGGTTCTCCAAGCCCTCGATATGGCAAAGATAAAAGTGGATTAGTGTCTAAACTTGATTAGAGGAGTTTGTCGTTGAGCAAAGGTACAAAGCTGAGTCCATGGCTCGAAAGAGTTTTCTAAATGTAGTTCTAGTGCATTTTATGTTGAATAAGATGGCGTCCTAGTCATATAATCAAAGGGTGGCTTTAATATTGATTATTAGAGTCAATACGAATATATTTATAGCAAAAAATGAGTCATCTATCAGTCAATGATAAGGACTGAAAACACAAGGTGTTTCCTACTATTGTGTTGAGTATTAAGCATGTATCCGGACGTACGAATGATTATGAAGGTTCTCCAAGCCCTCGATATGGCAAAGATAAAAGTGAATTAGTGTCTAAACTTGTTTAAAGGAGTTTGTCATTGCACAAAGGTACAAAGGTGAGTCCATGACTCAAAAGAGTGTTCTAGATGTAGTCCTAGTGCATTTTTATGTTGAATAAGATGCAGTCCTAGTCATTTAATCGAAGAGTCAATAGGAATATATTTATAGCAAAAAAATGAGTCATCTATCAGTCAATGATAAGGACTGAAAGCAAAAGGTGTTTCCAACGATTGTTTTGAGTATTAGGCATGTTTCTGGACGTACGATTGATTCGAAGGTTGACCAAGCCTTCGATATGGCAAAGGAAAAAGAGGAATAAATGTCTAAATTTGTTTAAATGTGTTTGTCGTTGTGCAAAGGTACAAAGGTGAGTCCATGGCTTAAACGAGTGTTTTAGATGTAGTGCTAGTGCATTTTAATGTTGAATAACAGGGAGTCCTAGTCATATAATTGAAGAGTGGATTTAATATCGATTATAAGAGTCAATACGAATATATTTATAGCAAAAAATGAGTCATCTATCAGTCAATGATAAGGACTGAAAGCAAAAGGTGTTTCCTACGATGTGTGTTGAGTCCATGGTTCGAAAGCAAAATGAGTCCATGGCTCGAAAGAGTGTTCTAAATGTAGTCCTAGTGCATTTTATGTTGAATAACATGGAGTCCTAGTTATATAATCGAAGAGAGGAGTTAATATTGATTATAAGAGTCAATCCGAATATATTTATAGTAAAAAATGAGTCATCTATCGGTCAATAATAAGGACTAAAAGCAAAAGGTGTTTCCTACGATTGTGTTGAGTATTTGGCATGTATCTGGAAGTACGATTGATTATGAAGGTTCTCCAAGCCATCGATATGGCAAAGATAAAAGTGCAGTAGTGTCTAAACTTGTTTAAAGGTGTTTTATTAATTTTGGTCTGTTAATTATTTATTTTATTTTTCTTCTCTTTGATATAAATAAAATAACATAATTATGCAAAGAACATTGTGAAGCTCATTTTTCGAGGGCCACATTAAAATATCACATATTAATAATGTAGGATTACCACATCTTTTAGGTTCACATGTATCAGATATTATATGATTAATAGATTTTTTTATTATCATATTTTAAAAGTGTATTTTCATGACGATTTGCATTTTAACTTTATTAATCTTTCATGTCGTTAAATAAAAATAATTAAATTATGCAAGTAACATTGAAAAAGAGATCTTTTTTCGAGGTCCACATTGAAATATCACATTTACACTAACTTCTTCGATTTTTAAATTTTATATTAATTAATAAATTAGCTTTTTGAAAACTTAGGTTTAAAATGGTTGTAATTAATATATTTTACTTGTTTTGATTTATTAATTATTTATTTATTTTATTCTCTTATAACTTAAAGTACTTATTAATTATTTATTTTATTTATATTCTCTTATAACTTAAAGTAAACACTTGAATTGAATGTGTTTTTGTTCACTCGTTTTTTGTTAAGTTTGAGTCGATTATAATAAGTGGATAAAATGTATATTGATAAAGTATATCTTAACCAAAATGATACTGAGAAAAGATAATTTACCTAAAACTCTTTGTTTTGAAGGTCGCCACCCACGACACAAAAAGTAGCAACACAGACAAATTTAATCAGTTGCAATAACTTACACGAACTAATGCAGGCTTACAAACAGCTTTGACATCTGGTTCAAAGGAGATACTTGCCCATAAACATCTAAATCATGTTGTCACTTTAGAATGTTGATCCCAGAATAATAAAAACATCATAAAAAGAATTAAATAAAAGCAACTAAGATCTGAACTAATCAGGCCATATTTATAATACAAATTTCAAGAATAGTTAGATGCATTTTTCTGCATTAAAACATCACTATCTTGCTGCACTTAAAGAAGAAAAACAACAGCCATTTTCAGCAAAAAACTAGCTGCTGTTTACATGCAGTTAATGCAGAAAACGGAGCAGTTTTGTGAAGAAAAAATTACTACAATTTTCATGCTGAAATAAACACGTAATAGAGATTAGATTGGGTGACCAAAGGGAAGATGCTTGCTCTTACAAATCTAACTCATGTGGTCAATGACAATGTTAATTCCCGAATGTTAAAAACATCATTTATATAATTAAATAAAATCAAAGATCATATAGATCCATGAAAAAATAGGGGAGGTGAGCATGAATCCGAAAACAAAGAATGATACTAAGGAAAGAAAACTTGCTTAAAACTCTGCGTAATGATAAAAATGAGTGCAATGATTGATGTCACATAATAAGATTACAATAAATATATAAATTGAGGCCGACAACAAGAATGATAATCCAGGAAAGAAAACTTACCCAAAACTCAGTGCACCGAGGGATCCACAATCGATATTATGAGGAATCCAAGAAAAATTGGAGAACTAAGCATAAATCCGCCGACAAGAATGATAACTGAGAAAAAGAAGTTTACCTAAAACTTGGTGTATTGAAGGTTCCCACCCACAACACAAAAAGTAGCAGCACACAACTAGCACAGACAAACTTAATCAGTTGCAATAACTTACACGAATTAATGTAGGCTTACTTTGACATCTGTTTCAAAAAAGAATACGAAATACTATGTGTAGGACGCTTTAATAAATTAGTCGAACCCAAGGGTCCAAAGAAAAGCTGCTTGCCCTTAAAAATCTAAATCATGTTGTCACTTTAGAATATTAATTCCCGAATAGGAAAACATTATAAATAGAAGTAAATAAAAACTACACAGCGAACAAAATTATACAAACTAAGTGATGAAGCAATAGAGTTTCAAGAATAAAAATACTAACTAATTAGACCATAATTATAATATCAAATTTCAAGAACATAATTACGTTTTCTGCATTAAAATATCGTTGTTTTGCTGCATTTAAAGTAGAAAAACAGGAGCCATTTTCAACAAAAGAATGTTTTTCTGCAATTATTGCAATAAAAGGAGCAGTTTTCTGGAGAAAAAATATTGCAATTTTCATGCTAAAAGAAACACATAATGGAGATTAGATTGTGTGACCAAAGCTAAGATGTTGCTCTTACAAATCCAACTCATGTGGTCAATGAAGAATGTTAGATCATGAATGTTCGAAAACATCACAAATCTAACTCATGTGGTCAATGAAGAATGTTAATTCATGAATGTTCCGAAACATCATATATATATAATTAAATAAAAACTTCAAAATGAACATAATTGTACAAACTAAGTGGTGAAGCAATAAAGTTCCAAAAACAAAGATAATAATTATCAGGCCATGATTATCATGCCAATTTCATGAATGACATCATATATTTTTGTTTGTGAAATTTGTGATAGAATATTGCAAGAATATGGGTGCAGTGTCAGATATCATATTAATATGAGTGACCAATCAAGATCACATAGAATAAAAAAAAACAGGGGAATGATACTAAGGAGAGAAAAAACACGCTTAAAACTCTGTGCACTGGCGGGGAACTTTCCACGCACAACAGAAAATCAGTGAATAATAAGAATATGAATGCAGTTGTTGATGTCACATAATAAGATTATAAGGGAGCTAGGCATCAGGCTGACAACAAGAAAACTTACCCAAAATTCGGTGCACTGAAGGTTCCACGACCAGGACTACATACAATCCAAGAAAAACTAGGGAACGAAGCATTAGTCCGCCAACAAGATGATAACTGAGACAAGAAATTACCTAAAACTCGGTGTATTGAAGGTTCCTACCACAACACAAAAGGTAGCAGCACACAACTAGCAAAAACAAACTTAATCAGTTGCAATGACTTACACAAACAAAACACGGGCTTACAAAAAGCTTTGACATCTGATTCAAAAAAGTGAACAAAATACTATGTACAAGATGCTTTAAATTAGTTGAACCCACGGGTCCAAAGCAAGATGCTTGCCTTTAAAAATCTAAATCATGCTGTAATTCCCGAATAATAGAAACATCATAAATAGAATTAAATAAAAACTACAAAGTGAACAGAATTATACAAACTAAGTGGTGAAGCAACTGAGTTTCAAGAACAAAGATACTAACTAATCAAGCCGTCATTATAATACCAATTTCAAGAATATAATTACATGCATTTTTCAGCATTAAAGCATCGCTATTTTGTTGCATTTTAAAGCAGAAAAACAGCAGGCATTTTTAGCAAAAACATAGCTACTGTTTTTCGTCAGTTAATGCGAAAAAGGAGCAATTTTCTAAAGAAAAAATTACTGCAATTTTCCTGCTGCAAGAAATTCTTGTGGTTACGCTGTTGCACTTCTATGATTTTAGAAGCAAGACAATTTTCTCTTCTCTTAACAAAACCAAGAACCCAAGATTAATTGGCCTTCAATGAACTGAACCTGAAATTGTTGTGGCACAAAACGGAGGTTGAGGAATTGGAAAGGTACAGAGGAGAACCACTCCTACAAGTAAAAGGTAAAAGTCTCAAATACAGAAAACCAAATCCTTTCTTCCAATCATCCTTCCAAGGTTAACCGGTAGATCAAAATAAAGAATATTTAACAGTATCTGCTGCAGCTTCGGGATTACATGTGATGGCTTTCCATCAAATGTCACCAAGTAGACAGGAAAATACCAATAAAAGTGGGAACAAAAAGAAACTACATCAGAAATGTCCACAGTTAATAGAAGTAATCAGGAGGGCAAATGAAATATTGAGAAAAACAAAAACTATTACACTAGTATTTGCATATTGTGACCAAGAAGCCGAAAGTAGGGACGCCAAAATTATAGAAGTTAAAGATACACTAAACTGAGACAAACCCTTTCAAAAAAATACAAACTAATTGTCATTTAATCCTCCATATAGACCTATGAATCAAGTGATATGGTATCGACCATGGGTGGCCCGATCTTCACGACGTAGGCTTGAAATGGATAAAGAGGTCCGTGACCTGAGGAATGCAAATAGCCAACCAACGTTATTGGAACGTGACCTGCTACTTAGAACATTCAACCAACCACGAGCACGAGTAAACCAATCCACACAACGACACACTTGGGTCGAGCACGAATTGGGGGCTTTGTGACTTTGAATCACCAACCTAATATGCTAGATTGACAAAGCAAAGCTTCACTAAAGCTGAAAATAGGATATAAACTCTTCAAAATATGAGAACTCTCTCTCAATATTTCTTAAACTTGGATAAATCTTGGTTGTTCTCGTTTGTATGCTGATACATGCCTTTTATAGGCCTAAAACACTTCCAAATTGACCACACATAACCCCAAGTGACTCCTTGGTGGATGTACATTCAATAATTAGTCAAAATATGACTAAAAACTATGCATTCTTGGTCAAAAACGAGTAAAAACTATGGTCTTCCATGTGAATCCGAAAATTGGTGCATTGTATGTGATAAATGCACTTTGAATGTGATTAAGAAGTCTTCCTTGATCACTTGGCTGCACTTGGACGAATTTGGGCTCTTATTATGGGCTTCCTTGGGCTTGAATTATTGAAATTAAGCACTCATGTTGGGCCTCCAATTGTGACTTGATCCCATTAGCAAATATTAAGTTGGATTGGGCTTGAATTGCTTCTTGCATTCTCTTCAACCTTCCTCTTGTCATTGGCCCACTTCCAATTGTTAAGTCTTGGTGCAATTGATCGTGAACGCCTTTAGCTCGTTGGATGCCCTCAGTGTTCTCATCATCCTCCCCCTCTTGAAAAGGAGTCGTCCTCGACTCTTCATTATCTGTATCATAAAAAGGAGAAAGATCAGAAACATTAAAAGTAGCACTCACTCCATACTCACCGGGCAATTCAAGCTTGTAAGCATTGTCATTGATCCTTTCAAGGACTCGAAATGGTCCATCCCCTCTTGGCATGAGCTTGGACTTCCGTTTGTCTGGAAACCTCTCTTTTCTAAGATGCAACCAGACTAAGTCCCCTGGTTCAAAGATAACTCGTTTTCTTCCCTTGTTTGCACGGTTCACGTACTGTTGAGTCATCCTCTCAATATTACTTTTTGCCTTCTCATGGATTTGCTTAACAAATTCAGCACGTTTCTTTCCATCCATGTTTATTCTCTCCTGCAAAGGCAAAGGAGTTAAATCAATAGGTGCAAGAGGATTAAAACCATAAACAATTTGAAACGGCGAAAACTTAGTAGTAGAATGGACAACCCTATTGTAAGCAAACTCGACGTGCGGTAGACACTCTTCCCAACTCCTCAAGTTCTTCTTCACAATTATTCGCAACAAAGTTGAAAGTGTCCTATTGACCACCTCGGTTTGCCCGTCAGTTTGAGGATGACAAGTAGTAGAGAAAAGTAACTTAGTTCCAAGCTTGCCCCACAAAGTTTTCCAAAAGTAGCTAAGGAACTTGGCATCTCGATCAGACACTATAGTCCTTGGCATACCATGGAGCCTCACAACTTCCTGAAAGAAAAGATTAGCAATATTAGAGGCATCATCAACTTTATGGCATGCAATGAAGTGTGCCATTTTGGAAAATCTGTCAACAACAACAAAAATAGAATCTCTTCCCCTCTTAGACCTAGGCAATCCCAAAACAAAGTCCATTGAAATATCTTCCCAAGGTACACTGGGAATAGGGAGGGGCATGTACAATCCATGAGGATTAAGCTTTGATTTTGCCTTATGACAAACTATGTATTTCCCCACAAATTTCTCAACATCTCTACGCATCTTGGGCCAATAAAAGTGTTCACTCAAGACTCCCAAAGTCTTAGAAATACCAAAGTGACCCATCAAACCCCCAGAATGTGCTTCCTTTAACAATAACAAACGAGTTGAACAATTAGGAACACAAAGCTGGTTGGCTCGAAATAAAAAACCCATCATGCAAATAGAATTTGTCCCATCCGTTGCTTGGGGTGCAATTTCCAAATGCTTCACCAAAATCAACATCATTAGTATACAGATCTTTGATGAACTCAAAGCCAAGAATTTTAGCATCTAACATTGAAAGTAAATCATACCTTCTTGAAAGTGCATCAGCAACAATGTTCTCCTTACCTTTCTTGTGTTTGATCACATATGGAAACGACTCAATAAACTCTATCCACTTTGCATGTCGTCGGCTAAGCTTGCTTTGACTTTTAATATACTTGAGTGCTTCATGATCAGAATGTATCACAAACTCTTTTGGCCACAAATAATGTTGCCAAGTTTCTAATACTCTAACCAATGCATAAAGCTCCTTGTCATATGTGGGGTAGTTAAGTGTCGGCCCACTTAGCTTCTCGCTGAAATATGCAATCGGTCTACCTCCTTGCAAAAGAACTCCTCCTATGCCAATCCCACTTGCATCACACCCAATTTCAAAAGTCTTACCAAAGTCGGGAAGGGCTAGCAAAGGTGCATGAGTAAGCTTCTCTTTTATGGTTTGAAAGGCTTTCTCTTGTGCTTTTCCCCACTTGAATGGAACATTCTTCTTTGTTAACTCGTTCAATGGGGCTGCCATGGTGCTAAAGTCCTTCACAAATCGCCTATAAAAGCTTGCAAGTCCATGAAAGCTCCTCACTTCTCCAATAGTGGTGGGGGTTGGCCAATCTTGGATAGCTTTGACCTTTTCTTCATCAACTGTGATTCCTTCAATACTCACAACAAAACCAAGAAAAACAACTTTGTTAGTGCAAAAGTCACACTTTTTCAGATTTCCAAATAACTTTTCTTTTCTTAGAACCTCGAGGACTTGATTTAGATGTGCTACATGTTCTTCCAAAGTCCTACTATAAACAAGAATGTCATCAAAGTAAACTACCACAAATTTGCCTAGAAATGCACGCAAAACATGATTCATCAATCTCATAAAGGTGCTAGGTGCATTACTAAGTCCAAAAGGCATAACTAACCACTCATAAAGCCCATGTTTTGTTTTGAAAGCGGTTTTCCACTTATCTCCTTCTTTCATCCTAATTTGATGATAACCACTTTTTAAATCAATTTTAGAAAAGATAGTTGAACCGTTTAACTCGTCAAGCATATCATCTATCCTAGGAATAGGGTGACGATATCTTATCGTTATGTTGTTAATGGCTCGACAATCAACACACATCCGCCATGTGCCATCCTTCTTAGGCACGAGCAACACCGGAACTGCACAAGGACTAAGGCTCTCCCTTACATAACCTTTGGCCATCAGCTCTTGGATTTGCCTTTGAATCTCCTTAGTCTCCTCGGGATTGGTACGGTATGCTGGACGATTTGGTAAGGATGCTCCAGGCATGAAATCAATTTGATGCTCGATCCCACGAATTGGTGGTAAAACCTGGTGGCATCTCATCCGGAAAGACATCTTCATAGTCCTGCAAAAGAGATGTAACAACACTAGGTAGAGAAGATGTTAGGTCGTTAGAGTTCAACATAGCCTCTTTGTACACAAGTACAATGAGGTTTTGTTGATAAAACAAAGCTTCCTTGATCTCACTCTTCTTAGCAACTAGTAAACTCTCTTTCTCTTCATCTTTTTCCCTCTCCTTTTTCTTTCCTCTTTTGCTTTCTTTTTCTCCATCTTTTGAATCCCTCATTTTTTTATCATTCTCATTTTTACTCTCTTCTTTTTGTTTCTCTTTCTTTTTCTCACACTCTCTTTTGTTTTCTCTCAAAATCTGATCTTGCAAAATCTGCTTTGGTGTCATCGGATTGAGAGTTATGGATGCCCCTCGTAGCACAAAAGAGTAACGATTTTGGAATCCATCATGTGTCACATGCCTATCAAACTGCCATGGTCTCCCTAGCAATATGTGGCATGCTTTCATTGGCACAATATCACAAATAACCTCATCTTTGTATCTTCCAATTGAAAACAATACCTACTTGCTTGGTCACCTTCAACTCACCACACTCATTCAACCATTGAAGCTTGTATGGGCGGTGATGCTTGATAGTAGGTAGACTTAATTTTTGAACCAAGTCAGTACTTGCCATATTGCAACAACTACCACTATCAATAATCATGCTACATACCTTTCCTTGAACTTGGCAGCGTGTATGGAACAAGTTTTCTCTTTGGCAATTGCCTTCCTCCATCATATGGGCACTAAGAGATCTTCTAGTAACAAGCAACTCTCCTTCTTCGGCATACTCTCCATCATCATCTTCTTGTGATGATTCCTCTTTCTCGGTGCTTTCTCCTTCGGTTTCCAACTCTCCATGGTTGTTGAAGATCATTGTACGTCGGTTAGGACACTCACTTGCTATGTGCCCTCTCCCTTGGCACTTGAAACACTTTATATCACGGTTTCTTGAAGAATTAGGCTCGGGTTGTACCTTTTTTGCAGCAACTTTGTCACCATGTTTAGGATCGGCCTCCTTGAATTTCGATGTGGAAGGGTGTCTTTCTTGGGGTTGTTCTTCCATGGACTGAATGTAAATGAGTTAGAACTCCTCCGCATAAGTCCTCTCCGCTTGAGTTGTTGTTCAACCTTGATGGAATGGTGTACCATCTCTTCAAGTTCTACATAGTGGTGCATCTCCACAACATCAGTGATGTCACGATTGAGCCCATGCAAGAAACGAGCCATAGTTGCTTCATCGTCCTCTATGATGTTAGTTCGAATCATGGCAATCTCCATCTCTTTGTAGTACTCATCAACGCTTTTAGAACCTTGAGTAAGACGTTGGAGCTGGTTGTGAAGCTCACGACGATAATAGGATGGAACAAACCTCCTCCTCATGATTGCTCTCATCTCTTCCCATGTTGTGATAGGACGTTCACCATTCCTAACCCTTTCCTTTTGCATCTGATCCCACCAAACAAGAGCATAATCGGTAAACTCAAGGGCTGCGAGTTTGACCTTTTTACTCTCCGAGTAGTTGTGGCATGAAAAGATTTGCTCAACACGCATCTCCCATTCCAAATATGCTTCGGGATCACTCTTTCCTTTAAATGAAGGAATTGTGACCTTAACTCCTCCTAGGCCACCATCTTCATCTCTAGGCCGTCTCGGTCTATCTCTTGGTCTATTCACTCTCCTTGGCCGGATGTCCTCATATTCATCTTCACCACTTGGATCCTCCAAATACTCATTATGAACATGATGTTGAGGCCGTGGATTGGGAGTTTGTCTTTGATTTGTAACTCTTGGACCGGCAACTCGATCCTCTACTTGATCCAATCTTTCATGAAGACCTTCCAACTTACGGTCAAGCAACTTCTCAAGGTGGCTCACCAAGGCTTGCATATGGAATGCATCGACTCCGCCTCGTAGTGTTTCTCCCGAGTTGTTGTCATCACTTCCTTCAACAACTCCTTTATCTCGATTTTCTGCCATTTAATAAAATTATAGGAACCTCACCAAATCCTTGCCACACTCTTTTTTTTCTCTCTTTTATTTTTCCACTCGTGTTTCACTCTTTTATTTTTCCACTCGTGTTTCACTCCTCACTTAATAAGCTCACAACTCTTGACTCTCAACGATAGTCTCACTACACTTAACACTCTCTACTCTAAAACTTATGAAACTCGATGCTTTTATCTAGCAACTCAAAAACAAATGCCAATTATTTCCTCAACCAAGTATGTGTAGATGGACGATTCAAACTTACTCGTAGCAAGAGAATGGTCTAAAGAAGCTAGGTACAACTTGGGAAATCAAGATCGGTTGGCTTACAAGGATAGTAGCAAAGTATAGCTAGGAAACAATAACACAATCAGATTTTTTCTTTCTTTTGTTTTTTTTTCCTTTCAAATGGCCCTTTTTTTTTTCACTTTTGTACTCTTTTTTTTTTGCCTTCTTTTGTTTTTTTTTGAACGAATTTTCCTTCTTTTTTTTTTTGGCTGCTCGTCTGCTTTTTTTTTTCTTTCGAGCTTTTCTCTTCTTTTTTTTTTTTGAACGAATTTTGTCCTCTATTTTTTGTAAAGATAAAACAAAAGATAACAATGGGGTACGGAAGCTTGGTGGTGTAAGATAAAAGATAGGTGGAACTTGGGGACCTACCGTGTCAACCGAAGGCTCTGATACCACATGATATGGTATCGACCATGGGTGGCCCGATCTTCACGACGTAGGCTTGAAATGGATAAAGAGGTCCGTGACCTGAGGAATGCAAATAGCCAACCAACGTTATTGGAACGTGACCTGCTACTTAGAACATTCAACCAACCACGAGCACGAGTAAACCAATCCACACAACGACACACTTGGGTCGAGCACGAATTGGGGGCTTTGTGAATTTGAATCACCAACCTAATATGCTAGATTGACAAAGCAAGGCTTCACTAAAGCTGAAAATAGGATATAAACTCTTCAAAATATGAGAACTCTCTCTCAATATTTCTTAAACTTGGATAAATCTTGGTTGTTCTCGTTTGTATGCTGATACATGCCTTTTATAGGCCTAAAACACTTCCAAATTGACCACACATAACCCCAAGTGACTCCTTGGTGGATGTACATTCAATAATTAGTCAAAATATGACTAAAAACTATGCATTCTTGGTCAAAAACGAGTAAAAACTATGGTCTTCCATGTGAATCCGAAAATTGGTGCATTGTATGTGATAAATGCACTTTGAATGTGATTAAGAAGTCTTCCTTGACCACTTGGCTGCACTTGGACGAATTTGGGCTCTTATTATGGGCTTCCTTGGGCTTGAATTATTGAAATTAAGCACTCATGGTGGGCCTCCAATTGTGACTTGATCCCATTAGCAAATATTAAGTTGGATTGGGCTTGAATTGCTTCTTGCATTCTCTTCAACCTTCCTCTTGTCATTGGCCCACTTCCAATTGTTAAGTCTTGGTGCAATTGATCGTGAACGCCTTTAGCTCGTTGGATGCCCTCAGTGTTCTCATCATCAAGAACTCATTATTATTATGAGTATAAGAAGACATATAAACTAGCTCCAAACAGCTTACACAAACTAACGCAGGTTTACACACACAGGCTTACAAACAGCTTTGGAATGCTTTAAAGTCAAATCCACGGGTATAACACAAAAATGCTTGCCCATAAAAATCTAAATCATGTTGTCACTTTAGAATGTTAATCCCAAAATAATTAAAACATCATAAATAGAATTAGATAAAAACTACTACGATATGAACTAATCAGGCCATAATTATATTACAAATTTCAAGAACATAATTACATGCATTTTTCTGCATTAAAACATCGCTATTTTGCTACACTTAAAGCAGAAAATCAACATCCATTTTCAGCAAAAAAATAGCTGTTGTTTTCTTGAAGTTAATGCAGAAAACGGAGCGATTTTTTGAAGAAAAAATTACTGCAATTTTTCTACTGAAAGAAACACATAATGGAGATTAGATTGCATGACCAAAGCTAAGATGTTTGCTCTTACAAATCGAACTCATGTGGTCATTGAAGAATGTTAATTCCAGAATGTTAAAAACAACATGTATATATATATATATAATTAAATATAAACTTCAAAATGAACACAATTTTACAAATTACGATGAAGCAATAGAGCTTCAAGAAGAGAATAATTATCAGACCATGATTATAATGTCAAATTCAAGAATGATATCATATTTGTGTTTATGAAATTTGTGAAGAATATTGCACAGTCCTCATTGAATGACAAGAAAATGGTTGCAGTGTAGTGAACCAATCAAAGATCATATAGAATCCATGAAAATACAGGGGATGTGAGCATTAGTCCAACAACAAAGAATGATAATAAGGAAAGAAGACCCGCTTAAAATTCTATGTGCTGGGTGGGAAATTCCCACCCACAACAGAAAATCAGTGAATGATAAGAATATGAGTCCAGTGGCTGATGTCACATAATAAGATTACAATAAATACATAAATTGAGGCCGACAACAAGAATGATAATTGAGGAAAGAAAACTTACCCAAAATTCGGTGCACCGAGGGTTCCACAATAACAAGAAATCCAAGAAAAACTGGGGAACTAAGCATCAATCCGCACAAGAATGATAACTGAGAAAAGAAGATTACCTGAAACTTGCGTATCGAAGGTTCCCACCCACAACACAAAAAGTAGCAGCACACAACTAGCACATACAAACTTAATCAATTGCAATAACTTACACGAATTAACGTAGGCTTACAAACACAGGCTTACAAACAGCTTTGACATCTGCTTCAAAAAAGAGAACCAAGTACTATATGTAGGATGCTTTAAATTAGTTGAACCCACAGGTCCAAAACAAAGATGCTTGCCCTTAAAAATCTAAATCATGCTGTTACTTTAGAATGTTAATTCCCGAATAATAAAACATCACAAATAGAATTAAATAAAAACTACAAAGCGAACGGAATTACACAAACTAAGTGCTGAAGCAATAGAGTTTCAAGAACAAAGATACTAACTAATCAGGCCATAATTATAATACAAATTTCAAGAACATAATTACATGCATTTGCTGCATTAAAGCATCGCTATTTTGATGCATTTAAAGCAGAAAAACAACAACCATTTTCAGAACAAAAAAAATAATAGTTGTTTTTCTGCAGTTAATGCAGAAAAATGAGCAGTTTTCTGGAGAAAAGTTACTACAATTTTCATGCTGAATGAAACACATAATAGAGACTAGATTGTGTTGACCAAAACCCAGGATGTTGCTCTTACAAATCTAACTCATGTGGTCAATGAAGAATGTTAATTCCCGAATGTTCAAAACCATCATATATAATCAAATAAAAACTTCAAAATGAACACAATTATACAAACTAAGTGGTGAAGCAATGGAGTTCCAAGGACAAAGAGAATAATGATCAGGCCATGATTATAATAATGCCAATTTAGGAATTCCCATTAATAAGAGTGGACCAGTCAAGATCACATAGAATCCAAGAAAAACAGGGGGCTGAGCCTCAGTCCAACAACAAGAATGACTACGGAAAGAAAACACGCTTCAAACTCTGTGTACTGGCTGGAAAATTCCCACCCACAATAGAAAATCAATGAATCATAAGAATATGAGTGCAGTGCCAGATGTCACACACATTCAATTCAAGTGTTTACTTTAAGTTATAAGAGAATACAAATAAAATAAATGATTAATAAGTACTTTAAGTTATAAGAGAATAAAAATAGATAAATAATTAATAAATCAAAACAAGTAAAATATATTAATTATAACCATTTTAACCCTAAAATTTCAATGATAGAAAAAAGCTAATTTATCAATTAATATAAAATTTGAAAATGAATAAGTTAGTAAACAAAACAAGCAAAATTGGCAATAAAAGAATACAGTACAAAGTAAACTGTGTTATTGTATGTTTTCAAACAGAAAATACCTGACCCAAGGTTTGTGTTAGGAGACTTTGCACGTCTGATGTGATTGTGGTTGTCATCATCAACATCCCAATAATTTAATTTGCTGCAATCAACTGACAATAGACAACGAGCAGCTACTTCTGTTGATTGACGAAGCAACACAAGCAAAACACCATCCCACAAGTGACACACGAAAAATAGTCCGTGTCAAGTTAAGAAGCTCCCGTTAACTCCCAGATTGACAAAAAGAAGAGTAAAGTGCCATTTGATACCCCTAAAGGTTACTCTTGATCCCATTAGTGAGATAATTATTAGGAACACAAAGAAAGAGGTAGAAGACGATATAAAACTTTAACAGTAATTATAAGACATGCTATCTCGGTACTTTTAGACAAAGCTACACACAAACACAAGTGCACATTTAAAATTTGCCCAACACAATAAGACAAGACCTTAATCTGACTCCTATAACTTCCAACTGTGATGTGTCAAAAACCACACTCCCATCTTCCAGATAATTGGGTTAACTTAACATCAATAAACAAAACCTGGGAGATAGATGATCATCAAAACAAAAGCTGATTGCAGGAAAATAAAACAGCCGAACTTGTCATATAAATGTAATGTTATTGACCTCAGAAGCAATACAACAAACAAATAATGTGGCAGATAAAAGCATCTAAATAATAAAACCGGTCAAAATAACATTAAGTTGGTAGAAAAACATGTCACCCATAATAACAATTCATCTTAAACAAGGGATGAAATAATCAATCGAAACTATTAAGATAATTTTCATTACCAACGTATCCAAGCCTCGATAAATATAAGAGTAGAGAAAGAGCATTTACAGAAGTGTTACCCTTCAAGCATGAGGAGGCATTGAAAGACCTTCACACGACTTGTAAAATAATAGCCAATAAGTTACAAGAAAAGGAATGCCTGTAAAATAATAAATTTTCAAGACACCATTCTTTGAGTGACAAGAAGAGATTTCACATATAAGAAAAAAAAAAAAAAAACCTAGAGCATAATGAAAGCATTGGACCATATAAAAAAAATAAGCACTTTATTTTTCACATATTGATATTAAATAAATTCTCCAAATAGATCAACATAAATATTGATAGAATTTAAGCCATTACAAGTGCTTTACTATGAATAAACACTGAGTGATCTAGAAAAGATGTAAATCACATCTAAATCTGAAGGGTGCACATACTTGCCATAATGTTCCAAACAACCTCATTATCTCATAAACCCTGATGAGAACAAAGATAACAGATTGCAGGTATAAAATGAAAAGGAGAGGTGTTATTCACAAAGATGAATCACATCAGAACGAAAAAAAAAAAAACAACAACAACATGCATAGAAGCCGATGCATACCTTGACAGGAAAGGTGCCTTCGGTAGCTTGGTGGTGAATTACATGATAGTGTTTACTTACTTTGCTAGAATTCAATCAATGGCATAAGTTCTTCTGTTTGTAAGGGAAAATCTAGATAAAGACAAAGAATAGGCCTTGAACCTTTCGTATACTCATTCTCACAACTTCCATCCTTGCGGCGATGTCCACTCTCGGCATTTGCTGAAGAAGCTTTAGCGTCTCTTCCTCTTTTATGCTCATCCCGCTTTATTTTCCGCTCTACTCCAACCACCAAACCATCCTTTCTTTTCCACCTTACTTTTCTATTCCTACAACTTTTTGCATCCCCAACAGGAATATACCTTAGCTCACAACAATTGTGACCGTGAGTGATAATGCCATTTCGTTTTCTGAGTCCATCTTAAGTGCAATCTCAAGCTGCTTTCTCTCTTCTTCTGTCAAAACATCATCAAGCTCACTATTTGTCTCATTGCCATTGTAGGAAAGAATTCATCATTTGCCATGGCCCCTGGGACCCTCCTTGATTTAATCCTTACATAAATTTTCATTTTCCAAGGACCCACCATTTATGTTTTGTCATGTCTCCTCCACGTCGTTGGAGGCAAAACAACTACTCAAGTCACATCAATGTCGGGCCTAAATATATTGGCATGGGACATTGCAATCACTTCTTGCTGCACTTCAGCCTCAGTTAGTTCTTTATATTATAATTATATTTATTTGAAGTAATCCAAATAGCATACCAAAGTATCAAAATAATAATATTCACTTTCATAAATAACATTTAGTGTATTATTATTGTTGGGACATATACAATAAAAAAATTGAGAGTCCTTTTAGTTACACCAATTTTTCGAATTATTTCATATTCTATGTAAAGGCAATAAATACAAAAGAATCAATAAATGTAAATTCAGAGAAAATAAAAGAAATACGAATTTAATACTATTCAATATTACTCATTTTAGTAGAAAATTTAATAAAATTTGACCATAAATAGTTATTTTTTTTTTTGACATAAATAACAAATTATGTTTTAAATTAGGGTTAATTACATTTAGACCCCCTCTGAAAATACATAATTATACTTTCCCCCAAAGAAGTTTTGAAATTACATTTACACCCCCTCTAAAAATTCTTTGTTTACACCTGACCTCCATTCGTTAAAGTTTGGGCGGAAAATGTTCATTTCAACAAAAAATAATTACATAAATTTTTAATTTTACCTTTATTTAACATTCTCGTGCAATAATTTTGTACCTATAAGGAAAAAATATAATAATATTGGTCTCACTCCATACATATACGTTACACTTATCCTCTTTATAAGTACAAAAATATACATGAGAATGTTAAATGATGGGAAAAATTGAAAATTTGTGTAATTATTTTTGTTGACGTGAACATTTTTCGTGCAAACTCTAATGGATGGGGGTCAGGTGTAAACAGAGAATTTTCGGAGGGGGTTGTAAGTGTAATTTCAAAACTTTTTTGGGGGAAAGTGTAATTATACATTCTCAGAGGGGGTGTAAGTGTAATTAACCCTTTAAATTATATTTATATGTATTTGATATATTACCTTTTGAAATTGATCTATTACTTAAATTGTAAATATTTCAATAAATATTTTGCACAAATCATAATAAATAAATAGATTTTTCTAATTGTAGAAATTGTGCTATAACATAAATAATTAGTTCTTTGCATTATAATTATTTGTATTTGAACTAATCTCAAATAAATAATTTACCACAAGTCATAATAAATAATTCATATTAAATTGTAGAAATTTTGCTTTAACATAAATAATTAATTTACCACAAATCATAATAAATAATTCATATTAAATTATAATTATTTGTATTTGAACTGATCTCGATAGAGCTTACCGAGTTCGAATCGCCGGAAGGAGTAATGTCCACAATCTTGCCCTCGGTAGAGGATTGACTGGCAGCAGTAAAGTTGATGATGTTGTTCTAGTTCACGGCAACTTGGTTCTTCTTTGGTGCTATTGAATGCTTGGAAGTGATTTTTTAAGTTCTGACGTAGGAGGAATGGATGAGGGCAAAAATTGTCCCACTCGTGCCCATAACATGGAGATAAGTATCACTAATCATAACCTAAATTCCCAATTGACTATAAAAAAAAGGAGTAAAAAAGGATGAAAACTTCATCATACCTGACGTCAAAAAGTCCATGGCCATCAAAGCAACTCCTGTCAATTTTTCTCCAAGCGAGAAAAGAAGTCAAATGCCACAAAACCAACATATACCACATTATGAAGGCTTGCTTACTTTGGATGACGAAGTCACAATGGGCACAAACATCGCCAGTGTCACTCCAATAAATGACATGCATGTCTCGAAGAATGAGCAGAAAGCTCTACCATCTCTACCGGCACTAAAATTTTTGTTGAACAGTCTTGAGCCCGTGTAAATGGAGGCTCTGATACTGGCATGAAGCCCCACACCAAGGTGGAGTCACACTTTGCTAATGCCAAGCTCTACCGCAACCCTGACGAGATCCACGAAGCAATATCATCATAGTTCCCCTTCAGTCAATCCGTCAAGGAAGTATGCTCCAAGTTCACTGCGTCACAAGTCAGTGATGAGAAGCTCCAAAAATTCACCATCAATGAAGTGCTAACTAGCAGAAATCATAATTCAAAAGAAGCTACCTTACTCACTAGTCTTCCCCTGCGTGGTTCGGTCAAATGGTAAAGATACACATAGCTCGTCACAAGACCACGCTCCTCCACGATCCAAAGGAATTGACTAATCAAGTAAGGTGAAATTAAATGACCCTCAAGGTGCCAAAGCTGAACTAATCAAGCCCGTCATCGGCTTAGGCTTAGACTTAGACTTCACGCCAAATAAACCTATGAGGATGCAAAAAGAAATTGAAGACAATTGTGTAACCATGCAGTACATCGCGGTGAAGAAAGACGAAGACAATGAAAGTCACAGGCTGAAAGACAACCACATCTCCATATTCAATCGACTCGAGACTCCTATTCTTCACACTTCGATCTTTGAACGACTAGGTGAGACAAGCAAGAATTCAAATAGCAAAGTGAAGCATTGCTGACGAGGATCTGTGCGCAATTGCCTTGAGATGGTTATGCCCGACAATTAAAGAAAAGAAGTCAACATGACGAGACGTACAAGCCGAAAGAATATACAAAAGTAAAGCACTTCACGTGTCTTAGCCTCAGGAGAGTAAGATGTTTTTTTTGCTCATCCCTATGAATAAGCCAATCAATCTGAAGCGATGGATTGCCAAATGATCGTATAAATCAAAAGGTAAAGAGGACGAAGAAAGCATCAAGCTACGTCCCCAACTACGCCGGTGATAATGAAGACTCTAACCTAGACATCACCAAATATGAATCCCAAGACGCTCCTATGCACAACTTGAAGATGGAGAACATGAAACCTCCATCATCTTAAATAAAAAACACGGCCTCGGCCTTGCAAATGATAAGTTCATGAAAAATTGTTCCATGACGCACGAGCTTAAACTGCATATTGCTCCATGATACACGAGCTCAAACTGTATGTTGCTCCAAGACGCATGAGCCTAAACTGCATGTTACTCCTTGCCTGTATGAGTATAAACTATGTACGACATCCTCCTGTTAAAAAAAAAGGAACAAAGTAAAGAAAATTCAAGTTCCTTTGAACTACGTTCTGACTTGATGCCTTCACGGGGTACATAGGCAACTTGAGCATATTTTGCTCAAGTTCAGTCATATCTACCAAAAAAAAAGGACAAATTGCATTCCCCCCCCCCCCCCCTATCAAAATGTCGCTAAAAGCCCCCCTTGTATTTTGAAAATATGCAAAAAAGATCCAGTATTTTGTAAAACCTTGCAAAAAGCCCCTATTCATTAGAAACTAACAAAGAGTGTCTAACACGCACCCATTGTGCGACTAGGCTTCATTTTTTTAAAACCACATTTTAGGGTTATTTTATAGTACAAGTGTCCATTTTGCGCTCTTCCTTTGGGCATTTAAATATATTGTAATAAATTAATATTATTGATTAATTTAAATTACTATTAAATTTGAATATTTTAATTAAAATGATATTTTTATGAATACAAATGTTAATAAATTATAATAATTATATATTATTAACTAATTTATTAAACATATGTTAATATATCATAATATTAAATAATATTTAAATTTCATTTTTTATATAAATATATACCAATTGCCTTAATTTTCGAAAAAATCAAATTTATTATTTTATTAAAAAAATTTAAAAATTTTGGACAACTGCGAGGATGGTCGCTCAGATGAATCCTGGGTGCCGCGACCGCGGACGCCTAGGTTGTGGAGTGACGGCAACGACGCCGTCACCCCCTCTACTTGTGGGGAGAGGGGGCTTGGTGGAAGGGGGCTGGTGGTGGGGTGGGGTGGGGTTAAAATGAAAATATTTTATTTGTATAATTTATAATTTTAAATATAATGTATATCAAAATTGATTAAATTTAGACCCTTGATCTTTTACAAAATTTAAGATCTAACAGTTGAGATGGATTGATTAGATCCTACGCCTTTAATGCAATAAAAAAAAGATCCAACCATCATTAAAAAAAGAATAGTATATAATAAATAAGTGTATAACAGTCTTTTAGCAAAAAAATTAACGTCGTTAGCTTTGGCTAATGGTGATGGGCACGTGTGCAAGGTTTTATAAAACACAAGGGGATTTTTGCCTATTTTTTAAACATGGGGGAGATTTTAGCTGATTTTTGAAAACACGGGGAGGTAGTATGCAATTTTGCCAAAAAAAAAAATTCGAGGGAGAAAAGGGCAATGCGGATTTATCCAATTTTGTCTCCCAATAAAACAAGTCTTGAAGTTTCGATTGACTTTAGGATGCACGTTGCGATTGCTCATGATTATGTTAACATAAACAAGGAAAAAATGCTTCAAGAGTTCGAGAAAATTTTATTGCATCCAATATTCATTTACATCAAAGAAAACAACAAAACAATGAAGGAAAAGAAGTGTTACATGCTAAACACTAAGGCAGACAAGTCGGAAGTTGTCAAGTCTCGTCTCAAGTCTTCAAGAAGTACTTCTATCTTCTTCAACGCCTCTGTCATTTCTAGACGAACACTAGGTACCTTCAAACGGAGGTCTCTCTTCATCTTAGCGACAACATCCTTTAGGGTTGAACAAATTCTCTTCAGCTTCCTGGAAAGGGTCTTCTCACTCAAGTAGAAAAGGCTTATCATCAAGTGCTTCACGCTTGGGGGTAAACATCAACGTTGACAAATGAAAGTGGTCAAGGTCCTTCAAGTATCAGAAAGCGGCTTTTACTCATGAAATGCATGAAGAAGGCATTGTACGAACAGAAGGCCGATCCGCTTGGAGGTGAGCATGCCATATGAATCCAAGGAAAGCCCGCGGCGTAAAAAAAAAAAAAAAAAACTCATGACTTTGCAGCATGAAGAACTTACAAGTGTCATCGCCTAGCAACTCCTGGAACAAAGTACGACCTCGTGGTTGAACTCCTAGCGTAAAAGCATCCATGGAAATCCAACAAGGAGACGAGCGATTCTCTAACAATAGCATGCAAGGTGTCGCATAAAGCGACCCTAGCTTGAGGAAGGCTTGAAGAATGTCTTGGTAGTAGATGCACTTGAAAAGAGATGTCTGAATGACTGCAAGAATCTTGGCTTCATGAAGGATGCTTGTGTGATGGCCTTGCATATCTACCATGTGGAAGGTTCTTGCTGCGAATGCACATGAAGAGGGACATGTGAACGACATCATGAATCTCAGCCAGAACAGAAATTGCCTTCAAAAGTTTTCTCTAAATTTTGCCCACCAAGCAAAGATGGACACACTTTGTTTCTTTTCTCATGTAGTGAAACAAAATGTTGTAAGATCTTTTTTGGTCGACATTAGTTATGTCCAAGGAATTCCCTTACTAGAAAAGTGAATTCTTGCCACTTCTAACATATCTATTACATTGTTTAATTCATAGTGAGAGCATTCATGAATTAAAGATGCTCAAGAGCCCTCAGCATAATCCAAATTTAATGCAAAGAAAAAAAAAAATACACTTTGTTCGCATCACTCAGGAAAGCAATTGTCAAGCCATTGCTTTATAACATTCTCCTTGGCTATGAAAGGTCAGGTCTATATTCACATAAAGTTTGGAAGGTGAAGATTTGAGAAGAATCTAAAGTCAGCCATTTATTTCCGTGACATTGAAATAATTTCATGCAAAAGGCCTTGCCAACAAAGAAAAGAAAGATTTTCTTGTTGCTAGAAAGACAATGCCGAATTACAATTTGGCCTCCTAGTGAGCAATCCAGTGTGGAGTAGTGTATGTGAGCTCGGTCTTACATGGGCCCCAATAAATCAAATACTTCAAGTTCCGCCTCCGACAACATTTGGCATATTTTTCGTCGAGTCTTGAAGTGGGGGCATCTGTTGACATCAAAATATTCTGGAATAAATTATATATTAAAGCCCAAAATAAATTAGCTAATAATTGGGCTCCAAATTAATAATCCATAATAAATTTAGGCTTATCATAATTTCAAGAAATTAAATTTATAGGCCCATATTAAATTTGGGTCTTACGTGTTTTCATGGGTTGATCCAGAATAAATATAAATTTATTATTTTGGATTGGCCAAATTGGACCATATATATGATCAAATGCAGTCCATTAGAAGCTTAGTCCAAGCCCACGGTGTTCAATTCCAATTAAAATGAGCCCAAGCTACCTAAGAGGGGTCCCCACCTCTCACATTGGAGACTACATTCAACACAAGACAAGAGGAGAGACAACACAAATCACTCTATACAACACAAGATATCCAGAGGGACCCAAGTCCAGAAGCTCTCTACCACGACGAAGATCTATGACCACAAAGGTTCCATGTCATCCTTGGCATCAAATCCATCGAGCCTTGATATATAATTTCAAGGTGACACGTAGTTTGCTCCACAAATTCGGAGGAGATTACACATCCACATCCAAGAATAAATGTCAGCCCTTGGATAGACATTCGGAAGGAAGAATCAGGAGATAATCATCCACCCAGATTGTAACACCCTTTTGATTTAAACTAATAAAATACTTTTGGTCCATAACTTTTTTTTTTTCTTGTAACTTATTTTTGTAGACATGAAATTTGTGTGAAAGTGGTTAACCATCTCTGTGTTCAAAGTAACCTCCTGATTCTTCTCTATGGATGTAGATTTAAGGACTTGGAGCTTGTTCTTGAATCGGATGTGCAATCTCCCTCTAATTTGTAGAAGGAGATCACGTGCTACCTGGAAATGTTGTATCAAGGACTTGTGGTTGCAGAGCTTCGTCGTTGTAGAAAGGTTTTGAACTTGCTCTTGCTGGATTTGTTATGTCTTGTATGTATATGTGTCCCCTTTGTTAGAGGTGGAGGCCCCATTTTATAAGCATGAGTAAGGCTTAAGCAGCTTGGACTCACTTTCATTAGGCTTGATCACCATGGGCTTTGACATGGACTAGTCTTCTGATGGACTGTATTTTGAACATGTATCCGACCCAATTTAGTCAATCCAAAATAATAAATTTATGTTTATTCTAGATTGACCCATAAAAATGCATAAGATTCCAAATTTAATATGGGCTTATGAATTTAAATTCCTTACGATAAGCCCAAATTTATTATGAACTTTATTTTGGACCGAATTATTAGCCGATTTATCCGGACGTTAATCGGTAATTTATTCAAAAATATTTCGATGTCAATAGATGCCCCTACTTCAAGGCTTGATGAAAAACATTCCAAATGTTGTCGGAGGTGGGACTTGAAGTATTTGATTTTCTCACTTTATTTTTTTAATAAACGAGCACACTAAGGATGAGCCCAAGTGCAAGGCTAATACAAAGTGTTCGCTAGTGAACAGATTTGAGCATATTCTTTTTTCCATCATTTTTAAAATTTTTCAATTCATATATCCCACTTAAAAATTGGGGGTCGTTCCCCCAGGGCATAACTAATTAGTGGATTCAAACTCTTTCATAATCGTTCGAAGAAGTGGCCGGACTTAGGGGAAGTGAAGATCTTCGATTGGACTAGTTTTCATACACCAATACTACTGAATGGTTCTTTAAAATCAACACTCAATTGAGGAATTGATCTTAAGCTTTTCGACAGCAAGATTCTTTTTCTTCTTTCCTTTTCTTTAGCAAGACAATTTTCGTTATTTGGCAAGCTAATTTCTCTTATTTGGCAAGTCAATTTCGTTGTGGAGAGAAGAGAGGACAGATTTAATGAGTTGGACTCTTGCTGCAAATGAGAGAGAGGAATACCCCCCCACCCAGCGATGCGCTTGTCAATCTTTTCAAGCAAAGGTTGACAGTTATGAATAGTGACCCGAGAGTGCAATAGGGGAAGACCAAGATGTTTGAGAGGGAGAACACCAGCCTGAAAACCAAGGATATGATGGAGACCCGGTCGTAGGTGCTGAGTTGATATAGAGAGAATCAGTTGACTTTTGTCTCGATTGACTTTAAGACCCGAGGCATGAGATAACCATTCCAGAGCGTCACTAAATATCTGAATTGAGAGAGCTTCAGCGCGGCAGAAGAGAATCAGATCATCAGCAAAGGAAAGACAAAAGAGGCCCAATTCTTTACATTGCGAATGAAATGCAAAAGAGGGCCTTTCAGCGATGGACTTTTGAAGCTGAAGGTGAAAGACTTCCATGCATAAGACGAAAAGGTAGGGAGAGAGAGGATCTCCTTGCCGAAGGCCCCGACTTCCTTGAAAAAAACCGTAAGGCTCCCTGTTGAGGCAAATGGAGAACGAAGAGGTGGATATGCATTCCTCAATCTAGCCAATAAGGATATCCGGGAACTGGAAAAGCCGAAGCGCTGCAAGGATGAAGTCCCAGTCAAGAGAGTCAAAAGCTTCCCTAAGGTCAACCTTAAGTGCAGCTTTTGGAGGCCCATTCTTACGGTTATATCCATTGAAGAGCTCTTGGGCAAGGAGAATATTCTCGGAAATTCTCCAGCCCGGAACAAAGGCATTCTGCGTCGGGCTGATAATGTGCTCCAAAACCGGCTGAATACACTAAACAAGGATCTTAGAGATAACCTTGTAGAGGATATTGCAACAAGATATCGGACGAAAGTCATTCACATAACCCGAAAGCTGTACCTTTGGAACAAGGGTGATGATGGTAGCATTGATTTGCTTTAGTAATCTACCAGAGTGAAAGAATTCCCGAACAGCAGCAACAAATTCATCACCGATAATGGGCCAAGAAGACTTAAAGAAAGCCGCTGAGAACCCATCAGGACCGAGTGTTTTATCATCTGGAATGTCAAAAATAGCCGATTTGATATCGCTGTATGAGACCGGGAGAGTCATGCTTGAGCGCATGTCATCAGAAATAGAAAATCGACGAAAGGGCTCCAACTGATCAAGAATAATAGTGGATCGTCTTCGAGGGCCACCTAGAAGACGCTCATAAAAGCTCACAAATTTAGATTGTACCTCATTGGGGGAGTGAGAAGGGTCTCGACGTCATTGTGGATCTGAAAGACTCGGAGTGTGGAACGCCTAGTTGCCACTTTCCGAAAGAAGAGTTTAGTGCAATCATCACCTCCTTTAACCCACTGCATTTTCGATCGCTGTCTAAGCATCTCTTGTTCCAGGAAAGAAGCACGAGATACAAGGAGTTTGCATAGGCGTTCAATTTGTAGTAGAAGCGGCTGATGTCTAAGACGGATCGAGTGGCTCTGAACAATAGACAAGAATTCTGAAGCCATTTTGACATTGGCCGAGTCACCCTTTTCCTTCCTCATACGATGAAAAACAGGTTTGAGGAGCTTACGTTTTCTGGTGACTGAATACATAAAGGTCCCGTGAATAGGAGCAACCCAAATTCTTTCAACTTCCAAGAGAAATCCATGACATGATGTTAAGAAGTTGTCAAATTGAAACATGGAGGACGGAGGGGGAGAAGCATGCCCCTGAAGTACAAGAGGAGAATGGTCTGAAGTCCGAGGGTTGCTGCAGAAAATACATGATCCCGGCCATTTGGAAAGCCATTCATCGTTAACCAAAGCACGGTCAAGACGTTTCCATAGGCTACGAGCATCATCACTACAGTTATGCCAAGCGAAATGCGCGCCAGTGGCGGGCAAGTGCAGAAGACCAGAGGAAGAGATGCAATTGCTAAATTCCTCCATCCCCAACCGAATGTACCCCGAAACACCACACGATTGATTATGAAGGTTCTCCAAGCCCTCGATATGGCAAAGATAAAAGTGCATTAGTGTCTATATTTGTTTAAAGGAGTTTGGTGTTGCACAAAGGTACAAAGCTGAGTCCATGGCCCGAAAGAGTGTTCTAGATGTAGTCCTAGTGTATTTTATGTTGAATAAGATGGAGTCCTAGTCGTATAATCGAAGATCGGCTTTAATATTGATTATTAGAGTCAATACGAATATATTTATAGCAAAAAATGAGTCATCTATCAGTCAATCATAGGGACTGAAAACACAAGGTGCTTTCTACGATTGTGTTCAGTATTAGGTATGCATCCGGATGTACGATTGATTACGAACGTTGACCAAGCCCTCGATATGGCAAAGATAAAAGGGAATAAGTTTCTAAATTTTTTAAAGGAGTTTGTCGTTGTGCAAAGGTACAAAGCTGAGTCCATGGCTCAAAAGAGTATTTTACTAGTGCCTTTTTGTGTTGAATAAGATGGAGTCCTAGTCATATAGTCGTAGAGTGGCTTTAATATTGATTAGTAGAGTCAATATGAATATATTTATAGCATAAAATGAGGTATCTATCAGTTAATGATAAGGACTGAAAGCAAAAGGTGTTTCCTACGATTGTGTTTTGTATTATGATGGGGACCATCCGAAGCTTACAACTCAAAGCAAGGAAGATCCTTTTAGAATTAATGGGGGTCCGATTATGAGGGCAAGAGCTAAGAAAATGATCAAAGTTTTGATGATTCTTATTGATGAAATCAACGGGCCAATGCATGAGAGTTCAATAGAAGGTCCAATGATGAATATTCTTGAAGTAGATGGGCTAGAATGCATCTAAATAGTTGGGCTCAAGGTTTGAAGACTTCATTTGAAGAAATGGAGGCCACAAATTCGTCCAACCCACCAAGCCCAAAAAGAGAGTCCATTATTTTTGTCTAAATTAGTTTATTTTCAGCATTAGAAGGCCAGGAGACATCATAGTAGTCAAAGGGTCATTCTTGTTTTTCTAAGTCTTGTTAATGCGGTCAAAAGTGTCACTTTAATGCTCCTAAAGTCCCAAGGTTAGAATTAACTCTTGAGACCCTTTGGCATCCATTTGAAGCCTATAAAAGGCCATGGTTATCATTTGTAAAAATCAGACTTTGAATTAATATAAACTTTCTTCTTGTGAGGTTGAATTCTCTTTGTAGAGTTTCAATTATTTAGAACTTATCAATATACTTGAGCAATATCTTGTGGTGTTCACTATACCAAGGTTCTTGGCTGCCCATATAGCCAATCGGTCAAGGTGCTTTCAAGCTCCAGGTAAGATCAAACTAGATCATCGATCTGGGATATCCACTGCCTATTTCTATACGTTTGGTTCTTGGATCCTTATATCCAATGGGTCTCACGTCCTATCCGTATCATTTTGGTATCAGAGCAATCTGGTATTGATCTGATTTTGTTATCTTCTTTCATATTTAGTTCAAACAAAAAAAAAGAAAAGAAAAGCTCCAAAAAAAAAAATGAGTTCACAGTTCAAGCTATGCAACAACAATTTGCAAGATTCGGAGCAATTCTTGAAGGCATAACCGATCGTTTGGAGAGGTTGGAAAAACCAACTCCTAAGAGACGTGAAAATCATCAAATCCGTCAATTGGAGTCCGAAGAGGAGGAAGAAGTGGAGCCTCCACATCGTGGCCATAGGGGAGGAAGAAGACGGCAAGGCAATGAAGTGGACCGAGATTTGGGAAGCATAAAATGAACATTCCCACATTTCAAGGAAGAAGTGATCTGGAGGCATATTTAGAGTGGGAAAAAAGGACGGATCTTATCTTTGAGTGTCATTACTACTCCGAGGAGAAGAAGGTGAAATTTGCTGCAATTGAGTTCACCGACTATGCTATAGTTTGGTTGGATCAATTGATCACAAACCGAAGGAGGTATGGAGAGAGACCTATCTCTACTTGGGCTGAAATGAAATCCATCATGCGTAAGAGATTCGTTCCTTCACATTATTTTCGTGATTTGTATCAAAAACTCCAAACTATGACACAAGGTGTGAAATTCGTGGATGAATATTACCAAGAGATGGAGATCGCTATGATTAGAGTGAATGTTGAAGAAGACCGAGAGGCCACCATGGCAAGGTTCTTAAATGGGTTGAACCGAGAGATAGCCAACATTGTGGAGTTGCAACATTATGTCGAGCTTGAGGACATGGTGCACACAGCCATGAAGGTGGAAAGACAACTGAAGAGGAAGGGATCAAATCAAAGAAACTTTACATCCAATTTTCAGCTATCAAACAAGGCGAAAGAAGGGGCTTCGAAAACAAGTTTTGGGGTCACTTCCAAAACCCAAAATGAGGCGTCTAAAGCCAAATCTAATGAGGTAGAAAAGGGAAAACCTATCTCATCTTCATCCCGAAGTCGAGATATTAAATGTTTTCGTGTCAAGGTTATGGCCGTATTGCATCTGAATGCATCAACAAGAGAGTGATGATCTTAAGGGAAAATGGCGATGTAGAATCTGAAAGTGAGCATGCACCGAGCGATGACGAGCAAGTTGAGGAGACTACACCCGAACATGGAGAGCTTTTGGTGGTAAAAAGAGCTCTAAACATGCAAATGAAGGTGGACGATGCCGAACAACAAAGGGAGAACATCTTTCATACAAGATGTTTAGTTCAAGGGAAGGTATGCATGTTAATTATTGATGGAGGAAGTTGTGCTAATGTTGCTAGTTGTGAAATGGTGGAGAAATTGAACTTAGCAACCACGAAACATCCCAACCCATATAAGTTGCAATGGCTTAACGATTGTGGAGAAATTCGGGTGAGTAAACAAGTTTTGGTCTCATTTTCCATTGGTAACTACAAGGATGACGTTCTATGTGACGTAGTGCCAATGCATGCTAGTCACATCCTCTTGGGCAGACCGTGGCAGTTCGATAGGAGGGTGACTTATGATGGTTTTCTAAACCGTACACACTCAAGCATCATTCAGCTTGTTTCCTTGAACCCCCAACAAGTTCAAGAAGATCAATTCAAAATTTCTCAAGCAAGAAAATTGAGAGAGCCGGAAAAAAAAGAAAGGCAAGAATGAGGTGAAAAATCTAAAAGAAAAAAAGAGTTGAGAGAAAAATAAAGAAGAATTTAGTGAGATTGAGAAGGAGAAGAAAATGGATGAATGTGAGGGCAAAAAGAAGTCGACTTTCTATGCAAAAGCAAGTGAGATGAAAAGAGCATTACTTGAAAAAAAGAGTGTGTTAGTGATGGAGTTTAAGGAGGCACTGAACACTAACGAACTAACCCCATCTTTGCCTAGTGCTTTTGTGTCTCTTTTGAAGGAATATGATGACGTCTTCCCGGAAGAAGAGCCAAGCGGATTGCCACCAATAAGGGATTGAGCATCAACTGGACTTCATTCCAGGGGCCGTACTACCAAACCGACCAGCTTATAGGGTGAATCCCGAGGAGACAAAGGAAATCCAAAGGCAAGTGGAGGAATTGTTAACAAAAGGGAAGATTCGAGAAAGCATGAGTCCATGTGCCGTACCGGTGATCGTAGTACCAAAGAAAGATGGATTATGGAGAATGTGTACAAATTGTCGAGCCATCAATAAAATCACGGTAAAGTATCGCTATCCTATTCCTAGGTTAGATGATATGCTTGATGAATTGTATGGTGCTATAATCTTCACAAAGATTGATTTAAAGAGTGGATATCATCAAATCCGGATTAGAGAAGGAGATGAATGGAAAACTACTTTTAAAACAAAATATGGTTTATATGAGTGGTTAGTCATGCCTTTTGGGTTAACTAATGCACCAAGCACTTTCATGAGATTAATGAACCATGTTTTGCGTGCCTTTATTGGGAAGTTTGTGGTAGTTTACTTTCATGACATCCTTATATATAGCAAAAGCATAGAAGAACATCTTGAACATGTACGTGCTGTGCTAGACACTTTAAGAGGAGAATCATTGTATGCTAATCTTAAGAAGTGTTCTTTTTGCATGGATAAAGTTGTTTCCGTCACAGAAGCGAGGGCTTCTCTCTGCTCTGATTCACCTCCGGGAAGGAGCTTGATTCGCTTTAAAAAAACCGATTGAGTTAGGAAGTTGCCTTAAGCGGAATAGCCGGAAAGCCAGGGGAGTGACTGATTTCCTAGTTGGAAAGCAGGAACGGAGCTAAAGCAAAGGGAGGGGAACAGTGTCCCTATTTCCATATATGATCACAGAAACTAGTAGCAACCCGTTCCTGAGGACAACAAGGCTAGTCCGACTTGCCTATCTGTTGCACCATAAACACGGGGAGCAACCGCTACTAGACGAGACGGTTGTGATTGGTGTCAACAGAGCTATGAAAGTAAAAAGTCGGGGGCTCGTGGAACACCACTCATTGACTAACGCTAGGCAATGGGTATGTCGGATGAAGATTTCTTGGATTTGTGGTAAGTGCTAATGGAATTGAAATGAAAAAGGATAAAGTAAAGGCTATTCTAGATTGGCCAACTCCTAAGAACATTGCTGAGGTAAGAAGTTTTCATGGTCTTGCAATCTTCTATAGGCAGTTTGTAAAGGATTTTAGTACCATTGCTGCTCCATTAAATGAAATCGTTACGAAAAGAAGTTGGTTTTCATTGGGGAGAAAAAACAGCGACAAGCTTTTGATCTCTTAAAAGAAAAACTAACTACTGCGCCTATTCTTGCATTGCCTAACTTTGATAAATCATTTGAACTTGAATGTGATGCATCTAGAGTCGGGGTAGGAGCTGTTTTGATGCAGGAGGGACGACCAATTGCATACTTCAGCGAGAAGTTGAAGGGAGCTCAATTGAACTATCCGACATACGATAAGGAGCTTTATGCTTTGGTGAGAGCATTAGAGACATGGCAACACTACTTGTGGCCAAAGGAGTTTGTGATTCATACGGATCATGAGTCTCTTAAGTATCTCAAAGGCCAAGGTAAGTTGAGCAAGAGGCATATGAAATGGGTAGAATTCATTGAATCATTTCCTTATGTGATCAAATACAAGAAAGGAAAGGAAAACATTGTAGCTAATGCATTATCCCGAAGGTATGCTTTAATCACTACTTTGAGCTCTAAACTTCTTGGTTTTGAGTCAATAAAAGAAATGCATGCCAATGATTCTGATTTTGGGTCTATTTATTTAGCTTGTGAACATGCTGCGTTTGGAAGTTCTATAAACATGAGGGATACTTGTTTCGTGAAAATAAACTTTGCATCCCTAAATGTTCGATCCGGGAGTTGCTTGTTAGAGAGGCACACGGGGGAGGTTTAATGGGACACTTTGGTGTACATAAAACCATGGAAGTATTACGTGATCATTTCTTTTGGCCTGGTATGCGTGTTGATGTTGAGAAAATATGTGATCGGTGCATAACTTGTAAATGTACCAAATCAAAATCAAAACCTCATGGATTGTATCAACCTTTACCTATTCCTAGTGAACCGTGGGTGGACATCTCTATGGATTTTGTTTTGGGTTTACCTAGGACAAAAAAAGGAAGAGATTCTGTGTTTGTGGTTGTTGATAGATTTTCTAAAATGGGTCATTCATTCCATGTCATAAAAGTGATGATGCTATTCATATTGCTAATTTGTTCTTTTGAGAAATTGTGAGATTGCATGGAGTTCCAAGAACAATTGTGAGTGACCGAGATGCAAAATTTTTGAGTCATTTTTGGCGTGTGTTGTGGAGTAAATTGGGAACTAAATTTCTATTTTCTACTACTTGTCATCCACAAACTGATGGAAAAACTGAAGTAGTGAATAGGACCTTATCTCAATTGCTTAGAGCTTTGATTCAAAAGAACTTGAAGAATTGGGAAGATTGTTTGCCATTAGCTGAATTTGCATATAACAGGAGTGTTCAATCTGCTACTAAATTTACTCCTTTTGATCTTGTGCCTATTCCTGTTGATGAGCGAACGAATTTTTGATGGAAAAAGCCAAGACAGAATTGATAAAGAGGTTGCATGAAAAGGTAAAGCTCAATATTGAGAAGCAAACTGAACATTATGCAAAACAAGCCAACAAAGGGCGCAAGCAAGTCATTTTTGAGCCTGGTGATTGGGTTTGGTTGCACTTGAGAAAAAGAGAGATTTCTCACAAAGTGAAGGTCAAAATTGCAAAGCGAGGGTGGATGTGTCCATTTCAAGTGATTGCGAGGATCAACGATAATGCCTACAAACTAGACCTTCCCGGTGAGTACAATGTGAGCGCTTCTTTTAATGTGACTGATCTTTCTCCTTTTGATACAGAATCAGATTCGAGGTCGATGACTTTCTAATGAAGAAGGGAATGATGGGAACCATCCGAAGCTTACAACTCAAAGCAAGGAAGATCCTTTGAGAATTAATGGGGGTCCGATTACGAGGGCAAGAGCTAAGAAAATGATCAAAGTTTTGATGATTCTTATTGATGAAATCAACGGGCCAATGCATGAAAGTTCAATAGAAGGTCCAATGATGAATATTCTTCAAGTAGATGGGCTAGAATGTATCTAAATAGTTGGGCTCAAGGTTTGAAGACTTCATTTGAAGAAAAGGAGGCCACAAATTCGTCCAACCCACCAAGCCCAAAAAGAAAGTCCATTATTTTTTATCTAAATTAGTTTATTTTCAGCATTAGAAGACCAAGAGACATCATAGTAGTCAAAGGGTCATTCTTGTTTTTCTAAGTCTTGTTAATGTGGTCAGAAGTGTCACTTTAATGCTCCGAAAGTCCCAAGGTTAGAATTAACTCTTGAGACCCCTTTGGCATCCATTTGAAGCCTATAAAAGGCCACGGTTATCATTTGTAAAAATCAGACTTGAATTAATATAAACTTTCTTCTTGTGAGGTTGAATTCTCTTTGTAGAGTTTCAATTGTTTAGAACTTATCAATATACTTGAGCAATATCTTGTGGCGTTCACCATACCAAGGTTCTTGGCTGCCATATAGCCAACGGGTCAAGGTGCTTTCAAGCTCTAGGTACGATCAAACTAGATCATCGATCTGGGATATCCACTGCCTATTTCTATACGTTTGGTTCTTGGATCATATATATCCAATGGGTCTCGCGTCCTATTCGTATCATATTAGGTATGTATCCGGATGTACGATTAATTTTGAAGGTTCTCCAAAGCCTCGATATGGAAAAGATAAAAGTGCATTAGTGTCTAAACTTGTTTAAAGGAGTTTATCGTTGCGCAAAGGTATAAAGCTGAGGCCATGGCTCAAAAGAGTGCTCTAGATATAGTGCTAGTGCATTTTTATGTTGAATAAGATGGAGTCTTAGTCATATAATCGAAAAATGGCTTTAATATTGATTATTAGAGTCAATACGAATATATTTATATACCCAAAAATGAGTTATCTGTCAGTCAATGATAAGGACTGAAAGCACAAGGTGTTTCCTACGATTGTGTTGAGTATTAAGCATGTATCCGGACATATGATTGATTATGAAGGTTCTCTAAGCTCTCGATATGGCTAATGGAAAAAGGGCATTAGTGTCTAAACTTGTTTAAAGGAGTTTGTCGTTGCGCAAAGGTACAAAGCTGAGTCCAGGGCTCAAAAGAGTGTTCTAGATGTAGTCCTAGTGCATTTTATGTTGAATAAGATGTAGTCCTAGTCATATAATCGAAGAGTGGCTTTAATATTGATTATTAGAGTCAATACGAATATATTTATAGCAACAAGTAAAGTCATCTATCAGTCAATCATAAGGACTGAAAACACAAGGTGCTTCCTACGATTGTGTTGAGTATTAAGTATGTATCCGGACGTACGATTGATTACGAACGTTAACCAAGTCCTCTATATGGTAAAGATAAAAGGGAATAAGTTTCTAAATTTTTTAAAGGAGTTTGTCGTTGTGCAAAGGTACAAAGCTGAGTCCATGGCTCAAAAAGAGTGTTTTAGATGTAGTACTAGTGCCTTTTTATTTTGAATAAGATGGAGTCCTAGTCATATAATCGAAGCATGGCTTTAATATTGATTATTAGAGTCAATATGAATATATTTATAGCCAAAAATGAGTTATCTATCAGTTAATGATAAGGGTTCTGAAAGTACAAGGTGTTTCCTACGATTGTGTTTTGTATTAGGCATGTATCCGGATGTACGATTGATTATGAAGGTTCTCCAAGCCCTCGATATGGCAAAGATAAACGTGCATTAGTGTCTAAACTTGTTTAAAGGAGTTTTTCATTTCGCAAAGGTACAAAGCTGAATCCTGGCTTGAAAGATTGTTTTAGATATAGTCCTAGTGCATTTTTATGTTGAATAAGATGGAGTTCTAGTCATATAATAGAAGAGTGGCTTGAATATTGATTATTAGAGTCAATACGGATATATTTATAGCAGCAAATGAGTTATCTATCAGTCAATGATAAGGACTGAAAGCACAAGGTGTTTCCTACGATTGTGTTGAGTATTAGGCATGTATCCGAACGTACGATTGATTATGAAGGTTGTCCAAGCCCTCGATATGACAAAGATAAAAGTGCATTAGTGTCTAAACATGTTTAAAGGAGTTTGTCGTTGCGCAAAGGTACAAAGCTGAGTCCATGGCTCAAAAGAGGGTTCTAGATGTAGTCCTAGTGCTTTTTTTTATGTTGAATAAGATGTAGTCCTAGTCATATAATCGAAGAATGGCTTTAATTGATTATTAGAGTCAATAAAAATATATTTAAAGCAAAAAATGAGTCTTCTATCAGTCAATGATAAGGACTGAAAGCACAAGGTGTTTCCTTCGATTGTGTTTTGTATTAGGCATGTATCCGGAAGTACGATTGATTATGAAGGTTCTCCAAGCCCTCGATATGGCAAAGATAAAAGTGCATTAGTGTCTAAACTTGTTTAAAGGAGTTTGTCGTTGCGCAAAGGTGTAAAGCTGAGGCCATGGCTCAAAAGAGTGCTCTAGATGTAGTGCTAGTGCATTTTTTTGTTGAATAAGATGGTATCCGGACGTACGGTTGATTATGAAGGTTGACCAAGCCCTCGATATGACAAAGATAAAAAGAAATTAGTGTGTAAATTCATTTAAAGGGGTTTGTCGTTGCGCACAGGTACATAGCTGAGTCATGGCTCAAACGAGTGTTCTAGATGTAGTACTAGTGCAATTTTATGTTGAATAAGATAGAGTCCTAGTCATAGAATCACAAAGTGGCTTTAATATTGATTACTAGAGTCGATACGAATATATTTATGCCCAAAAATGAGTCATCTATCAGTCAATGATAAGGACTGAAAATACAAGGTGTTTCCTCCGATTGTGTTGAGTATTAGGCTTGTATTAGGACATACAATTGATTATGAAGGTTGACCAAGCCTTCGATGTGGCAAGGATAAAAGGGAATTAGTGTCTAAATTCGTTTAAAGGAGTTTGTCGTTGGGCAAAGGTACAAACGTTGAGTCCATGGCTCAAATGAGTGTTCAAGATGTAGTCTTTGTGCATTTTTATGTTGAATAAGATGGAGTCCTAGTCGTATAATCAAAGAGTGGCTTTAACGGAGCATACCGTGCCACTCTTGCCTCTCTTGTTTATCACATCTGGCGTGAGCGTAATGCTCGTAGATTCCAAAACTCCTCCCTTTCAGTTAATGCTTTGGTGGATCTTGTTCTTGAGGTTCGCACACGCATCAACGAAGATAACTTGAAGCCAGCGCTTCAAACTTTTGCGCTTTTTCCGCCTTTGGCGCATCCCATGGAGCCACCCTATTGAATAATTGCTGGTTGTTCTAGATTGCTGATTGTTGTTGACTGTTGATTGTTGTTTTTTTGGTTTGACTTGTTGATTTTCTCCCCTTGTTGTTTTGGGCCGACTTGTTGCCGTGATTGGTCTGTTCTTTTGTTTTTCTGCCATTGATTCCGCTTTGGAATGGCTTGTTGTTATGTTCCCTCTTTAGCCCCTTGTTGGGATTGGCTTGTTGATGTTGCTTTGTGCCCAGGATCGCTGACTGTTGCCTTCCTGGGAACACTCTTCGGACAGGGCGGTTTTGCCTTTGTCATTGTTGTTAACACTCCTTTTATTTATGAAATTTACTTTTACCTAAAAATAAATTCATTTAAAGGAGTTTGTCGTTACGCACAGGTTAGCTGAGTCCATGGCTCAAACGACTATTCTAGATGTAGTACTAGTGCAATTTCATGTTGAATAAGATGGAGTCCTAGTCGTACAATTGAAGAGTGGCTTTAATATTGATTATTAGAGTCGATATGAATATATTTATATCCAGAAATGAGTTACCTATAAGTCAATGATAAGGACTGAAAACACAAGGTGTTTCCTAGGATTATGTTGAGTATTAGGCATGTATTTGGACGTACGATTGATTACGAAGGTTGACCAACCCCACGATATGGCAATGATAAAAGGGAATTAGTGTCTAAATTCGTTTAAAGGAGTTTGTCGTTGCGCAAACGGACAAAGCTGAGTCCATGGCTCAAACGAGTGTTCTAGATGTAGTACTAGTGCAGTTTAATGTTTGAATAAGATGGAGTCTAGTCGTATAATCGAAGAGTGGCTTTAATATTGATTATTAGAGTCGATACGAATATATTTATAGCCATAAACGAGTCATATATCGATCAATGATAAGAACTGGAAACACAAGGTGTTTCCTACGATTGTGTTGAGTATTAGGCAAGTATCCGGATGTACGATTGATTACGAAGGTTGACCAAGCCCTCGATATGGCAAAGATAAAAGGGAATTAGTGTATATAAATTCGTTTGAAGAAGTTTGTCGTTGCGTAAAGGTACAAAGTTGAGTCCATCCCTCAAACGAGTGTCCTAGATATAGTACTAGTGCAATTTTATGTTGAATAAGATGGAGTCCTAGTCGTATAATCGAAGAGTGGCTTTAAATATTGATTATTAGAGTCGATACGAGTTTATTTAGAACCAGTAATGATTATGTATCAGTCAATGATAAGGACGGGAAACACAAGGTGTTTCCTACGATTTTGTTGAGTATTAGGCATGTATCCGGACGTACGGTTGATTACGAAGGTTGACCAAGCCCTCGATATGACAAAGATAAAAAAAAATTAGTGTGTAAATTCATTTAAAGGAGTTTGTCGTTGCGCACAGGTACATAGCTGAGTCATGGCTTAAACGAGTGTTCTAGATGTAGTACTAGTGCAATGTTATGTTGAATAAGATGGAGTCCTAGTCGTATAATCGAAGATTGGCTTTAAAATTGATTACTAGAGTCGATACGAATATATTTATAGCCAGAAATGAGTCATCTATCAGTCAATGATAAGGACTAAAAACACAAGCCGTTTCCTACAATTGTGGTGACTATTAGGCATGTATCCGGACGTACGATTGATTACGATAGTTGATCAAGCCCTCGATATGGCAAAGATAAAAGGAATTAGTGTCGAAATTTGTTTAAAGGAGTTTGTCGTTGTGCAAAAGTACAAAGCTGAGTCCATGGCTCAAACGAGTGTTCTAGATGTAGTACTAGTGCAGTTTAATGTTGAATAAGATGGACTCCTAGTAGTATAATCGAAGAGTGGCGTAAATTTTATTATTAGAGTCGATACTAATATATTTATAGCCATAAATGAGTCATCTATCAGTCAAAGATAAGGACTAAAAACACAAGGTGTTTCCTACGATTGTGTTGAATATTAGGCATGTATCCGGACGTACGATTTTATTACGAAGGTTGACCAAAGCCTCAATATGGCAAAGATGAAAAGGAATTAGTGTCTAAATTCGTTTAGAGGAGTTTGTCGTTGCGCAAAGGTACATAGCTGAGTCCATGGCTCAAACGAGTGTTCTAGATGTAGTACCAGTGCAATTTTATGTTGAATAAGATGGAGTCCTAGTCGTATAATCGAAGAGTGGATTTTAATATTGATTATTAGAGTCCATACGAATATATTTATAGCCTGAAATGAGTTATCTATCAGTCAATGATAAGGACTGAAAAATCAAGGTGTTTCCTACAATTGTGTTGAGTATTAGGCATGTATCAGGACGTACGAATTGATTACGAAGGTTGACCAAGCCCTCCATATAGCAAAGATAAAAGGTAATTAGTGTCTAAATTCGTTTAAAGGAGTTTATTGTTGGGCAAAGGTACAATAGCTGAGTCCATGGCTCAAACGAGTGTTGAAAATGTAGTCCAAGTGCATTTTTATGTTGAAATAAGATGGATTCCTGTCGTATAATCGAAGAGTGGCTTTAATATTGATTATTAGAGTCGATACGAATATATTTATAGCCAGAAATGAGTGATCTATCAGTCAATGATAAGGACAGAAAACACAAGGTGTTTCCTACGATTGGGTTGAGTATTAGGCATGTATCCGGACATATGATTGATTACAAAGGTTGACCAAGCCCTCGATATGGCAAAGATAAAAGGGAATTAGTGTCGAAATTTGTTTAAAGGAGTTTGTCCTTGTGCAAAAGTACAAAGCTGAGTTCATGGCTCAAACGAGTGTTCTAGATGTAGTACTAGTGCAGTTTAATGTTGAATAAGATGGACTCCTAGTAGTATAATCGAAGAGTGGCGTAAATTTTTATTATTAGAGTCGATACGAATATATTTATAGCCATAAATGAGTCATCTGTCAGTCAAAGATAAGGACTAAAAACACAAGGTGTTTCCTACGATTGTGTTGAATATTAGGCATGTATCCGGACGTACGATTTATTACGAAGGTTGACCAAAGCCTCAATATGGCAAAGATGAAAAGGAATTAGTGTCTAAATTCGTTTAGAGGAGTTTGTCGTTGCGCAAAGGTACATAGCTGAGTCCATGGCTCAAACGAGTGTTCTAGATGTAGTACCAGTGCAATTTTATGTTGAATAAGATGGAGTCCTAGTCGTATAATCGAAGAGTGGATTTAATATTGATTATTAGAGTCCATCCGAATATATTTATAGCCTGAAATGAGTTATCTATCAGTCAATGATAAGGACTGAAAAAATCAAGGTGTTTCCTACGATTGTGTTGAGTATTAGGCATGTATCAGGACGTACGATTGATTACGAAGGTTGACCAAGCCCTCCATATAGCAAAGATAAAAGGTAATTTGTGTCTAAATTCGTTTAAAGGAGTTTATTGTTGGACAAAGGTACAATAGCTGAGTCCATGGCTCAAACGAGTGTTGAAAATGTAGTCCAAGTGCAATTTTATGTTGAAATAAGATGGATTCCTGGTCGTATAATCGAAGAGTGGCTTTAATATTGATTATTAGAGTCGATACGAATTATATTTATAGCCAGAAATGAGTGATCTATCAGTCAATGATAAGGACAGAAAACACATGGTGTTTCCTACGATTGGGTTGAGTATTAGGCATGTATCCGGACATATGATTGATTACAAAGGTTGACCAAGCCCTCGATATGGCAAAGATAAAAGGGAATTAGTGTCTGAATTCGTTTAAAGGAGTTTGTCATTACGCACATGTACAAAGCTCAGTCTATGGCTCAAACGAGAGTTCTAGATGTAGTACTAGTGCAATTTTATGTTGAATAAGATGGAGTCCTAGTCGTATAATCGAAGAGTGGCTTTAATATTGATTATTAGAGTCCATACGGATATATTTATAGCCTGAAATGAGTTATCTATCAGTCAATGATAAAGACTGAAAAATCAAGGTGTTTCCTACGATTGTGTTGAGTATTAGACATGTATCCGGACATACTTGATTACGAAGGTTGACCAAGCCCTCAATATGGCAAAGATAAAATGGAATTAGTGTCTAAATTCTGTTAAAGGAGTTTGTTGTTGGGCAAACGTATAAAGCTGAGTCCGTGGCTCAAACGAGGTTCTAGATGTAGTACTAACGCAATTTTATGTTGAATAAGATGGAGTCCTAGTCATATACTCGAAGAGTGGCTTTAATATTGATTATTAGAGTCGGTACGAATATATTTATAGCCAGAAATGAGTCATCTATCAGTGATAAGGACAGAAAACATAAGGTGTTTCCTACGATTGTGTTGAGTATTAGGCATGTATCCGGACGTACGATTGATTACGAAGGTTGACCAAGCCCTCGATATGGCAAAGATAAAAGGGAATTAGTGTCTAAATTCATTTAAAGGAGTTTGTCGTTGTGCAAAGGTACAAAGTTGAGTCCATGGCTCAAACGAGTGTTCTAGATGTAGTAATAGTGCAATTTTATGTTGAATAAGATGGAGTCCTAGTCGTATAATCGAAGGGTGGCTTTAATATTGATTATTAGAGTCGATACGAAAATATTTATAGCCACTAATGACTCATCTATCAGTCAATGATAAGGACTGAAAACACAAGGTGTTTTGTACGATTGTGTTGAGTATTAGGCATGTATCCGGACGTACGATTGATTACGAAGGTCGACCAAGGCCTCGATATTGCAAAGATAAAAGGTAATTAGTGTCTAAATTCGTTTCTAGGAGTTTGTCGTTGGGCAAAGGTACAAAAGCAGAATCCACGGCTCAAATGAGTGTTCAAGATGAAACCGTAGTGCATTTTTATGGTGAATAAGATGGAGTCCTAGTCGTATACTCGAAGAGTGGCGTTAATATTGATTATTAGAGTCGATACGAATATATTTATAGCTAGTAATGAGTCATCTATTAGTCAATGATAAGGACTGAAAACACAAGGTGTTTCCAACGATTGTGTTGAGTATTAGGCATGTATCCGGACGTACGATTGATTACGAAGGTTGACCAAGCCCTCGATATGACAAATATAAAAGGGAATTAGTGTGTAAATTCGTTTAAAGGAGTTTGTCGTTGCGCACAGGTACATAGCTGAGTCCATGGCTCAAACGAGTGTTCTAGATGTAGTACTAGTGCAATTTTATGTTGGATAAGATGGAGTCCTAGTTGTATAATCAATGAGTGGCTTTAATATTGATTATTAGAGTCCATACGAATATGTTTATAGCCTGAAATGAGTTATCTATCAGTCAATGATAAGGACTGAAAAATCAAGGTGTTTCCTACGATTGTGTTGAGTATTAGACATGTATCCGGACATACTTGATTACGAAGGTTGACCAAGCCCTCAATATGGCAAAGATAAAAGGTAATTAGTGTCTAAATTCGTTTAAAGGAGTTTGTTGTTGGGCAAAGGTACAAAAGCTGAGTCCATGGCTCAAACGAGTGTTCAAGATGTAGTCCAAGTGCATTTTTATGTTGAAATAAGATGGATTCCTAGTCGTATAATCGAAGAGTGGATTTAATATTGATTATTAGAGTCGATACGAATATATTTATATCCAGAAATGAGTCATCTATCAGTCAATGATAAGGACAGAAAACACAAGGTGTTTCCTACGATTGTGTTGAGTATTAGGCATGTATCCGGACGTACGATTGATTATGAAGGTTGACAAGCCCTCAATATGGCAAAGATAAAACGGAATTAGTGTCTGAATTCGTTTAAAGGAGTTTGTCGTTACGCACATGTACAAAGCTCAGTCTATGGCTCAAACGAGAGTTCTAGATGTAGTACTAGTGCAATTTTATGTTGAATAAGATGGAGTCCTAGTCATATAATCGATGAGTGGCTTTAATATTGATTATTAGTGTCCATACGAATATATTTATAGCCTCAGTCAATGATAAGGACTGAAAAATCAAGGTGTTTCCTACGATTGTGTTGAATATTAGACATGTATCGGGACGTACTTGATTACGAAGGTTGACCAAGCCCTCAATATGGCAAAGATAAAATGGAATTAGTGTCTAAATTCTGTTAAAGGAGTTTGTCGTTGCCCAAACGTACAAAGCTGAGTCCGTGGCTCAACCGAGTGTTCTAGATGTAGTACTAGTGCAATTTTATGTTGAATAAGATGGAGTCCTAGTCGTATCGAATAGTGACTTTAACACTGATATTAGAGGTGATACGAATAAATTTATAACCATAAATGAGTCATCTGTCAGTCAACAATGATAAGGACTGAAAACACAAGGTGTTTCCTACGATTGTGTTGAGTATTAGGCATGTATCCGGGCGTACGATTGATTATGAAGGTTGACCAAGCCCTCGATATGGCAAAGATAAAAGAGAATTGGTGTCTAAATTCGTTTAGAGGAGTTTGTCGTTGGGCAACGGTACAAAAGCAGAATCCACGGCTCAAACGAGTGTTCAAGATGTAGTCCTAGTGCATTTTTATGTTGCATAAGATGGAGTCCTATTCGTATACTCGAAGAGTGGCTTTAATATTGATTATTAGAGTCGATACGAATATATTTATAGCCAGTAATGAGTCATCTATCAGTCAATGATAAGGACTGAAAACACAAGGTGTTTCCAACGATTGTATTGAGTATTAGGCATGTATCCGGACATACGATTGATTAGAAAGGCTGACCAAGCCCTCGATATGGCAAAGATATCCGGGTGTACGATTGATAACGAAGGTTGACCAAGCCATCGATATAACAAAGATGAAAGGGAATTAGTGTCTAAATTCGTTTAAAGGAGTTTGTCGTTGGGCACACGTACATAGCTGAATGCATGGCTCAAACGAGTGTTCCAGATGTAGTACTTGTGCAATTTTATGTGAAATAAGATGGAGTCCTAGTCGTATAATTGAACAGTGGCTTTAATATTGATTATTAGAGTCGATACGAATATATTTATAACCAGAAATGAGTCATCTATCAGTCAATGATAAGGACTGGAAACACACGGGATTTCCAATGATTGTGTTGAGTATTAGACATGTATCTGGACGTACGATTGATTACGAAGGTTGACCAAGCCCTCGATATGACAAAGATAAAAGGGAATTAGTGTGTAAATTCGTTTAAAGGAGTTTGTCGTTGCGCACAAGTACATAGCTGAGTCCATGGCTCGAACGAGTGCTCTAGATGTAGTACTTGTGCAATTTTATGTTGAATAAGATGGAGTCCTAGTCGTATAATCGAAGAGTGGCTTTTAATATTGATTATTAGAGTCGATACGAATATATTTATAGCCAGAAATGAGTCATCAATCACTCAATGATAAGGACAGAAAACACAAGGTGTTTCCTACGATTGTGTTGAGTATTAGGCATGTATCCTGACGTACGATTGATTATGAAGTTTGACCAAGCCCTCGATATGGCAAAGATAAAAGGGAATTAGTGTCTGAATTCGTTTAAAGGAGTTTGTCGTTACGCACATGTAAAAAGCTCAGTCTATGGCTCAAACGAGAGTTCTAGATATAGTACTAGTGCAATTTTATGTTGAATAAGATGGAGTCCTAGTTGTATAATTGAAGAATGGCTTTAGTATTGATTATTAGAGTCTATACGAATATATTTATAGCCTGAAATGAGTTATCTATCAGTCAATGATAAGGACTGAAAAATCAAGGTGTTTCCAACGATTGTGTTGAGTATTAGGCATGTATCCGGACGTATGATTGATTACGAAAGTTGACCAAGCCCTCGATATGGCAAAGATAAAAGGTAATTAGTGTCTAAATTCGTTTAGAGGAGTTTGTCGTTGGGGAAAGGTACAAAAGCTGAATCCACAGCTCAAACGAGTGTTCAAGATGTAATCCTAGTGCATTTTTATGTTGAATAAGATGGAGTCCTAGTCGTATACTCGAAGAGTGGTTTTATTATTGATTATTAGAGTCGATACAAATATATTTATAGCCAGTAATGAGTCATCTATCGGTCAATGATAAGGACTGAAAAACACACGGTGTTTCCAATGATTGTGTTGAGTATTAGGCATGTATCTGGACGTACGATTGATTTACGAAGGTTAACCAAGCCCTCGATATGATAAATATAAAAGGGAATTAGTGTGTAAATTCCAAATTCGTTTAAACGAGTGTTCTAGATGTAGTACTAACGCAATTTTATGTTGAATAAGATGGTGTCCTAGTCGTATAATTGAAGAGTGGCTTTAGTATTGATTATTAGAGTCGATACAAATATATTTATAGCCAGAAATGAGTCATCTATCAGTCAATGATAAGGACAGAAAACACAAGGTGTTTCCTACGATTGTGTTGAGTATTAGGCATGTATCCGGACGTACGATTGATTACGAAGGTTGACTAAGCCCTCAATATGGCAAAGATAAAAGGGAATTAGTGTCTAAATTCTGTTAAAGGAGTTTGTCGTTGCGCAAACGTACAAAGCTGAGTCCATAGTTCAAACGAGTGTTCTAGATGTAGTACTAGGGCAATTTTATGTTGAATAAGATGGAGTTCTATTCATATCGAACAGTGGCTTTAATATTAATTATTAGAGTCGGTACGAATATATTTATACCCATAAATGAGTCATCTATCAGTCAACAATGATAAGGACAGAAAACACAAGGTGTTTCCTACGATTGTGTTGAGTATTAGGCATGTATCCGGACATACGATTGATTATGAAGGTTGACCAATCCCTCGATATGGCAAAGATAAAAGGGAATTGGTGTCTAAATTCGTTTAGAGGAGTTTGTCGTTTGCAAAGGTACAAAAGCTGAATCCAAGGCTCAAACGAGTGTTCGAGATGTAGTCCTAGTGCATTTCTATGTTGCATAAGATGGAGTCCTAGTCGTATACTCGAAGAGTGGTTTTAATATTGATTATTAGAGTCGATACGAATATATTTATAGCCTGTAATGAGTCATCTATCAGTCAATGATAAGGACTGAAAACACAAGGTGTTTCCAACGATTCTGTTGATTATTAGGCATGTATCCGGACGTACGATTGATTACGAAGGCTGACCAATCCCTCGATATGGCAAAGATAAAAGGGAATTGGTGTCTAAATTCGTTTAGAGGAGTTTGTCGTTCTGCAAAGGTACAAAGCTGAGTCCATGGTTCAAACAAGTGTTCTAGATGTAGTCCTAGTGCAATTTCATGTTGAATAAGATGGAGTCCTAGTCGTATAATCGAAGAATTGCTTTAATATTGATTATTAGAGTTGATATAAATATATTTGTAGCCAGTAATGAGTCATCTATCAGTCAATGAGAAGGACTGAAAACACAAGGTGTTTCCTACGATTGTGTTGAGTATTAGGCATGTATCTTGACGTACGATTGATTATGAAGGTTGACCTTGCCCTCGATATGGCAAAGATAAAAGGGAATTAGTCTCTAAATTCGTTTAAAGGAGTTTGTCGTTGGGCAAAGGTACAAAGCTGAGTCCATGGCTCAAATGAGTGTTATAGATGTAGTACTAGTGTAATTTTATGTTGAATAAGATGGAGTCCAAGTTGCATAATCGAAGAGTGGCTTTAATATTGATTATTAGAGTCGATACTAGTTTATTTATAGCCAGTAATGAGTTATCTATCAGTCAATGATAAGGACTGGAAACACAAGGTGTTTCCTTCGATTGTGTTGAGTATTAGGCATGTATCCGGTTGTATGGTTGATTACGAAGGTTGACCAAGCCCTCGATATGACAAAGATAAAAAGAAATTAGTGTGTAAATTCATTTAAAGGAGTTTGTCGTTGCCCACATGTACATAGCTGAGTCATGGCTCAAACGAGTGTTCTAGATGTAGTACTAGTGCAATTTTATGTTGAATAAGATAGAGTCCTAGTCATATAATCACAAAGTGGCTTTAATATTGATTATTAGAGTCGATACGAATATATTTATGGCCAAAAAATGAGTCATCTATCAGTCAATGATAAGGACTGAAAATACAAGGTGTTTCCTCCGATTGTGTTGAGTATTAGGCATGTATCAGGACATACAATTGATTATGAAGGTTGATCAAGCCCTCGATATGGCAAGGATAAAAGGGAATTAGTGTCTAAATTCTTTTAAAGGAGTTTGTCGTTGGTCAAAGGTACAAAAGTTGAGTCCATGGCTCAAATGAGTGTTCGAGATGTAGTCCTAATGCATTTTTATGTTGAATAAGATGGAGTCCTAGTCGTATAATCAAAGAGTGGCTTTAATATTGATTATTAGAGTCGATACGAATATATTTATAGCCAGTAATGAGTTATCTATCAGTCAATGATAAGGACTGGAAACACTAGGTGTTTCCTATGATTGTGTTGAGTATTAGGCATGTATCCGGACACACGATTGATTACGAAGGTTGACCAAGCCCTCGATATGACAAAGAGAAAAGGGAATTAGTGTGTAAATTCATTATATCTTGGCTTCTCTCCCTCCGATCTCCCCTGGACCCTCTCGGATTCTTTGGAGCTCCCATAGCGGTTTACTCTCTAACTCGGACGGTCTGGGCATCTTGCAAACCCCCGGACCGAAGGTGGAGTGGTCTTCCTTCTTCTATGGCCCTTTCTGCGTACACCGAAATCTTTTTATTCTGTGTCTCGCTATTAGAGAGCGTCTCTCTACCATGGATAAGCCTTGGTGCCCACCGGATTCTTGGGAGTGCGTCCTCTGTAATTCTGGAATGGCTGAGAGCCACACTCACCTCTTCTTTGAATGCACTTTCTCCCGGAGATGCCTTTCCCTTCTTAGACAGCGTACCAAGATTTAATGGCCTCAATCTTCGTGGATTTTAGGCATCAGATGGGCCTCCATTCGATGGCGTGGTAAACATATCATTAACGTAGCATACCGTGCCACTCTTGCCTCTCTTGTTTATCACATTTGGCGTTAGCGTAATGCTCGTAGATTCCAAAACTCCTGCCTTTCAGTTAATGCTTTGGTGGATCTTGTTCTTGAGCAGGTTCACACACACATCAACGAAGATGACTTGAAGCCCGCGCTTCAAACTTTTGCCCTTTTCCGCCTTTGGCGCATCCCATGGAGCCACCCTGTTGAATAATTGCTGGTTCTTTTAGATTGTTGATTGTTGTTGACTGTTGATTGCTGCTTTTTGGGTTGGACTTGTTGATTTTCCCCCCTTGTTTTTTTTGGGCCAGCTTGTTGCCGTGATTGGTCTATTCTTTTGTTTTTTCTGCCATTGATTCCGCTTTGGAATGGCTTGTTGTTATGTTCCCTCTTTAGCCCCTTGCTGGGATTGGCTTGTTGATGTTGCTTTGTGCCCAGGATCGCTGACTGTTGCCTTCCTGGGAACACTCCTCGGACAGGGCGGTTTTGCCTTTGTTATTGTTGTTAACACTCCTTTTATTTATGAAATATACATTTACCTAAAAATAAATTCATTTAAAGGAGTTTGTCGTTACGCACAGATACATAGCTGAGTCCATGGCTCAAACGACTGTTCTAGATGTAGTACTAGTGCAATTTTATGTTGAATAAGATGGAGTCCTAGTCGTACAATTCAAGAGCGGCTATATATTGATTATTAGAGTCGATACGAATATATTTGTATCCAGAAACGAGTTATCTATAAGTCAATGATAAGGACTGAAAACACAAGGTGTTTCCTACGATTATGTTGAGTATTAGGCATGTATCCGGACGTACGATTGATTACGAAGGTTGACCAAGCCCACGATATGGCAATGATAAAAGGGAATTAGTGTCTAAATTCGTTTAAAGGAGTTTGTCATTGCGCAAACGGACAAAGCTGAGTCCATGACTCAAACGAGTGTTATAGATGTAGTACTAGTGCAATTTTATGTTACATAAGATGGAGTCCTACTCGTATAATCAAACAGTGGCTTTAATATTGATATTAGAGTCGATATGAATATATTTTAAAACTAGAAATGAGTCATCTATCAGTCAATGATAAGGACTGAAAACACAAGGTGTTTTCTATGATTGTGTTGAGTATTAGGCATGTATCCGGACATACGATTTATTACTAAGGTTAACCAAGCCCTCGATATGGAGAAGATAAAAGGGAAATAGTGTCTAAATTCGTTTAAAGGATTTTGTCGTTGCGCAAACGTACAAAGCTGAGTCCATGGCTCAAACGAGTGTTGTAGATGTAGTACTAGTGCAATTCTATGTTAAATAAGATGGAGTCCTAGTCGTACAATAGAAGAGTGGCTTTAAATTGATTATTAGAGTCGATACAAATATATTTATAGCCAGAAATGAGTCATCTATAAGTCAATGATAAGGACTGAAAACACAAGGTGTTTCCTACGATTATGTTTAGTATTAGGCATGTATCCGGACGTACGATTGATTACGAAGGTTGACCAAGCCCACGATATGGCAATGATAAAAGGTAATTAGTGTCTAAATTCGTTTAAAGGATTTTGTCGTTGCGCAAAAGTACAAAGCTGAGTTCATGGCTCAAACGAGTGTTCCAGATGTAGTACTAGTGCAGTTTAATGTTGAATAAGATGGAGTCCTAGTCGTATAATCGAAGAGTGGCTTTAATATTGATTATTAGAGTCAATACGAGTTTATTTATAGCCAGTAATGAGTTATCTATCATTCAATGATAAGCACTGGAAACACAAGGTGTTTCCTACGATTGTGTTGAGTATTAGGCATGTATCCGGACGTACGGTTGATTACGAAGGTTGACCAAGCCCTCGATATGACAAAGATAAAAAGAAATTAGTGTTTAAATTCATTTAAAGGAGTTTGTCGTTGCGCACAGGTACATAGCTGAGTTATGGCTCATACGAGTGTTCTAAATGTAGTACTAGTGCAATTTTATGTTCAATAAGATAGAGTCCTAGTCATATAATAACAAAATGGCTTTAATATTGATTATTAGAGTCGATACGAATATATTTATGGCCAAAAATGAGTCATCTATCAGTCAATGATAAGGACTGAAAATACAAGGTGTTTCCTCCGATTGTGTTGAGTATTAGGCATGTATCAAGACATACAATTGATTATGAAGGTTGACCAAGCCCTCGATATGGCAAGGATAAAAGGTAATTAGTGTCTAAATTCGTTTAAAGGAGTTTGTCGTTGGCAAAGGTACAAAAGTTGAGTCCATGGCTCAAATGGGTGTTCAAGATGTAGTCATAGTGCATTTTTATGTTGAATAAGATGGAGTCCTAGTCGTATAATCAAAGAGTGGCTTTAATATTGATTATTAGAGTCGATACGAATATATTTATAGCCTTAAATGAGTTACCTATCAGTCAATGATAAGGACTGAAAACACAAGGTGTTTCCTATGATTGTGTTGAGTATTAGGCATGTATCCGGACGTACGATTGATTACGTAGGTTGACCAAGCCCTCGATATGGCAAAGATAAAAGGGAATTAGTGTATAAATTCGTTTGAAGAAGTTTGTCGTTGCGTAAAGGTACAAAGTTGAGTCCATGCCTCAAACGAGTGTCCTAGATATAGTATTAGTGCAATTTTATGTTGAATAAGATGGAGTCCTAGTCGTATAATCGAAGAGTGGCTTTAATATTGATTATTAGAGTCGATACGAGTTTATTTATAGGCAGTAATGAGTTATCTATCATCAATGATGAGGACTGGAAACACAAGGTGTTTCCTACGATTGTGTTGAGTATTAGGCATGTATCCGGACGTACGGTTGATTACGAAGGTTGACCAAGCCCTCGATATGACAAAGCTAAAAAGAAATTAGTGTGTAAATTTATTTAAAGGAGTTTGTCGTTGCGCACAGGTACATAGCTGAGTCATGGCTCAAACGAGTGTTCTAGATGTAGTACTAGTGCAATTGTATGTTAAATAAGATGGAGTCCTAGTCGTATAATGGAAGAGTGGCTTTAATATTGATTATTAGAGTCGATACGAATATTTTTATAGCCAAAAATGAGTCATCTATCAGTCAATGATAAGGACTGAAAACACAAGGTGTTTCCTACGATTGTGGTGAGTATTAGGCATGTATCCGGACGTATGATTGATTACGATAGTTGATCAAGCCCTGGATATGGCAAAGATAAAAGGGAATTCGTGTCTAAATTCATTTAAAGGAGTTTGTCGTTGTGCAAAAGTACAAAGCTGAGTCCATGGCTCAAACGAGTGTTCTACATGTAGTACTAGGTGCAGTTTAATGTTGAATAAGATGGATTCCTAGTAATATAATCGAAGAGTGGCTTTAATTTTTATTATTAGAGTCGATACGACTATATTTATAGCCATAAATGAGTCATCTATTAGTCAATGATAAGGACTGAAAACACAATGTGTTTCCTACGATTGTTTTGAGTATAAGGCATGTATCCGGACGTATGATTGATTACGAAGGTTGACCAAAGCCTCAATATGGCAAAGATAAAATGGAATTAGTGTCTAAATTCGTTTAAAGGATTTTGTCGTTGCGCAAATGATGGGGACCATCCGAAGCTTACAACTCAAAGCAACGAAGATCCTTTGAAAATTAATGGGGGCCCAATTACGAGGGCACGAGCTAAGAAAATGAACCAAGCTTTGATGATTCTTATTGATGAAATCAACGGGCCAATGCATGAGAGATCAATAGAAGGTCCAATGATGAATATTCTTCAAGTAGATGGGCTAGAATGCATCTAATATTTGGGCTCAAGGTTTGAAGACTTCATTTGAAGAAAAAGAGGCCACAAATTCGTCCAACCCACCAAGCCCAAAAAGAGAGTCCATTATTTTTGTCTAAATTAGTTTATTTTTAGCATTAGAAGGCCAAGAGACATCATAGTAGTCAAAGAGTCATTCTTGTTTTTCTAAGTCTTGTTAATGTGGTCAAAAGTGTCACTTTAATGCTCCTAAAGTCCCAAGGTTAGAATTAACTCTTGAGACCCTTGGGAATCCATTTGAAGCCTATAAAAGGCCATGGTTATCATTTGTAAAAATCAGACTTTGAATTAATATAAACTTCTTCTTGTGAGGTTGAATTCTCTTTGTAGAGTTTCAATTGTTTAGAACTTATCAAGATACTTGAGCAATATCTTGTGGCGTTCACCATACCAAGGTTCTTGGCTGCCCATATAGCCAACGGGTCAAGGTGCTCTCAAGCTCCAGGTACGATCAAACTAGATCATCGATCTGGGATATCCGCTGCCTATTTCTATACGTTTGGTTCTTGGATCCTTATATCCAATGGGTCTCACGTCCTATCCGTATCATTTTGGTATCAAATAGCAATCTGGTATTGATCTGATTTTGTTATCATCTTGCATATTTAGTTCAAAAAAAAAAAAAACAGCAGCAAAAAAAAAATCGTTCAAAAAAAGAGAAGGCCAAAAAAAAAAAAAACAACAAAAGTGAAAAAAGTGGCCATTTGAAAAAAAAAACGAAAATATATATATATATATATATATATTGAAGTATTCATTTATCTCTTGTTATTGTTAAATACCATCAACAAAAATCAGCCATCATCTAGTTGTTCCAAATTTTCTTGTTCGGTTCTATTCTAATTGAGCCTACGAAGAGACTTTGAGAGGTAAAAGGCAAGAGTGTGTGAGTTTATTAGAGGGGAGGTAAAATCCTACGAGTGAAACACGAGTGTTGTGAGAAATTATTTTTGAGTGATACACGAGTGAATTGTGAGGGTTCTACAATGGAAGGGACTTCTACCAATACGGGAAACGAGTTCACCGTTCATGCTATGCAACAACAATTTGCAAGATTCGGAGCAATTCTTGAAGGCATAACCGATCGTTTGGAGAGGTTGGAACAACCAACTCCTAGGAGACGCGAAAATCACCAAATCCGTCAATTGGAGTCCGAAGAGGAGGAAGAAGTGGAGCCTCCACATCATGGCCATATGGGAGGAAGAAGACGGCAAGACAATGAGGTAGACCGAGATTTGGGAAGCATAAAACTGAACATTCCACATTTCAAGGAAGAAGTGATCCGGAGGCATATTTAGAGTGGGAAAAAAGGACGGATCTTATCTTTGACTGTCATAACTACTCCAAGGAGAAGAAGGTGAAACTTGCTGCAATTGAGTTCACCGACTATGCTATAGTTTGGTGGGATCAATTGATCAAAAATCGAAGGAGGTATGGAGAGAGACCTATCTCTACATGGGCTGAAATGAAATCCATCATGCGTAAGAGATTCGTTCCTTCACATTATTTTCGTGATTTGTATCAAAAATTCCAAACTATGACACAAGGTGTGAAATCCGTGGATGAATATTACAAAGAGATGGAGATCGCTATGATTAGAGCGAATGTTGAAGAAGACCGAGAGGCACCATGGCAAGGTTCTTAAATGGGTTGAACCGAGAGATAGCCAACATTGTAGAGCTGCAACATTATGTCGAGCTTGAGGACATGGTGCACACAGCCATGAATGTGGAAAAACAACTGAAGAGGAAGGGATTGAATCAAAGAAACTTTACATCCAATTTTCAGCCACCAAACAAGGAGAAAGAAGGGGCTTCGAAAACAAGTTTTGGGGTCACCTCCAAAACCCAAAATGAGGCGTCTAAAGCCAAATCTAATGAGGTAGAAAAGGGAAAACCTATCTCATCTTCATCCCGAAGTCGAGATATTAAATGTTTTCGTTGTCAAGGTTATGGCCATATTGCATCTGAATGCATCAACAAGAGAGTGATGATCTTAAGGGCAAATGGTGATGTAGAATCTGAAGGTGAGCATGAACCTAGCGATGACGAGCAAGTTGAGGAGACTCCACCCGAACATGGAGAGGTTTTGGTGGTAAGAAGAGCTCTAAACATGCAAATGAAGGTGGACGATGCCGAACAACAAAGGGAGAACATCTTTCATACAAGATGTCTAGTTCAAGGGAAGGTATGCATGTTAATCATTGATGGAGGAAGTTGTGCTAATGTTGCTAGTTGTGAAATGGTGGAGAAATTGAACTTAGCAACCACGAAGCATCCCAACCCATATAAGTTGCAATGGCTTAACGATTGTGGAGAAATTCGGGTGAGTAAACAAGTTTTGGTCTCATTTTCCATTGGTAGGATGATGTTCTATGTGACGTAGTGCCAATGCATGCTAGTCACATCCTCTTGGGCAGACCGTGGCAGTTCGATAGGAGGGAGACTTATGATGGTTTTCTAAACGTTACACACTCAAGCATCATGATCGAAACATTAGCTTGTTTCCTTGAACCCCCAACAAGTTCAAGAAGATCAATTCAAAATGTCTCAAGCAAGAAAATTAAGAGAGCCGGAAAAAAAAAAGGCAAGAATGAGGTGAAAAATCTGAAAGAAAAAAAGAAGTGGAGAGAAAAATAAAGAAGAATTTAGTGAGGTTGAGAAGGAAAAAGAAAATGGATGAATGTGAGGGCAAAAAGAAGTCGACTTTCTATGCAAAAAGCAAGTGATATGAAAAGAGCATTGCTTGAAAAAAAGAGTGTGTTAGTGATGGTGTTTAAGGAGGCACTGAACACTAACGAACTAACCCTATCTTTGCCTAGTGCTTTTGTGTCTCTTTTGAAGGAATATGATGACGTCTTCCCGGAAGAAGAGCCAAGCGGATTGCCACCAATAAGGGGAATTGAGCATCAAATGGACTTCATTCCAGGGGCCGTACTACCAAACTGACCAGCTTATAGGGTGAATCCCGAGGAGACAAAGGAAACCAAAGGCAAGTGGAGGAATTGTTAACAAAAGGGAAGATTCGAGAAAGCATGAGTCCATGTGCCGTACCGGTGATCATAGTACCAAAGAAAGATGGATCATGGCGAATGTGTACAGATTGTTGAGCCATCAATAAAATCACGGTAAAGTATCACTATCCTATTCCTAGGTTAGATGATATGCTTGATGAATTGTATGGTGCTATAATCTTCATAAAGATTGATTTAAAGAGTGGATATCATCAAATCCGGATTAGAGAAGGGGATGAATGGAAAACTGCTTTTAAAACAAAAGATGGTTTATATGAATGGTTAGTCATGCCTTTTGGGTTAACTAATGCACCAAGCACTTTCATGAGATTAATGAACCATGTTTTGCGTGCCTTTATTGGGAAGTTTGTGGTAGTTTACTTTGATGACATCCTTATACATAGCAAAAGCATAGAAGAACATCTTGAACATGTACGTGCTGTGCTAGACACTTTAAGAGGAGAATCATTGTAAGCTAATCTTAAGAAGTGTTCTTTTGCATGGATAAAGTTGTTTTTCTTGGATTTGTGGTAAGTGCTAATGGAATTGAAATGGAAAAGGATAAAGTCAAGGCTATTCTAGATTGGCCAACTCCTAAGAACATTGCCGAGGTAAGAAGTTTTCATGGTCTTGTAAGCTTCTATAGGCGGTTTGTAAAGGATTTTAGTACCATTGCTGCTCCATTAAATGAAATCGTTAAGAAAGAAGTTGGTTTTCATTGGGGAGAAAAATCAATGACAAGCTTTTGATCTCCTAAAAGAAAAACTAACTACTGCGCCTATTCTTGCATTGCCTAACTTTGATAAATCATTTGAACTTGAATGTGATGCATCTGGAGTCAGGATAGGAGTTGTTTTGGATGCAAGAGGGACGACCAATTGCATACTTCAGCGAGAAGTTGAAGGGAGCTCAATTGAACTATCCGACATACGATAAGGAGCTTTATGCTTTGGTGAGAGCATTAGAGACATGGCAGCACTACTTGTGGCCAAAGGAGTTTGTGATTCATACGGATCACGAGTCTCTTAAGTATCTCAAAGGCCAAGGTAAGTTGAGCAAGAGGCATATGAAATGGGTGGAATTCATTGAATCATTTCCTTATGTGATCAAATACAAGAAAGGAAAGGAAAACATTGTAGCTGATGCATTATCCCGAAGGTATGCTTTAATCACTACTTTGAGCTCTAAACTTCTTGGTTTTGAGTCAATAAAAGAAATGTATGCCAATGATTCTGATTTTGGGTCTATTTATTTAGCTTGTGAACATGCTGCATTTGGGAAGTTCTATAAACATGAGGGATACTTGTTTCGTGAAAATAAACTTTGCATCCCTAAATGTTCTATCCGGGAGTTGCTTGTTAGAGAGGCACACGGGGGAGGTTTAATGGGACACTTTGGTGTACATAAAACCATAGAAGTATTACGTGATCATTTCTTTTGGCCTGGTATGTGTGTTGATGTTGAGAAAATATGTGATCAGTGCATAACTTGTAAATGTGCCAAATCAAAATCAAAACCTCATGGATTGTATCAACCTTTACCTATTCCTAGTGAACCATGGGTGGACATCTCTATGGATTTTGTTTTGGGTTTACCTAGGACAAAAAAAGGAAGAGATTCTGTGTTTGTGGTTGTTGATAGATTTTCTAAAATGGCTCATTTCATTCCATGTCATAAAAGTGATGATGCTATTCATATTGCTGATTTGTTCTTTCGAGAAATTGTGAGATTACATGGAGTTCCAAGAACAATTGTGAGTGACAGAGATGCATAATTTTTGAGTCATTTTTTGGCGTGTGTTGTGGAGTAAATTGGGAACTAAACTTCTATTTTCTACTACTTGTCATCCACAAACTGATGGACAAACTGAAGTAGTGAATAGGACCTTATCTCAATTGCTTAGAGCTTTGATTCAAAAGAACTTGAAGAACTGGGAAGATTGTTTGCCATTTGCTGAATTTGCATATAACAGGAGTGTTCATTCTGCTACTCCTTTTGAAATTGTTTATGGCTTCAATCCATTGACTGCACTTGATCTTGTGCCTATTCCTGTTGATGAGCGAACGAATCTTGATGGAAAAGCCAAGGCAGAATTGATAAAGAGGTTGCATGAAAAGGTAAAGCTCAATATTGAGAAGCAAACTGAACATTATGCAAAACAAGCCAACAAAGGGCGCAAGCAAGTCATTTTTGAGCCTGGTGATTGGGTTTGGTTGCACTTGAGAAAAGAGAGATTTCCCGCAAAGCGAAGATCAAAATTGCAAGCGAGGGGGGATGGTCCATTTCAAGTGATTGCGAGGATCAACGATAATGCCTACAAACTAGACCTTCCCGGTGAGTACAATGTGAGTGCTTCTTTTAATGTGACTGATCTTTCTCCTTTTGATGCAGAATCAAGATTCGAGGTCGAATCCTTCTGAAGACGGAGGGAATGATGGGGACCATCCGAAGCTTACAACTCAAAGCAACAAAGATCCTTTGAGAATTAATGGGGGCCCAATTACGAGGGCAAGAGCTAAGAAAATGAACAAAGCTTTGATGATTCTTATTGATGAAATCAATGGGCCAATGCATGAGAGATCAATAGAAGGTCCAATGATGAATATTCTTCAAGTAGATGGGCTAGAATGCATTAATAGTTGGGCTCAAGGTTTGAAGACTTCATTTGAAGAAAAAGAGGCCACAAATTCGTCCAACCCACCAAGCCCAAAAATAGAGTCCATTATTTTTGTCTAAATTAGTTTATTTTCAGCATTAGAAGGCCAAAGAGACATCATAGTAGTCAAAGGGTCATTCTTGTTTTTCTAAGTCTTGTTAAGGTGGTCAAAAGTGTCACTTTAATGCTCCTAAAGTCCCAAGGTTAGAATTAACTCTTGAGACCCTTGGGCATCCATTTGAAGCCTATAAAAGGCCATGGTTATCATTTGTAAAAATCAGACTTTGAATTAATAAACTTCTTCTTGTGAGGTTGAATTCTCTTTGTAGAGTTTCAATTGTTTTAGAACTTATCAAGATACTTGAGCAATATCTTGTGGTGTTCACCATACCAAGGTTCTTGGCTGCCCATATAGCCAACGGGTCAAGGTGCTCTCAAGCTCCAGGTATGATCAAACTAGATCATCGATCTGGGATATCCGCTGCCTATTTCTATACGTTTGGTTCTTGGATCCTATATCCAATGGGTCTCACGTCCTATCCGTATCAGCAAAGGACACAAAGCTGAGTCCATGGCGGAAAACGAGTGTTCTAGATGTAGTACTAGTGCAATTTTATGTTGAATAAGATAGAGTCCTAGTCGTATAATCGAAGATGGCTTTAATATGGATTATTAGAGTCGATACAAATATATTTATAGCCAGTAATGAGTCATCTATCAATCAATGATAAGGACTGAAAACACAAGGTGTTTGCTACGATTGTGTTGGTATTAGGCATGTATCCGGACATACGATTGAATACGAAGGTTGACCAAGCCCTCGATATGACGAAGATAAAAGGGAATTAGTGTGTGAATTCGTTTAAAAGAGTTTGTCGTTGCGCACAGGTACATAGCTGAGTCCATGGCTCAAACGAGTGTTCTAGATGTAGTACTAGTGCAATTTTATGTTGAATAAGAGTCCTAGACGTATAATCGAAGAGTGACTTTAATATTGATTATTAGAGTCGATACAAATATATTTATAGCCAGTAATGGAGTCATCTATTAGTCAATGATAAGGACTGAAAACACAAGGTGTTTGCTACGATTGTGTTGAGTATTAGGCATGTATCTGGACATACGATTGATTACGAAGGTTTGACCAAGCCCTCGATATGACAAAGATAAAAGGGAATTAGTGTGTAAATTCGTTTAAAGGAGTTTGTCGTTGCGCACAGGTACAATAGCTGAGTCCATGGCTCAAACGAGTGTTCTAGATGTAGTACTAGTGCAATTTTTAATGTTGAATAAGATGGAGTTCCTAGTCGTATAATCGATGAGTGGCTTTAATATTGATTATTAGAGTCGATACAAATATATTTATAGCCAGTAATGAGTCACCTATCAGTCAATGATAAGGACTGAAAACACAAGGTGTTTCCTACGATTGTGTTGAGTATTAGGCATGTATCTGGACATGTACGATTGATTGCGAAGTTTGACCAAGCCCTCGATATGGACAAAGATAAAAGGGAATTAGTGTCTAAATTCGTTTAAAGGAGTTTGTCGTTGCGCAAAAGTACAAAGCTGAGTCCATGCTCAAACGAGTGTTCTAGATTTAGTACTAGTGCAATTTAATGTTGAATAAGATGGAGTCTTCTAGTAGTATAATCGATGAGTGGCTTTAATATTGATTATTAGAGTGAATACGAATACATTTATAGCCAGAAATGAGTCACCTATCAGTCAATGATAAGGACTGAAAGCACAAGGTTTTCCTACGATTGTGGTGAGTATTAGGCATGTATCCAGACGTACGATTGATTACGAAGGTTGACCAAGCCCTCGATATGGCAAAGATAAAAGGGAATTAGTGTCTAAATTCGTTTAAAGGAGTTTGTCGTTGTGCAAAAGTACAAAAGTTGAGTCCATGGCTCAAACGAGTGTTCTAGATGTAGTACTAGTGCAGTTTAATGTTGAATAAGATGGAGTCTAGTCGTATAATCGAAGAGTGGCTTTGATATTGGAATTATTAGAGTCGATATGAATATATTTATAGCCAGAAATGAGTCATCTATCAGTCAATGATAAGGATTGAAAACACAAGGTGTTTCCCTACGATTATGTTGAGTTATTATGCATGTTATCCGGACGTACGATTGATTTACGAAGGTTGACCAAGCCACATAAGGCGAATGATAAAAGGAATATAGTGTCTAAATTCGTTTAAAGGAGTTTTGTCGTTGCGCAAAAGTACAAAGCTGAGTCCATGGCTCAAACGAGTGTTCTAGATGTAGTACTAGTGCAGTTTAATGTTGAATAAGATGGAGTCCTAGTCGTATAATGGAAGAGTTGCTTTAATATTGATTATTAGAGTCGATACGAATATATTTATAGCCATAAATGAGTCATATATCAGTCAATCATAAGAACTGAAAACACAAGGTGTTTCCTACGATTGTGTTGAGTATTAGGCATGTATCGTACGTATGATTGATTAGGAAGGTTGACAAGCCCTCGATATGGCAAAGATAAAAGGGAATTAGTGTCTAAATTCGTTTAAAGAGTTTGTCGTTGTGCAAAAGGTACAAAGCTGAATCCATGGCTCAAACGAGTGTTCTAGATGTACTAGTGCAGTTTATGTTGAATAAGATAGAGTCCTAGTCATATAATCGAAGAGTGGCTTTAATATTGATTATTAGAGTCGATAAGAATATATTTTATACCATAAATGAGTCATCTATCAGTCAATGATAATGGACTGAAACGCAATGTGTTTCCTCCGATAGGCATGTATCAGGACACACAATTGATTATGAAGGTTGAGCAAGCCCTTGATATGGCAAAGATAAAAGGGAATTAGTGTTCTAAATTCGTTTAAAACGTTGCGCAAACATACAAAGCTGAGTAATGAGTCATCTATCAGTCCTAGTGCATTTTTATGTTGAATAAGATGGAGTCCTAGTTCGTATAATCGAAGAGTGGCTTTAATATTGATTATTAGAGTCGATATGAATATATTTATAGCCAGTAATGAGTCATCTATCAGTCAATGATAAGGGTTGGGAACACAAGGTTTTCTACGATTGTGTTGAGTATTAGGCATGTATCCAGACGTACGATTGATAACGAAGGTTGACCAAGCCCATGATATGGCAAAGATAAAAGGGAATTAGTGTCTAAATTCGTCTAAAGGAGTTTGTCGTTGCGCAAACGTACAAAGCTGAGTCCATGGCTCAAAAGAGTGTTCAAGACGTAGTACTAGTGCATTTTTATGTTGAATAAGATGCGGTCCTAGTGGTATAATCGAAGAGTCTTTTAATATTGATTATTAGAGTCGATACGAATACATTTATAGCCAGAAATGAGTCATCTATCAGTTAATAATAAGGACTGAAAACAAAGGTGTAAATTCAATATGACAAAGATAAAAGGGAATTAGTGTGTAAATTTGTTTAAAGGAGTTTGTCATTGCGCACAGGTACATAGTTTAGTCCAATTGGCTCAAAACGAGTGTTCTGATTTAGTAGTAGTTGGAATTATTCTGTTGAGTAAGATGGAGTTCTAGTCGTATAATCGATGAGTGGCTTTAATATTGATTATTAGAGTGCATACGAACACATTTATAGCCAGAAATGAGTCACCTATTATAAGGACTGAAAGCACAAGGTGTTTCCTACGATTGTGGTGAGTATTAGGCATGTATCCAGACATACGATTGATTACGAAGGTTGACCAAGCACTCGATATGGCAAAGATAAAAGGGAATTAGTGTCTAAATTCGTTTAAAGGAGTTTTGTCGTTGTGCAAAAGTACAAAGCTGAGTCCATGGCTCAAACGAGTGTTCTAGATGTAGTACTAGTCCAATTTTATGTTGAACAAGATGGAGTCCTAGTCGTACAATCGAAGAGTGGCTTTAATATTGATTATTGGAGTCGAACAAATATATTTATAGCCAGAAATGAGTCATCTATAAGTCAATGATAAGGACTGAAAACACAAGTGTTTCTTACGATTATGTTGAGTATTAGGCATGTATCGGACGTACGATTGATTAGGAAGGTTGACCAAGCCCTCGATATGGCAAAAGATAAAAGGGAATTAGTGTATAAATTCGTTCGAAGAAGTTTTTCGTTGCGTAAAGGTACAAGTTGAGTCCATGCTCAAACGAGTGTTCTAAGATATAGTACTAGTGCAATTTTATGTTGAATAAGACGGAGTACTAGTCGTATAATCGAAGAGTGGCTTTAATATTGATTATTAGAGTAGATACGAGTTTATTTATAGCCAGTAATGAGTAATCTATCAGTCAATGATAGGGAATGAAAACACAAGGTGTTTGCTACAATTGTGTGGAGTATTAGGCATGTATCCGGACATACGATTGATTACGAAGGCTGACCAAAGCCCTCGATATGACAAAGATAAAAGGGAATTAAGTGTGTAAATTCGTTTAAAGGAGTTTTGTCGTTGCGCACAGGTACATAGCCGAGTGCATGGCTCAAATGAGTGTTCTAGATGTAGTACTAGTCCAATTTTATGTTGAACAAGATGGAGTCCTAGTCGTATAATCGAAGAGTCGCTTTAATATTGATTATTAGAGTCGATACCAATATATTTTATAGCCAGAAATGAGTCATCTATCAGTCAATTATGAGGACTGAAAACATAAGGTGTTTCCTACTATTGTATTGAGTTTTAGGCATGTATCCGGACGTACGATTGATTACAAAGGTTGACCAAGCCCGAGACATAGATAAAAGGGAATTATGTCTAAACTCGATTAAAGGAGTTTGTCGTTGCGCACAGGTACAAAGCTGAGTCGATGGCCAAACGAGTGTTCTAGATGTAGTACTAGCGCAATTTTTTATGTTGAATAAGATAGAGTCCTAGTCATATTATCGAAGAGTGGCTTTAATATTGATTATTAGAGTCGATACGAATATATTTATAGCCAGAAATGAGTCATCTATCAGGCAATGATAAGGACTGAAAACACAAGGTGTTTCCTAGGATTGTATTGAGTATTAGGCATGTATCCGGATGTACGATTTATTACGAAGGTTAACCAAGCCTTCGATATCGCAAGGATAAAAGGGAATTAGTGTCTAAATTCGTTTAAAGGAGTTTGTCGTTGTACAAAAGTACAAAGCTGAGTCCATGGCTCAAACGAGTATTCTAGATGTAGTACTAGTACAATTTTTATGTTGAATAAGATGGAGTCTAGTCGTATAATCGAAAGAGTGGCTTTAATATTGATTATTGAGTCGATATGAATATATTTATACCCAGAAATGAGTCATCTATCAGGCAATGATAAGGACTGAAACACAAGGTGTTTCCTACGATTGTGTTGAGTATTTGGCATGTTCCGGACGTACAATTGATTACGAAGGTTGCGCAAAGGTACAAAGCTGAGTCCATGGCTCAAATGAGTGTTTTAGATGTTGTACTAGTGCAATTTTATGTAGAATAAGATAGAGTCCTAGTCATATATAATCGAAGAGTGGCTTTAATATTGATTATTAGAGTCGATACGAATAAATTTATAGCCAGAAATGAGTCATCTATCAGTAAATGATAAGGACTGAAAACATAAGGTGTTTCCTCCGACTGTGTTGAGTATTAGGCATGTATCCGGACATACAATTGATTATGAAGGTTGACCAAGCCCTCGATATGGCAAAGATGAAAGGGAAGTAAGTGTCCAAATTCTTTTAAATGAGTTTTGTCGTTGGGCAAGGTACAAAAGCTGAGTCATGGCTCAAAAGAGTGTTCTAGATGTAGTCTAGTGTATTTTATGTTCAATAAGTGGAGTCCTAGTCGTATAATCCAAGAGTGGCTTTAATAATTTATTTTAGAGTCGATACGAATATATTTATACCCAGTAATGAGTCATCTATCAGTCAATGATAAGGACTGAAAACACAAGGTGTTTCCTACGATTGTGTTGAGTATTAGGCATGTATCCGGATGTACGATTGCTTATGAAGGTTCTCCATGCCCTCAATATGGCAAAGATAAAAGTGGACTAGTGTCTAAATTTGTTTAAAGGAGTTGGTCGTTGCGCAAAGGTACAAAACTCAGTCCATGGCTCAAAAGAGTGTTCTAGATGTGGTCCTATTGCACTTTTATGTTGCATAAGATGGAGTCCTAGTCGTATAATCAAAGAGTGGCTTTAATATTGATTATTATAGTCAATACGAATATATTTATAGCCAGAAATGAGTCGTCTATTCAGTCAATGATAAGGCTTGAAAACACAAGGTGTTTCTTACGATTATGTTTAATATTAGGCATGTATCCAGATGTAAGATTGATTACGAAGGTCGACCAAGCCCTCGATATGGCAAAGATAAAAGGGAATTAGTGTCTAAATTGGTTTACAGGAATTTGTCGTTGTGCAAAGGTAGAAAGCTTTGTCCGTTGCTCAAAATGAGTTTTTTAGATGTAGTACCAGTGCAATTTTATGTTGAATAAGATGGAGTCCTAGCCGTATAATCGAAGAGTGGCTTTAATATTGAATAATCAGAGTCGATAGAATATATTTTACCCAAAAATGAGCCACCTATCAGTCAGTGATAAGGACTGAAAAACAAGGTATTTCCTACGATTGTGTTGAGTATTAGGCATTTATCTGGATGTACGATTGATCACGAAGGTTGACCAAAGCACTCGATTGGAAAGATAAAAAGGGAATTAGTGTCTAAATTCATTTATAGGAAGATTTTTGTCGTTGCGCAAAGGCACAAGCTGAGTTCATGCTTCAAATGAGTATTCTAGATGTAGTACTGGTGCAATTTTTATGTTGAATAAGAAGGACTCCTAGTCATATAATCGAAGAGTCACTTTAATAATTGATTTATTAGGGGGAGTCGATATGAACATATTTATAGCCAGAAAATGAGTCATCTATCAGTCAATGATAAGAACTGAA